>NW_021027990.1:192372-282025 GCF_004153795.1 Camellia sinensis
TTTCGCCGATATACCGCCATAACCTGGCGGAAGTGGCTTAGGTGTATGTAGGGGTCCGTCTTCCCCTCATACGTGGTGAATTTAGGTTGAAGGAAGCCTGAAGGAAGGGGTGCATTTTCAATTGCCGCAACGAACGGCGAGGTCTACAGCCTTGCTAATGCTTTGTCCGGTGGTTCGTAGGCAGGGCGTGGCAACGGCATTCTGACCTCGACGCTTCCATGTGTCCGAGGAGCCAGCCGTTGAAGGGCAGATACCCTGCGAGATCTGATGGTAGCCTCTGTATGCATCCAGAAAGCTAAGCCGGTTGTGCCCCGCTGTTGGGTCTACCAATTGATCTATCCGTGGTAGGGGGAAGCTGTCCTTTGGGCATGCTTTGTTGACTGTCTTATAGTCGACGCAGACACGCCATTTGCCATTCTTCTTTGGTACCACGACTGTGTTGGAAATCCATCTGGGGTAGTGTACCTCTCTGATAGCTCCTGCCTCTAGCAGATTTCCCACCTCTTTCACCACTATCTCGGCGTGGTGGAGTGCCGATCTGCGAGTGCGTTGAATGATTGGTCTGGCAGATGGGTGGACATTGAGTCGGTGACAGATAAAGTTTGGATCAATGCCTGGCATGTCGTAGGGTGTCCAGGCGAACACTTCGATGTTAGAGGTCAAGAATTCCAAGACCTCTAATCTCTCAGTGCTGGACAACGACGAACCGAGCAAAAAGAACTTATCCGGGTTCTTTTCATCTATTCTTACCTCTACCAAGTCTTCCACCGCTTTCTGATCAGCAGCTTTGCCTACATCTGCGAACAGTCTGTCATCCTTTGCTTCATAGTCGCCAGAAATTTGGTTTACCACCAGCTTCATTACTCTCAGGTTCTTCCACCGAATGAACATATTCCTTGGCAGCGTGGCTACCATTAACCGTAACGAAACACTATTTGGACATAATTTGGTCTCCAAAGACCTCTTCAATTACACCGACTTCGTTGGGGAACCGCATTACTTGATGGTAGGATGATGCTACTAATTTCATGGCATGGAGCCATGTTCTTCCCAAGATTATGTTGTAAGTGGAAGGGACTTTCAATACCCAAAATTTCACTTGTTTTGTCACGCTTCTTGCCCTGACTGGCAGGATAATTTTGCCGACTGGCCATTTTGGCATTAAGTTGAATCCGATCAGGGGGGATACAGCCGGTGCCAGGTCTTTGTCCTCCAATTTCAGTTGTTTGAAGGTGTTGTAGTACATTATCTCACACGAGCTGCCTTGGTCTATCAGAATTCGTTTGACGTCATAATCCTTGATATGGAGGGTAACGACCAGTGCATCATTGTGAGGGCAATATATTCGTTCCTAGTCCTTGTCTGAAAAAGACATGACGTTCGTGGCCTCCGTTCTCTCCTTTTTGATGGTAGATTGGGCACTTAGTACCTCCCTTAAGTGCTCAGCCTTCTTGATCGATCCTCTGAGCTCGCATACACGCTCAGGTTCGAATACTCCATGTATCACATTGATCACACCTTGAGGTGGGGCGTCAATTGGCATTCCATTGGGGTTATTGTGGTCCTGGGGGGCTGGTTGCGTCCCTCCTTCAATGTATTTATCCAGGTGACCGGCTGCCACCAACTCCTCCAGATGCTGTCTCAATGGCATGCAATTTTCAGTGCGGTGCCCCTTTTCTTTGTGGAAGGTGCATCGCGACCTTTCGTCGTAGTCTTTCTGTGCTTCTCCTAGCTTAGCTGGCCATCTGACGAAAGGTTCATCACGTATTTTGCTCAGAATCCGATAGATCTGTTTCTTGAATACCGTGGTTATGGCTGTGCGGATTCTTAACCATCTCTTATCCTGGTCCTCTCCGTTGTCTCGCCTGTCTCGTCCGTTTCTACTCAGACGATCTATCGCGTTGACCTTCGTCGAGGCCTTTTTGTCTGGCACTGCGGTGGTGCCAGATTTTGTTTTGGCACGGGCACTATCCTCTTCCACCTTGATGTGCTGATGCACTCTTTCAAGGCCTCTATGGTGAGGGGCGGTGTCATGGTGATTGAGTCCCTTCGTTTGTTTCCGACTGGAAGGCCTCTTTTGTATTGTGCAATGGCGAGATTGGTGGGGCAGTCCCCAATTTGGTTGAATGTCTCCCAGTAGCGACTATTGTAGGACCTTAATGTCTCTTTTTCGCCCATGTCGATGGAGAGTAGCTGGTCAATCTCCACTGTGGTTTTGGAGTTTGTTCTGAACCTTGTGACAAACGCCTCTGCCAATTACGCCCAGGAGGCTATGCTGCCTTCTGGAAGTTTTTCGAACCAAGTCAAGCCTAGATCACCAAGGCTTGATGGGAAGAGGATGCACATTAAAGCCACATTTCGCCGATATACCTCCATAACCTGGCGGAAGTGGCTTAGGTGAATGTAGGGGTCCGTCTTCCCATCGTACGTGGTGAATTTGGGCTGAAGGAAGCCTGAAGGCAGGGGCGCATTTTCGATCGCCGGAACAAACGGCGAGGTCTGCAACCTTGCTAATGCTTTGTCCGTTGGTTCGTAGGCAGGGTGTGGTAATGGCATTCCAACCTCGACGCTTCCATGCGTTCGAGGAGCCAACCTTTGAAGGGCAGAAACTCTGCGAGGGTCGTGTGCCCTAGTGTCCTCCTTCCATCATGCCTTTTCTTCCAGCATGGTCCGCAAATCGAATGATCTTGGCAACTCCGTCCGCTTGGATGATGTTTGGTGCGAGTGCGAGGGTCGGTAGGTACTTCCCTCTGTGTAAGACCTCAATTATCTCGTTCTCTCAGACCTGGAGTAACGAGTTCTGGAGGTTCTAGACTGAATATCGCCTGTCCTGAGGCTTCTACTTTCTGCTTGTGATGGTGTGGAATGCCTTCCACGGTCTTCTGAGCGGCGAGGGGGCGTCTTGTTTTTGCGCCCCTCTCCTATCGCCACTTCCTTTACCTTCATCTGGCGCTTCATAATCTCCATGTCCGCCGCCATCCATCGTATCAATTCGTCTTGTTCCTTCACACGGTCCTCCAGAGCTTGAGGATCAATCCTCCGCCTTTGTTTGTCAGGACTTTGGAAACGAGAGTGACGGGGGCTGTTATTCCGCCTCCCCCTAGTATCCCTCCTGGGGTTATGCCGTTGGGGCTCCAAGTCTACCATGGGAGGGATAGAAGGTAGTCTTTCATGCCTTGTACCCCTATCTGGTGTTTGCTCGTCGATGGCGGACTGCGGTAAATCTTTATTGTGCGCCATTGTTCCTAAAGAGGTAAAGCTTGATCAAGAGGTTTTGTCCTGTCTGTTTTTCCCACAGACGGCGCCAATTGTACGGGAAAGAAATAAACCTTCTCGTATAATCCTGTTGATCAAGTCTGCGCTCCTCCGTACGACGTCGCTTTACTCCCTGAAAACACAAGCGTGAGCTAGCCGGCGGGTGTGTGCCGGAAACCCCTTCGATGCCTAAGTCAGAAAAACAGACAAGTAGACAAGAAGCTCTGTGAATTCAAGAATCAAAGTTGTGTTACCTCTCCATAGGTGATGTTTGTGAGCTTTTATAGGTTTTGCGTGGCACAATCCTAGTAGGACTTTTACTCCTCCATGCAGAGTCCTCCTAGGATTCATACTCCTGAAGGATAATGCTTATCCTTCAACACCCCACTCACTGTTTAAACCAAGTGAGATGGTCCTTCCATGGCCGGCCTACCATACGACCGAAGTAATCACGACTATGCTTAACCGAACTATACTATTTCGGTTCTCTGCCCATAGTTTTCTACAAACCATGGTATGCCCAAAACCGAACTATCTTTTATCAAGGTTTAGACTGATCTAGTTTCACTGCGCCATGACCGGTATAAGTTCAAAGCATCCTTAAACCCGTCTAACTACAAAGCGTCCTTCGACCGGACTAACATCAAGAGTCCCTCGGACCGGTCTACCTTCTGGGCTTGAGACCGGGCTAACTTTAAGCCTCTTCAAGACCGGAATAACTTTATGACCTCTTTACTCAGCCCTTCGCACTGAGGCCCATACAGGCCCAGCTTGGCCCAATTCGTATATAAATTACCCTCTCAGCATCATAATTAATACCAATATTAAATTCTTTTAAATAAAATTATTTATCTTGCTGTGATTAAATTTCTGTATCTAAATACAATTGTAGAAACTAAATGAGTTAAATAAATAGTAACTGAATTAATCAAAGGACAGTAGAGAGCAGAATATCTAGTGACTAGGTTGTATATATTCATTGATTTTATCCTTTACATACACGCGTAGACTAGCAAAAAAACAATAGGAGGGGGGAGGCCGGCCATGAGTCAACCCTCATGGGAAATGATAAATTTTGTCTTATATGGAGATGCCCCTTCAAAAGTGCAGCCATTTTTGCATGCTCAATTAGAATTTTTCTCGCCTTTGAGTGTAGGGGTGGGTTATCATAAGTGTGCCATATGGGATAGGCAGCCCACCAATGACCATGCATGTATGCTTTCTCTTGCCAATCCCTTGTCTAAGTTTTCTCTTCCATTTTAGTCTACATAAGAAACACAAAATCCTCCAGCATAGAACTTGCAAATTTCGGCTGGAACAAGAGAGAAAGAGAGGGAGAGAAAGCAAGAGGGAAATGAGAGAAGAGATGAGAAGAAGGGCTCAACACTTGAGATTTTTTTTTTAAACTTCATTGAAGTAAGAATACTCAACCTCTATCCTTCCTTTAATTTTTTTTACTAAATCTATATATCAAAAATATGCAAGAGTATGCATTGCTAATATCCAATAACTCAATGCATGTTGATAGAATGATGATCTTATGATTTTATGATTTCTATCCTTCTTGCAAGTATAGATTAGGGGATCTAGTTACTGATTTTTCTTTTTATGTGTTCAAATATTCTCCATTGTTTGAATTAGTCTTGCATGCTTATGAATTTGTGTTTACTCTTCATAAATATTATTTTTATCTATTCCCTGTCACCACTAATGAAAGTAAATATGAAGGATTAGAGTTTCACATAGGAATAATAGCAAGAAACAATTTTTATAGTCTTGCATGTGATTCATGGTGAATACAAAGTGTGTTTTTTTCACAAAATACTGAACTTCCAGCAAAAACAGATTTTTGATCCGTTTTGAATAAACCCAAACAAACTCATGTGAACACTTTCATAAAATCTGAAACTACTGGAGTATTTTAAAATGTTTTCATGGTGCTAGAATAAAAATAAAAAAAAAATTATTTGACAACGTTTCGTGGCCAAAACATATTTTTAACTTCATTGTTGTTTGGAGGTAGTAGCAATGCTGACTTTACTAAGTCACTGTTTATTCTACAGAATGAATTTTCAAGTTATTCAAATTGGAAAGGTTAGATTTTTAAGTTACCTTTCAAATTTCGCTAGTTTCATAATTTTTTATTAAGTATTGAGAGAGAAACGTCAATTTTTTCAAAATGTGACAGAATCTATCCAGTTTTCTTAGAAAAATTATTTGACCATCTTCCATTGGATTTCAGTCTTCAAACTCTTCTGGAAAAGTGTTCGAAACTCAAATATCTAGAAACTCGTTCTAACCATACCTCTTTTTGACACCGTTTGAGGCCACTTTTTATTTTCAAACACAAATCACCTGTGCTGAAAGTTAATATAACTCATTATCCCAGAAAAACCAGTTTTCTTCCAAAATTTATTTCTCTATTTTAAAATCATTGTTAGCCCTGGTATTCTTTCGAAATATTTTCCTAACTCGATGAACTAGCACCATTTAAAATATTGTAAAGGTCGAACTTCATTTGATTTGGGTTTCATATTTTTTTTCGTCAGACCATACAGTGCTGAAAGAAGAAGTGTGTGAATTCTTAAAAAACTTTGTGTTGAGTCCTAAGACATTCTGCCATATCTATTTTGGTTGCCATACATGATTGTGCTGTGCTATATAAACATTATGATACTGTGGTTTTCAAACTAAAACTCGTACATGCATGAAAATGTGAATTAGACGAAGTAAAGAAAAACAAAATTGAACCGATACATTAGAATTTAAAAGTGATGGGGTGAGCCTGGTTTAGAATATTGCGCAAGTAAGTTGCGAACCCTAACATGGCACGGGAAGGTATTTTGGCTCTTATCGGTGTAGGCGATATAAGGTTGGTGGTGCGAGTGTCACAACATAGACCGTTCCCTTAGGGCAGAACGTGATATCACGACTTGGGTACGTAACCTTGATACGTGGGCATCATTGGTAGTTACAGCAAGTAACATTTGAATAATTGACCAAGGGGGAGTCAGAATTGCCCGTGGCCATTGCTTAGCAGTTGAGTGGAAATAGTGCTCCGCGGGGAGTTACTTAAACATATCTGATAAACTAAATTTATGTGAATTTAAAAGAAAAGTTGGCATTTTCTCTTATGATGAAATACTGCTTCCGCTTGCCATTGTTCTTACTATCTATTGTTATTACTTCAACTGATAGCATTCATGTTATGCTTATTAAATGTTGTTTGTTATTCTGTTACTAGACAGTATTCATTAATTGTGAGTATTATTATTAGGGTGGGTATTTTCGGGTTGTAGTAGCTTATTGAGCTCGTCGCTCATTGGTATTCTCGTTGCCTTGGCATTTTATGCCACATACCAAAGAAACTAAAGGAAGCACCGAGGTGTTAAAAGGCAAAATTCAGCCTTGGTTAGCTTGAAGCGTACCAAAGTTTCATGATCCATTTTTCTGAGTTTTCTAGTTTTCTTTTTTTATATTTGTGTTTTTTTTTTTTTTAACTAAGACTAAGTTGAAAATTTAGGAACTTAAATTTTGTGGGTTGTTAATAAATGGATGTTAGTAATATTGGTGGCAATATTGGTTTTAAGTCTAAATCTTATTATGATATCCTTAAATTTTGGGGCGTCACAACATGGTATTAGAGCTTAGGTCTAAACACCCTTGAGACCTTGGGTAGACTTAAGCCAAACATTTTATGATCTAAAGCCTTACCAAAAGTATAATAATAATGGTGTTGTATTTCCTCTGTAGGATGGCGAGCCCTCCACCCAACGATGACTGGCTCTCAAACCCAGAATTTGACCCAGAAGAGGAGCCATTACTAAGTGATCCAGAAATATGGGCAGAGATTTCCGAATCTGAGACAAAGGAAGAGGATCCAGAAGAAAAAATGATGGAAGACGTGAACGAGGAGGATGATGTTGAAATAAACTTTGTGGAACCCTTAGCCGTCCTCCCTCCTGAAGAGTCTGAATAAGAAGAAAGTAAGATAGAGTCGGACCCCATCTCCACCATAGAATATGCCTTCAAAAAAGACAAGGCGAACTCGAGAAATGTGGCGCAGGGGGTGGCATTCCCAATTGGACTTAGGGTGTATGTTAGGCTAGAACTAATAATACATTGTGAGTGGATGCATCGAAGGGAGGATGACAAATACATGAGACCTGTAAGAGTTGTCCGGGAATTTGCTGGGGCCATGTACGAGGTCGACTCTTTACCACCAACCTTGGCCGACAATTACACTAACCTCTTCCATCAGCGGGACATTTTCTTAGTAGCCCCACCGGCCGAAAAGATCATTCCTACGGATGGGACGGTGGACTTCCGCGACCCACTCATTTAGGAAGAGGTCCCTATGAGGATTCTAAGCCAGTACGTGGGATTGGAATGACCTAGGTTGTTAGCCCATTGGAGGTGCTACGGACTTTACGATGAGAACTGAGAGTATGCCTGGTAGGTGTATCAACACTATCTGTGGCTCTTCAATTAAGAGGAATTGAAGAGGGCAGGCTAGGTCGCTTAACAATTTTGTTGCGATTTCATTGTAAAGACCTAGTCTTACAAATATTAGTAATGGGGTAAGAGAGTCCCCTCAATTATGTAGCAGAATGAAAAATTTTTTTTCTTTCTTTTATGAATGTATTGATCTTTTATTTTCCCTAATGAAATCCTAGTATTTAAAAGTGTGTGTGTTGGACTATTTTACTTGCATTTTATCTTTGAATATATATATATATATATATGTATGTATAATAATAAATAAATAAATAAAGGGTGTAACAACAATATCCTTTGTACAGAAAATGGCATGAAGAACTAGGGTAAATGGATCCAATGACAACAGCAACAACGACAAGAATAACAATAACAGTGACATCATGAATTTCGTTCGGGCATTTACTAATGAACTAAGAAACCAACCCAGGTGTGAAAATAACAAAGCAGAATTAATAGCGAAATTTCAAAAACTCAGGCCCCAAATTTTTTTCGGAGAACCCAATCCCTACACAGTTGAGGCATGGATAAGGCAAGTGAAGAAAATATTGGAGACGCTGGAAATACAGAATGAGTAGGACCAAGTGTGCCTCGCTTCATTTCTCTTTGATAGGGAGGCTGATTTCTGGTGGACAATGATTAAACAAAACCGTCAAGTGGTAGAACTATCTTGGAGACAGTTCGAGGAGTTGTTTATGGAAAAGTGCTTCCCAAACTCAGTGAGGTAAGAAATGATCCAAGAATTTCTCTAATTGAAACATGGGGGCATGACTGTGACACAGTATGCCAATTGATTTGATGCCCTTTCTCGCCATGCCACAACTATAGTGGCAAACGAAATAAACAAAGTAAGGCGGTTTGAGTGGGGACTTGATTTGGGAATCCAAGACAAGTTGGTTGCAGTGCAACTACCTGCCTATGCACAGGTAGTAGATAGGGCTCTTACTCTAGAAAGAGAGAAAATGGACACTGCAAGGACCCAAGGTCAGCAGTCTAGAGCCAACTAGCAAAGAAGCGGAGGACCCTCCAAGAACAATAACCCCTACCGTTTCAGTACCTTATGCTAGGGGGCCACAACAACAGCAAGGGTACAATCCTGAGCAACGTAATAGGGAAGAGGCTAGAAAGTGCTATGAGTGTGGCCAAGAAGGGCACTTCAGAAACAACTGTCCTCAAAGCTCAGGCTACTACATCAATAAAGAAGGAGCAACTTATCGAAACAAATGCGCGCCAGCTCGAGGAAAACAAACTATGCAAAATTCCTAATCCGGCAGAGGTCAGTCGCCAGCTAATCGGAATGTGGGACAATCAATGACTCAACAACCAGGAGATGCCAATGCAAGGAAACCTTGGGTGCCAAATCAGGATGCCATCTGGAGAGTCTTTGCACTCCAAGAAGGAGAAATCCTTCAGTGATTCAAGGTATACTCATCCTTATGAACTCTTATGTACAAGTCTTGTTTGATTCTGGAGCATCACGCTGTTTCATATCTGCTTCATGTGTTGTAACTTTGGGATTAGAGCTTGAACGATTAGAAACAAATATGAGTGTAGCTTCACCGCTAGGAGGTCAAGCTCGAGTAGACTTCGTATGCAAATCATGTGAGCTAGGAGTCTCTAGTTTACATTTAACTTGCGACCTATGAGTCATGGAAATGTCAGACTTTGATGTTATCCTAGGAATAGACTAGTTATCAGCCCATGGAGCCACCATTGATTGCTATCGAAAGACAATGACTGCTTACTCTCAAGATGGAACGCGATTCCAATTTAAAGGGGATAGACAAGATTCCTTACCATCGACACTTCAAAAATCAAAGTGGCACGATCAACTGGCTGGGTGGCTAGCCAGCTTAGTTCTGGAAAATAAAGATCGTATGGAACTAGGGCTACCTCGTGTGGTGTGCGAGTATGCCAATGTATTCCCAGAGGAATTACCAGGACTACTCCCAAAATGAGAAATAGACTTTACCATTGAACTACAACTTAGTACATCATCGATCTCAATGGCACCACATCGTATAGCACCAGCTGAAAAGAGAAAGCTTAAGACACAGTTGCTAGAACTATTGGACAAGGAATTTATAAGGCCAAGCACGTCCCCGTAGGGAGCACCAGCCTTATTTGCTAAAAAGAAAGATGGGACACTTAGGTTGTACATTGATTACCGACAACTCAATAGAGTCACCATTAAGAATCGGTATCCACTACCTAGGATTGATGACCTTTTCGATCAACTTAGAGGGGCAAAGTATTTCTCAAAGATAGACCTTAGGTCTGGGTATCACCAGTTGCATGTTCGGGAAGAAGATATTCTTAAGACTATGTTTCGAACCCGTTACGGCCACTATGAATTCGTAGTGATGCCATTCGGCCTAACCAATGTACCAGGCGTATTCATGAGCTTAATGAATAAAATATTCACGCCTTACTTAGAGATCAATTTGTGGTAGTTTTCATAGATGATATTTTGGTGTATTCCAAGTTTGAAAGAGACCATGAACAACACTTAAGAATAGTACTTCAAACTTTGAGAGAGAACCAACTGCATGCTAAGGCTAGTAAATGTGAGTTCTGGATAGAGGAAGTAAAGTTTTTGGGTCACGTGGTGTCTAAAAAGGGAATATTAGTAGACCCAACTAAAATGGAAGCAGTGACAGAATGGAAGCAACCTAAGAATACATTTGAGATTCGTAGTTTCTTAGGATTAGCCAGTTACTATCGAAGATTCATTCAAGGCTTCTCAAAATTGGCCAAACCAATGACACATTTGGCTCAAAAGGGGGTGAAGTTTGAATAGAATGAGTCTTGTGAAAATTCAATCCAAGAACTCAAGAAAAAATTGACAAGTGCACCTATTCTCATAGTACCAGAACGTGACGTTGGGTACAATGTGTGTTGTGATGCTTCCAAAAAAGGTCTAGGGTGCGTATTGATGCAAAATGACAAGGTGGTGGCATATGGGTCAAGGAAATTAAAGAACCATGAGAAGAATTATCCCACTCATGACTTGGAGTTAGCAGCTATAGTTCACGCACTCAAAATTTGGAGACACTACCTGTATGGTGAAAAGTTTGAGATATTCACCGATCACAAAAGCTTGAAGTACTTGTTCACCCAAAGGGACCTAAACATGCGTTAGAGACGTTAGATGGAGTATCTAGAGGATTATGAATTTACCCTTTCCTATCATCTCGGCAAGGCTAACGTGGTGGCAGATGTGCTAAGTCGCAAGAATAGAGAGATTGTTGCTAGTTTAGCACTTAGGGAATAGAGTATGGTTGGAATGCTCAATGAATTTGTGGTACAATTAGATATTCGAGATGAAAAGGCTTACATTGGTGCTCAGATTGCTATGTCTAAAATTTTGAGTGAGATATTAGAATCACAAAAGTACGATCAAGAGGTAGCATTCATCAAGGCACGAATGGAGTCTAATGAAACCATGCCTAGTTGGGTAATTCACACAAATGGGAGTTTGAGATATCAAGGTCGAATGTTCGTGCCAAGCGACGACTTACTAAGGGAAAAGGTACTTAAGGAATTGCACCATTCAGTATTCACAGTACATCCAGGAGGTACTAATATGTACCAAGACTTAAAATGCCAATATTGGTGGAGCGGAATGAAAAGGGACGTAGCAGAATTTGTGTCTCAGTGCCTGACATGTCAATAAGTAAAGGCTGAACACCAAAGACCGGCAGGGACACTTCAACCCTTACCAATCTCGGAGTGGAAATGGGAACACATAACCATGGATTTCGTAACGGGTTTGCCTCGATCACCACAGGGACATGATGACGTGTGGGTAGTGGTGGATCGACCAACTAAGACAGCCCGATTCTTACCTGTCGGGTCATCAAATATGTTAGATTCACCTAGTAGATTGCTCATCAAAGAAGTGATCAGATTACACGGAGTACTAGTTAGCATCCTGTTTGATCGTGATCCTCGATTCACTTCGTAATTTTGGCAAAGCTTACAAAAAATGATGGGAACAAACCTATGCTTTAGCACGACATTTCACCCACAACACAAATGGGCAGTCTGAAAGGACAATACAAACCTTAGAGGATATGCTTCAAGCTTGCGTTATGGATTTTAAGGGAAGTTGGGAGAAACACCTACCTCTCGTTGAGTTCGCTTACAATAATAGTTTCCAGGCCAGTATTGGAATTGCACCGTATGAAGAACTTTATGAACGACCTTGTCGGTCACCAGTCTATTGGACTGAAGTAGGGGAAGCAACCTTGTTAGGACCAGACTTGGTTCATGAGACTACTAAGAAGATAAAACTGATCAAACAACGGCTGACCACAACTCAAAGTCGACAAAAGAGCTATGCGGATCAAAGGAGACGACCCTTAACGTTTGAGGTAGGGGATCATGTTTTTCTCAAAGTTCAATCTTGTCGAGGGGCTGCACGTTTTGGGAAGAAAGGAAAACTTGCACCTCGTTATGTGGGACCCTTTGAAATTCTGAGCAAAGTAGGAGAGGCGGCATACTGTTTAGCATTACCACCATAGCTTGTAGCGGTGCACAATGTTTTTCACACCTCAATGTTACGAAAATATGAGCCACATCCTTCTCATATTATCAACTGGGGAGACATTGATCTCAATGAAGATGTAAGCTTTGAGGAAAGGCCTATAAAGATTATGGATCAACGAGAAAAGAACCTACGAGGCAAAGTCATCCATTTGGTGCGAGTGTTGTGGCAGCATCGAGGAGTGAAGGAGTCTACTTGGGAAAGAGAGGATGCGATACGAGCTAACTACCCTCAGTTGTTTGAAGATAAAGGTACGCGTTAAAATTTCAAGGACGAAATTATTTAAGGGGGATAGGTTGTAAGAACCTAAATTTTTAGACAACTAATTAGCTTGTTAATAATAATATTAAATCAATCAATAGTGATTCTTAAACTATTAAATTATAATGTTAATAGCACCATAATTAATACCAATATTAAATTCTTTTAAATAAAATTATTTATCTTGTTGTGATTAAATTTATGTATCTAAATGCAGTTGTGGAAACTAAATGAGTTAAATAAATAGTAACTGAATTAATCAGAGGATAATAGGGAGCAAAATATCTAGTAACTAGGTTGTATATATTCATTGATTTTATCCTTTACACACACACGTAGACTAGCAAAAACATAAATAAATAAATAAATAGGGAAGGAGGCTGGCCATGAGTCAACCCTCATGGGGAAGGATAAATTTTGTTTTATATGGAGATGCCCCCTCAAAAGTGCAGCCACTTTTGCATGCTCGATTAGAATTTTTCTCACCTTTGAGTGTAGGGGTGGGTTTTCATAAGTGTGCCATATGGGATAGGCAACCCACCAATGCCCATGCATGCATGCTTTCTCTTACCAGTCCCTTGTCCAAGTTTTCCCTCTCATTTTAGTCTATATAAGATACACAAAATCCTCCAGCATAGAACTTGCAAATTTCAGCTGGAACAAGAGAGAAAGAGAGGGAGAGAAAGCAAGAGGGAAAGGAGAGAAGAGAGGAGAAGAAGGGCTCAATACTTGAGATTTTTTTTTAAAACTTCATTGAAGTAAGAATACTCAGCCTATAGCCTGCCTTAGATTTTTTTTACTAAATTTATACATCAAAAATATGCAAGAGTATGCATTGCTAATATCCAATAACACAATGCATGTTAATAGAATGATAATCTTATGATTATATGATTTCTATCCTTCTTGCAAGTATAGATTAGGGGGTTTAGTTACTGATTTTTCTTCTTATGTGTTCAAATATTCTCCATTGTTTGAATTAGTCTTGCATGCTTATGAATTTGTGTTTACTCTTCATAAATATTATTTTTATCTATTCCCTGTCACCACTAATGAAAGTAAATATGAAGGATTAGAGTTTCACATGGGAATAATAGCAAGAAACAATTTTTTTAGTCTTGCATGTGATTCATGGTGAATACAAAGTGTGTTTTTTTCACAAAATACTGAACTTCCAGCAAAAGCAGATTTGTAATCCGTTTTGAATAAATCCAAACAAACTCATGTGAACACTTTAATAAATATATGAAACTACTGGAGTATTTTAACATGTTTTCATGGTGCTAGAATAAAAAAAAAATTATTTGACAACGTTTCGTGGCCAAAACATATTTTTAACTTCATTGTTGTTTGGAGGTAGTAGCAATGCTGACTTTACCAGGTCACCGTTTATTCTACAAAATGAATTTTTAAGTGATTCAAATTGGAAAGGTTATATTTTTAAGTCACCTTTCAAATGCCATTGGTTTCATAATTTTTTATTAAGTATTGAGAGAGAAACGTCAATTTTTCCAAAATGTGACAGAATCTGTCCAATTTTCTTAGAAAAATTATTTGACCATCTTCCATTGGGTTTCAGTCTTCAAACTCTTCTATAAAAGTGTTCTAAACTCAAATATCTAGCAACCCGTTCTGACCATACCTCTTTTTGACACCGTTTGAGGCCCTTTTTTAATTTCAAACACAGATCACCTATGCTGGAAGTTAATATAACTCACTGTCCCAAAAAAACCAGTTTTCTTCCAAAATTTATTTCTCCATTTTAAAATCATTTTTAGCCCTGGTATTCTGCTTGAAATATTTTCCTAACTCGATGAACTAGCACCAGTTAAAATATTGTAAAGGTTGAACTTCGTTTGATTTGGGTTTCATATTTTTTTTCGTCAGACCATACAGTGCTAAAAGAAGAAGTGTGTGAATTCCTAAGAAACTTTATGATGAGTCCTAAGACATTTTGTCATATCTATTTTGGTTTCCATACGTGATTGTGTTGTGCTATATAAACATTATGATACTGTGGTTTTCAAACTAAAACTCGTACATGCATGAAAATGTGAATTAGACGAAGTAAAGAAAAACGAAATTGAACCGATACATTAAAATTTAAAAGTGATGGGGTGAGCCCGGTTTAGAATATTGCGCAAGTAAGTTGCGAACCCTAACATGGCACGGGAAGGTATTTTGGCTCTTATCGGTGTCGGCGATGTAAGGTTGGTGGTGCGAGTGTCACAACATAGACCGTTCCCTTAGAGCAGACCGTGATGTCACGACTCGGGTACGTAACCCTAGTGCGTGGGCATCATTGGTAGTTACAGCAAGTAACATTTGAATAATTGATCAAGGGGGAGTCAGAATTGTCCGTGGCCATTGCTTAGCGGTTGAATGAAAATAGTGCTCCGCGGGGAGTTACTTAAGCTTATCTGATAAACTAAATCTATGTGAATTTAAAAGAAAAGTTGGCATTTTTCCTTATGATGAAATATTGCTTCTGCTTGCCATTGTTCTTACTATCTATTGTTATTACTTCAATTGATAGTATTCATGTTATGCTTATTAAATGATGCTTGTTATTCTGTTACTAGACAGTATTCATTAGTTGTGAGTATTGTTATCGGGGTGGGTATTTTCGAGTTGTAGTATCTTATTGAGCTCGTCGCTCATTGGCATTCTCGTTGCCCTGGCGTTTTATGCCAGGTACCGAAGAAACTGAAGGAAACATCGAGATGTTGGAAGGCAACATTCAGCCCTGGTTAGCTTGAAGCGTACCAAAGTTCCATGATCCATTTTTCTGAGTTTTCTAGTTTTCTTTTTTTATATTTGTGTGTGTGTGTGTGTGTGTTTTTCTTTTTTTGTACTAAGACTAAGTTGAAAATTTAAGAACTTAAATTTTGTGGGTTGTTAATAAATGGATGTTAGTAATATTTGTAGCAATATTGATTTTAAGTCTAAATCTTATTATGATATCCTTGAATTTTGAGGCGTCATAGTATGGTTCGAAATAATATTGATTTTCTGAATATGTTGAGGGTTGTTTGTGCAAGTGGCGTCGATATAATTAATGTTTCAGTTAGTAGGTGTAGTACTTCTAATCAAGAGGATGGAGTGGGGTCTAATTGGGTAGATGTTGTGCCTGGTGAATATGATAGGCTCGTGGATATTGAAAGGAATTCACTCTCTAAGTTTTGTTCTCACAAAAAAAATGTGTTATTGTCAGCTGGTTGGTGAAATAATATTACGAGGGTTGGACAAAAGTTTGAGGGTGGTGTGGTTGAGTTTCATATTGTTTTGTGCAAGAATGCTATTCAGGTTGGTTTTTAGTTTACGTATGTTAAAAATGACAAACTGAGGGTTACGGCAGAATGTGCATATAGAGAATCAAGGGTATGTATGTGGCGTGTACATGCGTTAGTTGAAAAAACAAATGGGTTCTTTTACATAAGAACTTTGAACAATGAATATACGTATGGTGTAGCTGTTCGTACTAGTAAACATGCTAGGATGATTTCCAGCTTAGTTTTTGGGCTGATACTTGAAGAGGTAAGTGCAAAAGCTTTAACTCGTTCAGTGGATGTTGTCAAAGAAATTAAAGACAAGTATGCAGTCTCAATCAGTTATAAATGTGGTTGGTTGGGGGTTGAAAAGCCAAATGTAGTACATATGAGGATTCTTGTTTATCATTCGATCAATTACGGTGGTATTTTGATGAGGCATTGCAAAACAATCCAAGTAGTAATTTTGAGTTAGATTTTAAAGATAACAAGCGTTTCAAAAGATTGTTTGTGATGCATTGCTGATTTCAAATATTATCGGTCATTGTTGTTTCTTGATAGAACATTTTTGAAATGATGATACAAAGGAGTTATGCTTGCTACGACGGGGAAAGATGGGAACGAAGGTAATTGTAAATTTATCTAATTTTCTCTAAGTATGTGAATTTTCTATACATATGAGAATTGAGTGAATTTTCTATTTTTGTGGTTATGTTTTGTGATTTTTCTCTGATACTTTGAATTTTTTCTAGAGGTGGTCACTGTGTGAATTTTCTCTGGAGGTGACTACTGTGTGAATTTTCTATGGATTTGGTCACTATGTGAATTTTCTCTGGATGTTGGCACTGTGTGAATTTTCTCTATAGTTGGTCACTAAGTGAATTTTATCTGGATGTTGCCATTGTGTGAATTTTCAGTGAATTTTCTCTGGATGTTTATTGTTCTAATTTTCTCTGCATGTGTTTATCTAATATGCTTATTCCTATTTGTTTTGTAGGTTTTTTTCTTAGCTTTTGTCGTTGTTGATGTTGAGAATAAATACAATTGATGTTGGTTCCTTGAACATTTATGTGAAGTATTGGGATCGGAAAGGGTGATAAGTTTCATATTAGATCGACATTGTGGTATTGTTGAAGGAATTACTAGGTTTTTTCCTAATTACTATCATGAATTTTGTCTTGAACATCTATAGAGAAATTTGAGGGATAGGTTATCATGTGGAAATACAAATTTGGTTAAGGAGACGATTGTGTCAAAGTTTTCAGAATGTGCATATGCACCAACAAAGGCATCATTTCATTTCAGGTTAAATGAATTAAAAAGTAAGGAAGGAGACATTGTAAGTGTTTTCTTGAGAAGTTTATCATATGAAAATTAGAGTGATGCATATTTTGAGGGGAAACGTTATGGTGAAATATATTCAAATGTTACTGAGTCATTCAATTCATGGATACAAGAAGCTCGGCACATGCTAATACCAAATTTGGTGGACATGATACGGTTGCAAATCATGAATATGAGGTCTGATAGGAGGCTGCTCTCTAGTAAATGGAATAAAGCTCTCTGTCATCGTATGGATAGTGTGTTAGAGAAGGCATTCATGGATGAGAGGACATAGAATGTGAGTTTATCATCTGATAATGTGTTTAAAGTGCATTATTTTTCTTCGGTTGTGGTTGATCTTGGGTTGAGAACTTGTTAACGTCGAAAATGGAAAATAAATAGGTATCTATGTCAACATGTTGTTGTTGAAATTTTTAGGAGTGAAAAGAATTTAAATTCATTTGTTAAACCATTTTTTTATGCTGATATATATCGTCAAGCATACTTGTTTTCGATTGGCCCAGTTCCAATTGTTGAAAAACCTATGTGTAGCATTGATGATGCTATGATTTTACCTTCATTGAGTAAGAGACCAGCTGGAAGGCCAAAGAAAAACAGAATTGCTTCTACTGGAGAGTTTAAAAGGGTGATGAAGTGTAGTGGATGTAAGAGTATTAGCGCCATAATAAGAGGACATGCAAGAAACCTTTGTTAAATAGTTGAGGATAATACATTTTATTGATTGAATAATACATTTGAGGATTACTTTTGTATTTTGTTTTGTGAAATGTACTTTTTGGACAGTGTGCATATAATACCAATCAAATTCATTCAGAGAAATTTCTTAATAGCAGTGAAAATTACTTTTTGTATTGTGTTTTTAAAAACATACTTTGGGAGTGCCTTTGTAATACCAGTCAAATTTATCCAGAGAAATTTGCCAATAGCAGAGAAATTTACTATGTGCATTGTGTTTGTTGAAATGTGCATTGTGTTTTGTGAGGTCAAATTCATCCAGATAAATTTGCCAAAAATAGAGAAAATTACAATGTGCATTGTGTGTGTTGAAAGATACTATAGACAGTGTGTATATAATACCAATCAAATTAATCTAGAGAAATTTATCGCTAGCAGAGAAAATTCTCTGTGCATTGTGTTTTGTGATGTCAAATTCATCTAGAGAAATTTGCCAAAAGCAGAGAAAATTACTGTGTGCATTGTGTTTTTTGAATTTGATAATTGTTTTGTACCAACATAGTGCATTACAAATTACATGATCATATAAGCACCATCTTGGCACGATATGAGTTAAATTTCTTTATGAAATTTTGGTAACTTCATACCAGATAAATTTTTGCAAACAATTTTCTCTGTGCAGATTGTGTTGACAATCACCACTTAGCATGCATTATAAAAAAATATATATTTAACCATTGATAGCTATGAAATTTACATTAGTCAAAATATCATCATTCCTTTAATGTATGAAAATTCAAATTGAAGTGTTATTCCTAATTACATTGTGTGCATTGTCTTTATTTCACTAGTATGCTTTCACTATTATACTCTTAGTTTTTCTTCTAGTGGTATTTGAATTGGTTCTATCCATGACCGGCCAACTTTGGTCGCAAATCTCTCTATGATTTCTGTCCTCATCAACCTTACGTCTTGTGTCAACAATTTCAAACTGATAGGTTCATGGTTGCTACATTGTCTCATTATGTAGCATACAAAGAGGCCACAATCCACACTGCATACAAATTATAGGTATAGTTAGTTTTAATAAACATTCAAATTACATTATCTTATTTATAGATGTTGTATAAAACTTATGAATCACTGTCTTGTTGTGGAGCATTGTTGACATATTCAAAGTCATAATTTGTATTTTGTGAGTCTATCAATTTGAAAGAGGGTTGTGATTGTGCTTCTCTTTCAAGGCAAGCTTTCAAAAAATTCTCCACATAATCTTGCTACAATTTTTTTTTTAAATAACAGAGAAATTTACACATAAATTAATGGGATTCTATGAAAATTATCATAATATAAACATTATCATGGATAAGAGAAATTCGCACTCGTTACCAATTATTTTGCATCTTTGATATATTTTTCTTATGCATCATCCCTTATTGGCCTTAGTGAGTCGTAGTACCTCCATAAATTATCTTGTTTGTCCAAGACTAGCAAGGTTTAGTGATTTTCATCTGTTGACTTCTCATTACCCCCGATATTTATTGGGAAATTAAGGAACCTGTAGTTCCTCCATGTTGTTTTAAGATGCTTGTCAATTAATGAGACTCGGAAAGTTTGATTTTCTGTCATCTTGATGAAGTTCTGCGGTCAAAGAAAATCAAAAAATGGTTATGAGAAAGTTGAAATGACAGGAATTTCAGAAATATACACATAGAGAAATTTTAAATGCACGCAACTAGCCAGAGAAAATTAAACTAGTGGCACAATTGGCTTCAAAAAGTATCTTAACAAGAGAAAGTAGTAAGTAAATTTCAGAGAAAATCAAATAAAAGAGTAGTAACATACCAAGCTCATAAATGTGAAAAAAAAATGAAGTTGGTTGTTGTCTTTTTCTCCTTTGGTCAGTAAATAGGATCTCTCCATAACCATCAACGACCTAAAAAATATCATTTATAATTGTAGCATTGGTTTATAAAGGATAATGGAACATTGCAGAGAAATTTGATGAAAGACTTACATTGTTGGCAATTTCTTTTTCCTTTATTAGGTTTCCGATATCTTCAAAAGTAATTAAATTCAACTCGCTTGTCCAGATTAAAGCCCTACAAGATGACAAAGAAGTGATTTAATAGTTGTTAATGCAATATAAGTTAGTAAATTGTTGTTTGTCATCTTCTATTTTATTTGTTGTACTTACTCTAGTCCAGACACATTTGATATGTGCTGCAAGACATCTTTGACATGTTCTTTTACCAATTTTGCAATTGGTAGATTTTGTAGAAAAATCCAAAATTTTCTGACACTTGTTGGTTGAGGCAAGACATACTCATCAGCATCAAGTACTTCTTTGTCTTTGCTGGTTTGCTCTATGTCACGACCTAAACCCACCCTTATAGGTTTAGCATTGTAACTGACCAGTAATCATGGGATTATCGAAAGGCCTCTGAGACAGATTAACATACTATTAGGGGCTAGCGGAAGCAAATAACAATTATACAACATCCATTGAGCTGTGTAGACTTATATGAGACAGAAAAATTTTAAACTATACATACATACATTTACACATCATCATATATATACAGACCAGACAAGAAGGGACCTCGCCCTAGATACAGAATAAACAAAAACAAGGAAACAAGACTTGAATTTTATGCACATAGCCATAACCACTTGGCATATCCGGAACCTCTACAGGAGGCACATAGGTTGGCTGACAAAACAAAGTCCAGGTAGAAGCTCTAGACCTGGTCACGCGCCTAATCACCTACATACATAAATAATACGGTGAGCTAGAGCCCAATGAATAATAACAAAGTAAAGGGTTTTAATGAATGATGTCTATCACAGAGTCAAAAATCATAATTTATACTCCCTCCGTCCCAAAATATTAGTCCCTTATTCCATTTTTCATTGTCCTAAAATATTAGTCCCTCTTCAAAAATCAAGTACAAAAATACCAAAACCACTTGGCATATCTGGAACCTCTACAGGAGGCACATAGGTTGGCTGACAAAACAAAGTCCAGGTAGAAGCTCTAGACCTGGTCACGCGCCTAATCACCTACATACATAAATAATACGGTGAGCTAGAGCCCAATGAATAATAACAAAGTAAAGGGTTTTAATGAATGATGTCTATCACAGAGTCAAAAATCAGAATTTATATCAAAAACAGATTCTCATCAGAAACAGAGTCTTATGCATATTCAGATTTTAAATCAGAAACAAATTCATATTCATATTCTTATTCAAATCATATACAGAAATCAGAGTTTGTGCTTAATCATACATGGTACATCCATTAGCGTTATCATGCTTGTCAGTTTCATTAAGGAACCTCTAGTACCGGGAAACTTGTAGCATATTTGAGCCATGGTATTATTAACCTCGGGCAAGGGCTATGAGACCAGGGTATTATTACTCCTGGGCAAGGGCCTTGTACTTGTAGACCATGGTATTATTATCCCTAAGGGCCTTGTGCTAAGGATGCCACGAATACATTTAAGAAATTTAGACAATCATTCATTTATACAAAACATCGCCTTTCAGAAAACTGATCATTTCATAGCATCAGAAAATAATTAAAGTTAAACATAACTTTACAGAGTTATTACTCATAGATGGCTCCGCTAGCAAATCAGAGAAGGCAGACAATAGTGCGTGACCTGCACAAACACATAACATATACACATTGATGCATAATGTCACTTCCTTGATCAAACTTGACTTTTCTTGTCTTCTGTTTAAATAATTCAAAAGTCTACTACTCTTGTTCTTTCTTTATTCAAATGAATCGGGTTCTCGTTTCACATATTTTTTCATTACTAAATTATTCTTTTCTAAATAAACCAATTTTTTACTTGGCTTCTTAATCAATTACTACTACGTCCATGACTTATTCTCTAATCAACTAATTAATGTTGATTATTAGCTTGTTAATCTTTATTGAGCCATAAATCGTGTCTAGAATGCTTAGAAGTGAAAGAGAACGGAAATTGAAATATGAAACAACTTTTTAAAATTTTCTGAAACAAGACTTTTCGCTTGAGCGCAACATTGGTCGCTCGAGCGGACCCCTTGGTCTGCAAAAAAACTGGTTGTTTGCATTCTACGCTCGAGCGACAAATTCTTCGCTGATGAATTCTGAGTTTTCCAGAATGTTGTTTAAACTTCAATACACATTACCAAGGCTCCAAATTCATGCATGACTCACTCAAATATGCAAAAAAACATTCTCAATTACATATATTTGAAGTTAATTTCACTTATACTTCAAAATTCCATAATTTTAATTCACATTTAAACCTTGGACATCACATTTAAAAATCATCTTTCAATTTTTTCTTTGTTTCATGAAACTTAAAATTGAATCTATAAGGCCATTTTCAAAAATATTTGCATGTATAAAATTAAATTAAAATCAAACTAATTTTGATTCTCAAATATAAATTACAATATATTTTCATATTTGTCCAAATTTAAATTTAATTCATTTCATCCGTATCAAACCCAATTTCAAACTCATAAGTTCTAAAATATGAATTAAGCTTTCAAAATATAATTCCAAAATATAATTTCAAAACTAAGGTTTAACATGGCTTGCCTAAAATAATACAAACTCTTAAATAATTAAAAAAACTTAATCAATTTTAAACCATTGCCATCAAAGCTCCTTTAATATAAAATTAAAGCTCATTCTTCAAAAACTCATACTTTTTAACCCAAAACTTAATTACAAATGTTTCAAAATATGTTCATTTTGAATAAAACTTTTAATTTGAATTACATGCATGGATTCAAAATTAAAATTAAACCAATTCCTATCTTTCATAATAAAATCAAAACATTGTCTAATTTTAGGATTAACCCCAAATTTCCATAAACTTGATTTTTATAAAGTTTCTTCCTTCTTCTCTTCAAAACATGAAATTGATTATCTTAAATTTTTCAAAATCCATAATGCATGTATAAAACACTTATCAAAATCCAATCAATTCTCCATTATCAAGCTCAAACTATAATTTGACTTCTTAATTTATATCACAACCAAACTCATAAACTTTAAAATATAAATATGAATTAAATTCTAAAATCTTGAAGATTCATAATGCATGTAAGGATAACCTTCAAATTTATGAAGGATGACAAAGATCAAACTCAAATATTAAATTACAACATCAATTTCTTAATTTCAAACCTAACTCAAATTTTCTTCATTCTTTTTCTAATTCTTTCTATTTCCATGAAATTAAACCCATTTACTTCTTGATTTTGGTTGTTAAATAATCAATCTATAAGGATTAAGCTTGAATTTCTTACCTAAACTCTTAAATTTGATGAATCTTTGATAAATTCTTGAACTCCCGTTTAATTCCACTCCACACCTTTCCTAGCTTTTCCTTCCTTATTTCTTCTTCTTCTTGAGCTCTTGAGTTGGATCTCCAGCAGCTAACTCTCTCTCTCTCTCTCGATCCTCCTCTTTCTCTCTCAGTCCTTTTTGCTTCAATTTCATTCATGTTCAACATTTTGAGTTCACCTTTTTCTTTTTGTTTTTCTTTTGTTCTCATTGATTCTAGAACTCACCAACACACACACTTTTGTCTCAACATCACACGTGTACACACACTTGTATAACCAGAATTCTTAGCACACTTACACAGGTTTCTCTCCACACCCGCATACACTCGCAATTCTAGATTCTTTCTTAATTTAATTCATGAATAAAATTACCTTAATTTAAATAACACTTAGTCTTAATAAATCTTAATTAACATATAATTAAATTAATTACAACTAATTATAAATTTCACATAATTTAATTTGTCTAATTTGACTTTCTTTAGAGCCCAATTAATTATATTAAATCTACCATTCTGAATTAGATTTTTAATCAAACTCCCGAAAGGCTCCAAATATTAAATTAAACTTATTTTCATCCTCAATTTTGGTTTCTTAAATCATTTAAGCCTTCAATTTCTGATCAAACTCAAAATTTCGTCAATAAATTACATATTCAAATTAGGCACCACATAAATGAATTTAACTCATAATAATCTTAATTCCTACTTCTTATAACTTAATTTACTCCAATTCGGACCCAATTAATCAAATCTAAATTTTATAAATCTAAATCGAATATTTAATTAAACTCTCATATGGTCCGATACTCGAAATTAAAATAATTCAATTCACCATTTGTACTATCTTGAGCCACTTAGGTTTTCAATTTCTAATTCCAAAATAAATCCTCAATAGAATCATATATGAATCAATCTCCATAATTTTCATAAATCCCGAATTAAATCAGAGTAATGGGTAATTAAATTCAAATATCTTTGATTAATTAAATGCTAATTATTATACATAGTGGGGTCGTCACACTCTATTTGCTTTGAACCTCTAGACACCTTCACAACTTTGGGATATTGAAAGTTTGGATTTTGCTTTTCTTTCCTTTCTTCTGCCTTTAAGTTTTTTATCATTGATGTAGGATCTTTTTTCACTGTAGACAGTGAAAATATTAGTAAAAGTTAAATTTCTCTAAATTAACAGATCATATTTCAATATGTGAATTTATTTGATTCAATATTTTCTAGTTATCATAGACTTTTGTCTTTTGTTTTGGTTGTTGTTTGTGTGTCTCTTGTTCTTGCAGGGTTGTTGGTTGTTGTTCCACTTCTATTCTAACTATACACGGTGAAAATCGAACAAGCCCCAAAAATCAAATAAGCAAATAGACAGAGAAAATCAATTAAGCAACAGAAATCAAACTGGCCAAACTAATGTGGTCAGAGAAATTTAACATATAGAGAAAATTACCATTGACAGAGAAAATTGTAATAAATAAAAATTTCTCTGAGTTATGTTGACACAAGAACATAACTTTTTGTGGCTCAAGATTTTCACTGATCTTGGGGTTAAACTTGTGTTGGTGTTCAGTAAGGTTGTGTTGCTAGTTGGACGGATAATTCTTGAATTTGTTCATGCAATCTAGCATTTTCTGTTTCAAACTCTGAAATTGAATACCTTAATTGTTGAATTATTTTTTGTATCATCTTCTTTTTGAACCTCCAACATCCCTAGCTTCATTTGGTTTGTGCTGCCTCTTTTTTTAAGTTTCGAGTTATTTGATGTCAAGGTTCTTGTTACAATGTCCCTTTTTGCAAGTAATTCATTCCAATTTTTCTCTTCTTCTATTTTGGACTTAGAAAGTGCCTTTAGTTTTTGATGTAGATTAGCAATTTGAGCATTCTTTGCTTCCTTAGATTCTTGAAGCTGATGCATTGTGGAGCCACAAATGCTATCATGATGTTGGTTCATCGGCTCATTATGTTCTTATTTCTCTTTAGATTCAGTGCCTTCATCTTCTTCTTCATTGTCTTTTTTTTTTCCTGTTCATTTTCTTCTTTGTCTTCTACTTCTTCATTTTATTCTCTAGCTTCCGCTTTTGCACTGCTTGCTTGATCCTCTTCTTCATTGCTTGCTTCTTGTTATTTTGTGTTGCCTTCTCCTTCTTCATTCCATCATTCTTCTTCAAATGAATCTTCTAATGTCTCCTTGAATTTGACCAAAGCCTTTGTTGATTCTTTCTTCTTTTTTTTACCAAGACAAAACTCTTCTGATGGGTTTTTAACTAGCTCATTGTTATCTATCTGTAATGGAAGACTATTTTATTAGAGAAATGTTAAAAGTTCACTGAGAGGAAAATTCAAATAAGGCAGATGAAATTTATCTAAATCATACTAATGGGAAACAAACTTCAAAGAAAATTGTATGGGCCAGAGAAAATTATGAAACAAGCAACATAATTTAGATATCAGAGAAAATCAATCAGGGCAGATAAGTTAATGTCACTATAATTGTGGTCAGAGAAATTTGAGTTCCAGAGAAAATTTATTACAAGGGCAGAAACAAACAGTGTTAATCAAAGAAGCAACATAAATCGAAATTTCAGAGAAAATTGATCTCAATTAGTTAAGGCACATAACTTATAGGCCAGAGAAAATTACACACAAGAATAAATAATTTTATGAGCTAGAGAAAATTATGAAACAACCAACATAATTAAGATATCAGAGAAAATCAATCAGGACATATAAGTTAATGTGTTACAATTGTGGTCAGAGAAATTTGGATTCTAGAGAAAATTCATTACAAGGGCAGAAATAAACCAGTGGTAATTAAAGAAGAAACATAAATTCGAAGTTCAGAGAAAATTGATGTAAATCAGTCAAGGCATGTAAGTTATTCCATATAAGATATTGCATCGTAGAGAAAATTGATCTCAATCAATCAAGGTACAAGGAAGGAAACAAACTAGTGGTCAGAGAAATTTTGGAATTTCACTGAGACTTTAGTGGCGATAGAAATCTAACCTGTCAAAGTGCAAGAGAGTGGATTGGTGTCTTCTGGAACTGTTTGGTCAAGCTTTGCAGGTTCCACTTCGCACATCTTGGGAATTCCGTTGTGTTATTGTGTTTCGAGTCAATGATAGTCGCATGTTCGCATAACCAATACTGTGATGGAAATTGAAGTAATTAAATTTTTCTAAACACACAAATTTGTAAGTATCATAATTGTAAATTCTATTTACCAGCAATGCAATGACACACCCCGTAACTTTTTTTGAAGTTTTATGCAATGCTGTGATAGAATCAATCAATGTTGCTGTGATTGCTTTTGACCAATCATACTGCTTCATTGATTCAAGATGTTCTATGTACTTGATAAAAACCTACCCTATTGAATTCCCACTTGTTACAAAAAATAAGGTAAGACACAAGTACAAGGTAACAATGATTGCTACATCTTTGAAGTCAGTTGCTTGCTTGCCTTTCATTGTTTTGACCAAGGCATTCTTAAGAACAAGACCAGTGAGCCTTGTGTCCTTTGGGAATCTTCGCCTTAGGAATACAGTGTTTGGCTTTTTTGAGTATCTTAATGACATGGCACTTTTACTACCTTGCAAACCAAAAATCAAGGTCATGTCATTGGTTGTAAAGGTCAAGTTCTTTTTACCAACTGTGAATGCTTTCATTTTTTCATTGTAACATTGGATTATTGTAACTACATCATCATCAGATTTCCTAGACTTCGTTGGATCCATCCTTCCAATGGTTAGAGCTTGGATCAAATACCAGAATGGAGTCTTTTGAAGCTCTTCAAGTAGCTTTGAATTGAATTTAAGTGTTTGAAAAAAAGAGACAATGGATAAGAGGTTGGATAGGTATTGAATGCTATAATAAGCTCTCTTTCTTTGGAGTTTAATAGGTTTTTGCCCCGTTTCATCCTGATGCTTGTTTCTTCATCACCTTGGACTTCTGTTTTTTGGCGAGGAGTTTATAGTGTTTTGCTGCTTTTACGTTTCGCCATAACTAAAAGAGTTTATGTTTCTTTCTTGGTGTTTCTGGTGTTTTGCTACTTTTACGTTTCGCCATTTCTAGAGAATGAAAACATAAAGATGTCAATATTAAATTTCAGAGAAAATTGAACATGTCAGAGAAAATTACACATAAGGGAGAAAATTAAGATAGCCAGAGAAATTTATAAATGTTAGAGAAAATTAGATATTGAAAATTAAATGTCAGAGTACTAATAAACATGACAAGTTAAAGAAAATTTCCATCCCACAATTAGCAATATAAACTAAACAAAGCAACGTAAATATGTCATAAAAACTTACAGAACAGAGAAACCAAGAATTGAACAAAATAAACATATTAGAGAAAATTACACATGCCAAAGAAAATTAAACATGGCAAGCCAGAGAGAATTTCCATTCCATAATATGAAAATGCTAGAGAAATTTACAGACAACCAAAGAAAATTAAACATAACAGACACACACAAGAGAGAAAAGTGATGTGGCTAGAGAAAATTATAAATGCCAAAGAAACATAGACACAGACAAGAGAGTAAAATTACATATATATGTAAAATATAGCTAGATGACAGAGAAAATTATTTTTGAAATTCAAAAAAGAAACATAAATCTAGTAAGTATAGAAAATGAAAATGACAGAGAAAATTATACATGCCAGAGAAAATTACACATGGCAAGCCAGAGAAATTTATAGAGCAGAGAAATTTGAATGAATTATATTTGAAAATTACACAGAGAAATACAGATAAATTAATCATGTCAAAGAAAATTCAAAGAAGAAACATAGATCAAGCAAATACTAGAGAAATTCAAATGACTGAGAAATTTACAGACAAAATCACACAAACATCTTCAAGAATAAGTTCAAAACTTACATTTTTCAAATTCATGTAGCTTTTTATTACGAAATTGAAATCCTAATTACTGGAAGCCTAATATAATATGCAATTAACTGTGTTTCCAGAGAAAAACTCGTTAAATTGTAGAAAACTTACCAAAGTGATGATAAAACCCTAATTACGAATTGATATGCCCTTAGATGAAGACGCAATGAGATGACGATGAACAGTGAAAACGGGTCAGAAAAATTTGTGAGGAAGGAATGGAAAAGATTTTGGCAGAAGATAATGAAATCATAATGTCGATAGTGAAGATGATTGTGAAATCCTAGTTATCCTGTTCTCTTGCTCGTGAAGATGGTTGGATGTTTCGAATAGAACTGAGTTGTCGGAATCCAATGGAGTGTTCTCAGTTGATTTGTGAAGGGTATTTTGGTCCAAGAAAGAATTAAAAATGCACGCCTTCTAGTTGAGGGACTTGATGCATCATCCATTTTTTTGGTGTCTTGTATCCTCTAAATTACTATTATTAGGGACCTAAAAAAAAATTTCCCTAAATTTATCATCCAATAAATTCTGTGACTATTAAAAAAATCACTAATTATTAATTTTCAGTGATAGTTTAAAAATTTTGTCACAAAAAAAATCACTAATTATAAGTTTTAACAAGAATTTAAAAAAATCGTCACAAGAAAATTACTAATTTTCAACTTTCAGTCATAGTTTAAAAAATTTCTCACAGAAAAATGTCAGTAATTATAAGTTTTAATGACAATTTATAAAAATAACGACAAAAAAGTCGCTAATAGTCAATTTTTAGCGATATATACAAAAAATTGTTACAAAAATTTATTTTTAGCGACGATTTTATTATGACTTATTTTCAATAGGACTTTATGGGAATTAAATCCAACTATTATAACTTATTGATAGTTTACTTTTAAAATTATGTGTGAAAACTATGGTTACTACAAATAGAATTGCGCATTGTACAATTATTTATAGATTTTTTTTTATTAATTTATAGAAATAATGACAATTTATCATGTAAAATTAAAAGTGACACTTTGCACTTTATAATTTTGCGCAAGTTATACATTGTTTCTTGTAAAATAAAATGATGCATTCTGCACCCCCACATTGCACTCGAAATTTTAAAATTTTATTTGGTTATGGTATAACAAATGTACAACATTTATAAAGTGTAAAATGCAATTTTTACATAGTTATAAAGTGCAAAGTGTAATTTCCAATTTTATGGTAGTCAAAAAGCAACTTTTGTAAACTGTATAAAGGACAAAGTGCCATGAACCCTAATTTATAATTGGTTGTCTCATTTCATAAATGATATTTTGTCATTCCTTTTTAGTCAAAATTTTAAGGTTTAATATTAAATAAACGAACACCAGCAAATAAAAAAACCGTCTTTGTTACCTGTAAGTTTGTATCTGATAATATATGTATTTTTTACTTTTAGAGTATTTGAATTTGAATTTATTTTTGGATTTTAATAATGATTTAGGGCAGTTGAACCCTTTTTTTAAAAAATAAAAAATCACAGTTGGAACTGAGGTCAAGATAGTTGGGCCTCTGAGCCATTAAAAGAAGAGTTTGAATAATCTCAAGCATTGACTGGAGAAGGTAGAAGCTTCCAAATTATTTCAAATTAAAGTTTGATTTGATTTGATTTTTTTTTAGAACGGGTAAATTCATTGCAATTAAAGTTTGATTTGTAGTATAAGCTTCAGGTTGATTTCAATTTTCAAATCACATATAAACCATAACAACAATGGCCTCGTTTGGGAAGTGACTATTTTAGTAGGCTATTTTAGTTTTGTGTTTGGGAAGATGAGATGAATTTTTAGTTGGGTTCTTGTATTGGAAAGTGTGTTGAAATGATGTTTAAATTTAAAATGACAAATTTGTCCCTAACTTTTTATTTTTTAAATTGATATAAAGGGGCAAAAAATGGCCTCGTTTGGGAAGTGGCTATTTTAATAGGCTATTTGACTTTTTGGCTATTTTAGTAGGCTATTTTAGTTTTGTGTTTGGGAAGATGAGATGAATTTTTAGTTGGGTTCTTATATTGGAAAGTGTGTTGAAATGATGTTTAAATTTAAAATGACAAATTTGTCCCTAACTTTTTATTTTTTAAATTGATATAAAGGGGCAAAATGGTAATTTTCCCATTGATGTATCATTTTCTGACTATGACAGTGTAGGCACTGTCCAGCGCAGTGCCTATTTTATTTTTTCTATTTTTAAAAAACTGTAAACAGTGCCACTTTTTGGCTTATTTATCAAATGAGGCTATAATAGCCTCGTTGGCAGCTTCCCAAACAGCGCCAATGTATTGTCTAAATTTATATTTAAATTTATTATTCAAACACAGCTGAAAAATTTAACTCTTCATATCTCAATGACTTTATTCAAAGAACTCAATATATTTAAATGTAAAAAACTTGAGGCAATGAATTTGGTTTCTCGAAAATGATCTGAATTTTTAATTTTTAAAAAAAAGCAAGGTGAGATCTGTTCAATTTTTGTTTTGGTAACAAATTTCATGATAATAATTTCATATTATGTAGCAAATCTGTATATATATGTTAATGGCTAACATATGCGACACGTGTAATTTAAGTAAGTAAAAACAAAACCAAAAAAATTGGCAAATGTGTTAATATTACAATATGTATTGAATAAATAAATAAATAAATAACAATGAACACATTAAAATTCAATATAAGATGAAGAAGAAAATCACTTGGTATATGGAAAAAATATTAAAATTAGTTTTGTTATTGTGAAAAATATTCGCAGCCTGCAGGTTGAAATTTGGGCTTGTCTTATTGAATCAAAAACCCAAACATCAGATAAGGTCCAGTCCAAGTTCTTAAGCCGAAGACAGTAACCAGAGTGAACTATTGGGAGTCAAAAGCATGGGCTACAGGCCCATGTCCAAGATTGTTGGGCCTTTAATATCATTACCACATCATAGGTGGCCTTAATTCGGGGATTCTACCCAAAATATATCTTAGTACCCTCAATTTAAATTCATAAATTTTAATTTATATTATATGCTAATATGAATTTACTAATAAGGATAACATATTAAACTCTAAAATAATTTTTTTTTTCTGCTCATGATACACCATAATCAATTATTCCTATTCAAATCTCTGTATCTTCTTCCTCAAGAGATCAAAGTTATTTTTTCTTCTTCTTCTTCCAAAACTCCAATCCACCCTACCAAAACTCACCATCATCATCAACGTCATTGTTTTTTATTATTTTGAAACCCTAAACCCTATAAGAAAGTTTGAACAAAATCAAATAATTGATGAGAATAATAATCAAAATAGTTTTTTGAAGCAACCTATCAAAAAGGAGGTAAGTATTCATATAAAGTGGTTTCACAATTTTTGTAAAGCACCATCAATTATTTTCTATATCGTTTTTTTGACAAAAATTAAAGGATCCAATAGTTAGATTAATAATAACATATTATTAGAGTTGTTCTTATTTTGTCATTTAAATAGTAAATTATTTGAAAATTACTCTTTCTTGTTAGTGCCTGATACTTATGTGCTTATAAGTTTGGTTTTTACTTTTTCACGAGCATTTTTGTGGATAATTTATAATGTAATTTTTTTTACTGTATTGAATTTTTTTTAATACTTATGTAAAAGTTTTATTTTTTATGTATTTATAATACTTATGTACTTATAAGTTTGATTATTTATTTATTTATGTATTTGAGAATTATTTTTTGTATTGAAATTTTTTTGAAATAATTTAGTTTTTTAGTTTGTTTATTAGTTATTATTTGAATTTATCTTAAGAGTAATTTAGAAAAAAAATAATAGAATATAATGAGAGTAAAATAAAATTTTAAATAATTAAATAAGATATACTTAAAAATTAAAAGTATTTAATAATTTTTTTTTGAATGTAAATAGAATCCCTAATTCTCAACACTCAAAAAGCCCAAGTTTATAGTGCAACTTTTGTAAACACTGAAAAAGTAACACCTTTTATCGTGCATGGGCAGTGTAATTAGAGTGGGTAGAGAGTCATTAATTTCAATTTTTTTTATATATAAATTCTATATATTCAAAGAAGACTTACGTGTAAATTTTAATAGATGAACTTATTATTTAATAGATTTTATAATAATTAATAGTGTTTTTTTTAATCAAATACTATTAAAAAATATCATTAATTAGTAATTTTCAACAATAATTTAAAAAATTTGGCACAAAATATTACTAATTATAAATTTTAACGATAGTTTAAAAAAATAATTCTAAAAAAGTTACTAATTTTTAACTTTTGGCAACTGTTTGAAAAATTCATCATAAAAAAGTCACTAATTATAAGTTTTAGCCACAATTTATAAAAATTGTGTAAAAAAAAATCACTAATTGTCAATTTTTAGTGACATATGCAAATAATCATCACAAAAAATTATTTTTAGCGATGATTTAATAAGACTTATTTTCAATAGGACTTGATAAAAATTAAGTCTAACTATTAAAACGTATTTATAATTTATCTTATAAAATCTCATAAAGCTTTAATAGGCCCGATCTTAACCAATATGTATCATGATTCATCAAAAATTAATATTTTTACCACATAAAATCATAAATTTTAACTATGCGTAGGAGTGCATGCAGAGAAACGGTCTTTAACCGCCTTTCTTGACCATTGAACATTTTTAAACCGACCAAAGAGATCCCTTTGGTTAAATAGGCCCGATCTTAACCAATACGGAAATGAGCCGTAGCTCGAGAGGGTCGAGCTCGAAACGGCTCGAAAATGGAAGAAGAGGGGAGAAAGAGAGGGAAGAGGAGGAGAGAGGGAGAAGGAGAGAGGAGAGGGTCGCGCAGCACCACCGCCGATCGTCGCAGCTTCAGACCGTCGCCGCCGTCGTCGCAGCACCTTTGCTCCTCGCCGATCGTCGCAGGTGGAAGCTCCGCCACCGCCTCGCCCCACCTCCTCCTCCAGCAGATTTTTATGGCCCCCTCCCCTCCCTCCTCCTCCTCCTCCTCCTCCCTTCTCTTCTCCCTTCTTCTCCTTCTCTTCTTCTCCCTTCTTCTTCATCTCCTTCTTCTTCTGCAACAAAAAGACGAAAAAAAAAAAAAAAAAAAAAAAAAAAAAAAAAAAATTGACACCAAAACGACGTCGTTTTGGTGTCGAGCCGGGTTCGAGCCACGGGTTTCGAGCTACGTAGCACTACCGTAACCAATATGTATCATGATTCAAAAAATAAAGATAATAACCAACAAATTACGAAATACTTTTAGTCGCACATACGACCACATATTATTCTAATGGCCGTATAAATATTTGAAATTATTAAATGGTCCCACACTTATATTTCTTAATGTAAGAAAAAGATAAAAATTGTGCTAGTCTTGAAGGTGGTCCCAAATTAAATAGCCACCCTCAAATAAAACCAGGAAGATAAATGCAAATGCTTTCTAAACTATATAAATATGTATTATCTGAGGGGTTCATTATCTAGGGTTCTTTTAAGGTAGTGTATGATAGTGATGGATTCTTCATGGAATGGTTATTTAATAATACACAGTTACCTTTCATTCATGATTGCCTCTTAAGTTTTGTGGCCGTGAAGAGTGAAGTCATTGTTCCTCAAAGATTGAAATTACTTAAAGTTGAAGGTCTAATCAGAGTGAAAATGATTGTGGAGCACATTAAAAAAAATTTAATCTTTTGAGTGCATCCCTGGCAATCTATCTCACTCAAATTTCTTGTATACAATTCACATTTTTATTAAACATAAAAACAAAGTATTCATTTTGTATGAAAGTCTTGATTTAGTTGTTTATTTTTTTTCTCTATTTATGAGACTTTTTCTTATTTTGATGTAACAGTAATTGGTGTTGGGTTTAATTGATTGTTGATATGTAATATTAATTTTTTTTTTATATATAATTGATTGTTGAGTTTAATGTTATTTTTTAAATATTCTTTTATTGATTTGACCAAAAAAGTAGAAATAATTGCTCATCAAGGATAAAATCACTTGAAAAAGGTAATGTCATTTTATAAATATTTATAAATATTCTTTTATTGATTAAAAAAAAAAAAAAAAAAAATGTAGAAGTAATTGCTCATCAAGGATAAATCACTTGAAGAAGATCCAATCAAAATGACATGATAAAAATTGATTATTTTGGGTGCCTATCTCAAATTTCTTTTGAACATTCAGATGATTATCTCTCAAAGTTTTGTGGCTTTGTAGAGTGAAGCAATTGTAGCCCAAAGATAGAAACAACTCAAAGTCAATCGTCTAATCAAAATGACATGATTTTGGAAAGCACATAGAACTTAACCATTTTAGTGCCCATATCACTCGTGTTTCTTTAAATAGAAGACAAACAAAAACAGTATATAGAAATGGTTGAATTGTGACTATTAAAATAACTTTTAATCACAAAAAAATACAACTGTTACATTATTTTGGTAAAAAAAATTGCATAAAATTTGAACAGATAAACATTTTCCTTCGTTTAAACATATGCAATGTTATCACATAAGTTTATACCATGTTTATGTTGTTAGGAAAAATATATGATTTTTCATAAGTAAATTAATTAATTAGAATAAAAACTATTACGAAAAAATTAAATCAACAGCGACGAAAGAATTTTACTTGATTCCCTTAATTTGAGGTACATCTACGGAATCGAAATCTGATTCCACTATCAACTAAAAAGTTTTCAAATGATTACAAACCAAATACGAATGGTCTCAAAAAAAATTCTAAATAATCACAAATAAATAAGAGAAAATATCTCATCAAATAAATAAACAAGAATCTTCGAAACAGAATTATAAAAAACTCAAAATAATAATCCAAATCAATGTCACCAAAACACCAGCCGAAAACACACCTACCGAATCAAAATAGCAGTACCATGCTTCTCCACAATGATGATAATGCGAGCTACTCACCTTCGAAAAAGACCAAATAATAGAGTAGCCGAACAGCACTCCTTTTGAAAATACAAAACAATATTTCTTGGGTTTTTTTTAACAAAGCCTTACCTATTAGCATACAGATAATTAAATACTCATTGGACCTCTAGAAATTAGGTATATTATATCATAACTAACATCAAGTTTAATTAAATTCTTTTAATAAATTAATTGGATCTCATACTCCACTAAAAAGATATCCCTAACAGTTTAAGTGGCATTTCTCCTCCAATGGATGCACTTGATCAAAAATGCATGTTGGTAGTTTATTTTGCGCTCACACTCAAGTTAACGGAATGAATAGGTGGTCCGTTGGTGATAAGAAAATTCTATGAAAAAATAGAAAAAGAAAAAATCATTATAAGAAGTTATCGCTAACGACACATTATGATGATAATGATTTAATTTGATATCTGTCCTTTGTGTTCTAGTGGAACTTCCTTTCAAGTTTTAAATGTGTGCGCTTTGCCGCACGCACGCACAAGAGTAATCATGCGTTCACTTTTATAAGAAAGGAAAAATATTTTTAAAAATAAATAAATTAGTTTTCTACAATATCATTAGGTTTGACTACATTTTATAATAATCTTGTTGACATAAATTAATATCTAGTTGCTACTTGTAGATAATGTTAAATTTTCTAATGATTGTTGCAACAGACTTTGAGAGGAAAAAAAGTTCTAAGCGCTGGCTATAGTCACACCATTCAAAAATTTAGGTACAAATTTACTTTTTTAAAAGTGAAATATTTTTATTGTCAGAAATATCATTATTATATTTTTAATAATAAAATTTCATATTTAGTAATGAATTATTCTTCTTTGGAGACTAAAATTTTTATTTAAAAATATAATTTTTTTTGAAACCAAATTATTACCGTCATTTTCAAATTTTTTGTCACTAATTTTTTTTAAAAAACTTTTCTAAATGATTTTTTAGTGATTATTTTTGCGACTACAAGAATTGATCTCTAAATAGTTTTTGCAATAAAAATTTTATTTTTGAGGATAAAAAAAAAATTGATTCCTAAAACTCTCAAGTCAGAAAACTTTTACATGCAACAATATTCAATCAATTTTTATTTTTAGGGTCTCATTGAAAGCAAAGGTAATTTGGTATTTTGGGATAAGATTGTCTTTACGGATCCAAGCAAAAATAAATAAATAAATTGACCTATGGCCTTGTAAATCCAAAAACAACAATGTTAGGTAGCCCGGATTTTCTTGGCTCGAATATCTCAAAACAACGTTATTTTGGATGCAAAACGACGTCGTTTTGACACATTCGAGCCATTTGGGCCACACAAATTCGAGTCACCAAGTATTTTTCATCCAAAAAAAATAAATTTATGATCCAAAATCACTTTTAGTTTTTATTTATTTGTTTTTAAAATATTTAAGACATTCATATTAAGGTCTGAATTTTGTTCTTGACTTTTCCTTTTGTATTGCATTCATTATTGTGTTGCTAAATAGTGTTTTTCTGAAATGGATATTTTAAATCTTTGACTATAGACCTTCGAATGGGCACAACAACCACTGCTGTGCAACTAAATGGGCCCATTTCGAGCCTATTTGAATGATCAAAACCACTCATATTTTAGAGTATATCAAATAGAACATACTTACAAAAAATCAAGTTACTTAATTTTTTGTAAGTATATTCTACTTGATATACTCTAAAATGTGAACGGTTCGAATTATCAAAATGAATCTCGAAACGGGCCAGTCACCCCAAGTTCTAGACCTCCTTACCATTAAAAAAAAAAAAAAATTCGCCAGTAAATAATAATGGACCACATTATTAACTACTCAAGTGTCAAATCCTTTGCTAGCTGTGTGTTAATGGCATTGATACTTTTGGAATAATTGTTTTTCCTCCATCAAATTTGTGGTAGTGTAATTTACTTTGTTCCTCAATAGGGTCCATTGCCTTCTATTACTACTGCAAATTAATCATTAACAAAAACATGGTATTACAAATATGTAACCTTTGCTAAAAATAGAAAAAGAAAGAAGAAAAAAAGGTTTAATCAGCCCAAGTAATCCATTGGGAAATGATTTGCCTTAATTTTGAATCCTCTTAGTGTTACGTAATTTTTAATTAATACATATAATTTGTGAGTATTTCCATATCTAAAATTTATCGTACACAAATAGATTTAACATAACCCTACATTAAAGAAATTATTCGTTAGAAAAAAAGAAAAGAAAGATTCTTCATTAACATTTGCAACTTTTATTCCTGAATTACTTGTTTGGGTTCGAGGATCCACATTGAAACCCACTGTCACTAAGAAACAATTATAATTGTTCTCTTACTTTTAATGACTAATTGATTTGCCAACTAGCCATTTGCCTCATACCACATATAAAAGGAATATGCACTTAAAAAAAGTGAATTTCTTTCAACAAGGCAGCCTATTTGTTGTTTCTTTTTATTTTATTTTCCAATTCCAAAATAATCAAATGGTATACAAAGTTTACATTGAGACATGCAAACTAGTTAAAATGTGATCTTATTTGTTTATTTTTTGTTTACAAAGGAAGAAAAATAGAAAAAGGAACTTTTTTCAAGAATTTTTTTTTCCCTATTTGTTATATTTTCTAGTTATTGAACCTTTTATTCAATAAAATTCTATTTAGCCACCAAACTATTGCATCATAGAACACCAATTATGAGTCATCAAAATTTGGTAAAATTATTTGGTATCCTTGAAATAATCTTCAAGTCAATAAAAACATGTCACACTTTCACGGTAGTATAACGTGTAAGACTTTTTAGATCAAATGGACTAACATATCTCATTATTTTTGAGTTTGCAAAAAAATTTAAGTCAGAAGATTTTCCCCCCTCAACTTTAAAATCAAAGTTATTCAATTTAGACAAATTTTATCAATTGTTGTATATTCATTGTCTAATAAATTATTATTAGTAACTTCATGTTAAACTAAATTTTAAGCAAGGTGTTTTTCAACACTAAAGCGTTCTTACATCAAGAGTATCGAATAATTTCTCTAATATGAAGCTCTAAAATTTTCGATATTCTCAATAAGCGTCACTATTAACACATCTTTTCATAATAATCAAACTATCACAACCCCGCCAATATCTGGCCAAAATCGTTTTTGCCCCTATTTTATTTTATTTTTTTAAAACAATTGCCCAACAAGTGCTAATGGACAAACTTAATTAAACCAAATCAAGAAAAAAAAGTACACCATTACAAAACAAACAAATGGAAGTTAATTAGAGGAGATTCCTATTAGGAGCCCAACGGCTTGAAATTCTCTATCCTCATTTTTAATAATTATTATTTTTTTAAAAATTTAAATGGGAAACTAACTTTTAAAAAAATAATAATTATTAAAAAATAAGTCAATTGCATTAAATTCAAATTATAACAACATGACAATAATAAAAAGAATGGAACAGAGAGTTGGAATGCAAAATGGAGGGAAAAGTCATTGAATCCTATTTTTTGTTGACTAATACATATTAATTATTACTAATTAAATATGTATTGCCCTTAAATAAAGACATTAAAATGGTGGCCCATGGTATCATTTAGCAACCTTATTGAATTTAAAAGAAAGTTAATCAAGAATATGGTCCCAAGAGAATTTTCTTGGTCCTAATAAAAAGCAAACTCGTGTCCTCGTTTTGTCTAATTTTAATCATCATTGGACATCAACATACCAATCATAATTTATTTTTGTAGGACCAATGTCAAATGATTATACATGAAATGCTTTGTCATAATTATTGGCTGTGTTCAAGAAATAATGGAAACTGCTTTGATGGTTTGTTTGCTTTAACTAAGGGTGTAAATTTGACCTGGTCAGGTCCGGCTTATGTCGAGTTTTATGAGTTTTTATCAAAATTTAGATCGGGCCAATCCCGGCTACAGGTTAGAAAATTAGGCCCAAACCCAAGCCTAGTCCTAGGGGCATTCGGGAGGGTCTGAATATATTTTTCTGTTTTTTTTTTTTATATTTTTTCTATCAAAATTTTATTATTTTTCACTAGAAAATGCATTGGGCATCAAGTGGACTGGGCTTCGGGTCAGGCTTCACGCGGGCTAATGGGTCGAGCCACGAACCAAGCCGAACTTTAAAATGACAGGCTAGGCCCATGCGCAAGGTCTCGGGCTGGGCTCGGACCCAAACAGACTGGCCCCCACCCCAAGTCGTGGGTTATTTTTACACTCCTAACTACAACTTTCTTTTGCCAAAGCTATACTTGTAATCTCCATAATTTGTCTATATTAATATAATTTTTGTAATTTTAATTTTATTAATTTTGCCTTTTAGCATTTTATATTGTGTTAATTTTGTTTAATTGATAAAATTTATTAAAAAATTGGACAAAATAATCTATTCAAAAGGAAATAAATAATTTTAAATTTGACGTTGACTTGTTTTCTTTTATTTTAGTTTGTCTAAAGGCAATGGCTCGTTTGGGATGCAACTTTTTAGTTAAAATAGTTAATAAAGACAAAAAAAAGCTAAAATAATTAATATGATAAAATATCACATTTAAATTATAATTATTATTTTTTTATTATAACCATCAATTCAATTACAAAAATAAATAAATAAAAATCATCCCAAACATAACTTTTTTAATCAGACTAAAATAGCCAAACAACAAAAAAAGACAGGCTAAAAAACCTATCCCAAACGAGTACTAAATTGATATAATGTGAAAAAATAAATGGTAAAATTAATACAATTAAAATTCTAATAACAAAATTAATATAAGAGACAAATAGTAAAGACTACGGGTATAATTTGCATGTTTTTAAAATATTTTTTTAGCTTAAAATTTGAAAATATTTTAGCTTAATTATATATTTTTAAGTTAATTACATTAAGATCTCATCAACTATAAACAAATATTATTTATTGTAATTTATGAATTCATATATTTTGATTCAGAAATAAAGTGATATTTGTTAATATTTAATTACCTCAAAACAATTTGAATTAACTATATAAAAAAGGGAGGAGAGGGGGGAGGAATTGCAACCAAAAAAAAAAAAAGAAGGTATAAATTCAAAATAATTGTAATATATGAAATTACACAAATTATTTGTACTTTTATGATATTATAATTATTTTGTGTTAATATATATATATATATATATATTTTGACAATTTTCAAAGTAAATAATAAATAAGAACTAGGCTGCTTTTAAAATTTTAAAAAAATTAACAATAAAATATTGCCAAACATGCTTATATGATTTGACCTGACCTGAGTGATTGATGGAACAGCATATTATGCATTTTCTCCACCTCCATAAATACCCCCAGCCCACTCTAATGGCTTGTGTGGAGTTGAGATTGAGCTTAGGTTAGTTTGAGATGTTTTAAAAAAATATATTTTTTGATTTATCGATTTATATAGGTTGGATTTTGATTAAGTTTGATGTGATGTGTTAGAGAGATGATGTGATTTAAATAGGATAGTAATTTTTTTGACTTTTTGTATTATTTAGGCCAAGTTTGGCATACACAAAATAATCAATCTTTTTATCTTTTTTTCATCACATCATCTTTCTATTTTTTTACATAATTTTTCATAAAAAGATAAAAAATTCACTTATTTAAATCATTCCAGACAACCAGTCAGTGTACCCCAAACCAACCCATATTCTTGACCTATCATTCTCATTTTCTACTCCTTAGAGCATCTCCAATGCACTAGGCATATAATACTTGTTAGTTAAAATGCCTAGTGTGATTCACTTTTTTCAATTCCAACGCACTAGGCATATGATTAGGTATTTTGGCTCAACTAAAATTTACTAGCTACATGTAGCTAGCCTTCAACGCTAGGCAAAATGTATTCAATCATTAGGATCATTTCCCTCCATCTTTGTTGTTGACGTGGCATTCTATAAAATTAATAGTATTTGGATTAATAGCTAAAATAAAGAGTATGATTGGAGTAAAAACATAAAATAGTTGATAGGCAAAATAAAATATATACTTTATAGTAATACTTAGATAGGTAAAATGCCTACTACTGTTGGAGATGCTCTTGGGCACCCAATCCCAACTGTCTTTATATATTAGAGAAGAAAACATAATTATTATCTTTCCCATATACATACATACCAAGAAGGAAAAAACCATTTAGTACTACCTTTGTTTGATTCACATATTTACACACACTTTCCCAAAATTTCCAAACAAAATTCTTGGCCACCTTGTTGCATCCGTGATATTTAAGGTATGTTTAAGTATTTTGTATATGCCTCATTAATACTATCATTTCTTTGTACATCTCCTTGGAGTTTCTATGAAAAGTTCACTTTGTGTTCTTATATTTGCTTTTTCACAATCTGTCAGCAGGTTTTTGCATTTATTATGAGAATTTCATTCTCACCTGCTTGCAAACAAGTGGCACAACCCCTTGTAAATTTTCCGGCCGGAGGAATTAATGATCCGTTCATCCTCCGGCAACGGAAGAAAGAGAAGGTGGTTGTAGTGATTGGTGCAACTGGGACAGGAAAATCAAGACTTGCAATCGACTTGGCGACCCGTTTACCCGCGGAGATTATAAACTCGGACAAAATGCAAGTCTACAAAGGGCTTGATATAGCCACCAACAAAGTAACCGACGAAGAGTGCCGCAGCGTGCCACATCATTTACTCGGGATTGTGGATCCAAACGCGGACTTCAACGCCACCGATTTTCGACACCTGGCATTGCACGCTTGCGATTCGATCGTACGGCGGAACGGGCTTCCAATCATCGCGGGTGGGTCCAATTCCTACATCAAGGCTTTGGTCAGCGATGATTTTGAATTCCGGTCGAAATATGATTGTTGCTTTTTATGGGTTGATGTAAAATTACGCGTGCTTCACTCTTTTGTCTCGGAGCGGGTTGATCGGATGGTGGAAGCGGGACTGGTAGACGAGGTTCGAGCAATGTTTGACCCGAATGCTGATTATAAAGTTGGAATCAGACGAGCTATCGGAGTTCCAGAAATGGATCGGTTTCTACGATCCGAATCCGACCCGAATGTCGATAGCCAGACCAGAGCTCGCCTACTTAAACAAGCCATTGAAGAAATCAAGTCCAACACTCGCGACTTGGCTTGTCGTCAGCGGAAGAACATTTTGAGCCTCCAAACCCAACTGGGTTTGGGTTTGGGTTTGGATTTGGGTTTGGGCCTGGGTCTGGGTCCAGAATGGAGCATGCTCCACCGCCTCGACGCCACGGAGGTGTTCCTCAGGCGAGGCGCCGCCGCCGCAGCCGAGGCGTGGGAGAGGCTGGTGGCGGAGCCGAGCACCATCATCGTGGACCGGTTCCTCCACGAAAAAGACGACCAACAAGATTTCATGGCCGCCATCGCCACCCCGGCTTCCATCTCCGCCGCCGCTGTCGCCGCCACAACTCGGTAAAGCTGCTGGGGCTCATTAAATGTACGGTAGAAATGACACGTGGGATGAGGACAAAATGATCATTCGATAGAGACCTCACAAAACACCTCCTCTAAACTAATTTGAGCCATTTATGTTACTGGAGATATAATCTTTAAAAAAATTGCACACCAATAGTAAGCTTCCGTTTGGGAAGTGGGTTCGTTTTTTGACTTTTTTAATTTTTTTGACTATTTTAGTTTGGGCTAAAAAATTTGATTTAGAAAGGATTTTTGGCTTTTTAATTTTTTTGACTTTTTTTTATGAGAGAAAAGTATAATGATTATGGGTTGAAGGTAATGTTTTGTTTGTTGCAGCTAAAATAACTTATTTTGTCTTTTGTGGTTATTTTAGCCACAAACCAACTTGCCAAACAACACCTAAATACATTAGTGGGCACCGTGAGAATCTTCCTTCGTGAGATCCCAACATTTTTTATTTTTTTTTAAACCGAAGACAAAGATGAAGAGCGAGCAACAATGTCAGGTGATTCGAAATTTCATTATTTGAATGGCTCGAATATTTCAAAACAACTTTTTTAATATAAAACGATATCATTTTTACCCATTCGAATAATAAAATTTCAACCCACTAAACATTTTTTTAAGTGCGAGAGACATGGATAACTGTTGGCTATTGGTTTGGTAGGAACCTACGTTGTAGCGGCCGTACAGGTGGAAGAACTTTACAAATCCAAGTTAGGCTGGTAAAGTTGAGAGACGTGGATAACTGTTGGGTCATGGGTTTGGTAGGAACTTACGTTGTATTGCCCGTACAAGTGGAAGAAGTTTACAAATCCAAGTTAGGCTGATGAAGTTGTGTTTGGTTAATAAATTTCTAAATTTTTATCTAAATTAATCAACCAAACATATTGTACGTGGTTATTTTTGGTATTTGCGTAGTGCGGTGCATGGGAGGTTCTGTGGGGGCCAATTTTTTGTTTTTTTGGGGGGTGCACTCTATAAAGCGTGGTTGCTTGGTGAGAATGAGAGAAAGTATGGCGAATTTTGGACCTATTTGAGAATGGGAGTGGGACATTGAGAGAAAGTGTGGCGAATTTTGGTTGCTTTGTGTGACATGTTTTGACATGAGCTGTATTATTCTCATACAACTAATATTATCATATGATATATATATATATATATTATCAATATCTATGGTGTATGTGTATGGAATAAATTTTGAGTTCATCTTAATAAATATTTTTTTTAATTGTTAGACACCAAATAGTGAATAATATAAATTATTTTTGTGTCCAGCAATAAAAAATTAAAAAAAATTAGGTAAAAAATATGTTTATGTATAACGCTACTCAAAACAATAAGTAATATGGATCTCATAATTTTTTTTTTTTTTTTTGTGATTAAAACAAATCAGGTAACAAATTAAATTAAATTATGTATAGCACTACTCAAAATTTATAAATTAAATTAAACATAATTTTCATCTCTCACTAATTCAATTATTTAGTCTCTATCTACTCCTACAAAGTAATGCATGATGCTGAGTCTTGAATCATTTTTTAAAAAATCTTTGAGAAGCTATTTAATTATATTTTGGGATTTTTTAATTTTAATTTTTTACATAATTTAATACTAATGAGTAGTTTACACCCAATAAAATGAAATTAGAATATCTGTTTTTTATGGGGGAAATTAGAAGATCTTCAGCCATGCAAATATGCTTTCACTCTTTCATGCTCAGTCTTTTAAACTTGAGAGAGTACAAAAATAAAAGTATTTTCAATATACTTTCTCCATCTTAAAATACTAGTCTCTTATTTTATTTTTTATTATCCTAAAATATTAGTTATTTTTAAAAAAATCAATGACTAAAATAATATGAATTTCTTATTTTAACTTTATTTTAAATTTATTAATTATAATAATTGAGCTTCTCAAGAAAAAGTTAAAGGGTAGTTTTATAAATTTAATACTTTTGAAATACAATAATTGTATTACAAAAAAGGTTAAATTCTTCAAAAGAGACAAATATTTTGGGACAGATGGAGTGACTCGATATATTGGGCCTGTTTAGTAGAGTTTTTTTAAGCTAAAATCTAAGAATCAGAAAGCAGAAACTAAAAGCATTCCTTTCCAGTTTGTAAATAATCAATTTTTTCAACTTATTTAAGTTATTTGTGTTTAATAAGTTATAAATAGAAATTGCACCGAATAATGTAAGACAAACTCTTAAATTCAAAAAAATTGTAATCACTTCTTGTAATCTATACCAAACGAGTCCGGATCCTCTGTCGTTCTTTCCTACGGCACGTCCTGCAGTGCCCTAAAACGACGTCATTTTGGGGGAAATTTTCAAAAAAAAAAAAAAAAAAAACAGATCAGAACCAGAGAGGAGGGAGAAGAAATAAAGCAACCACAAGAAGGCCCTGTTTCAGTCATCATCTCTCTCTCTCTCTCTCTCTCTCTCTCTAAGCAAAACCCACATCAATTAGAGCACATTCATGGACTCTACAGCCACAAGAAGGCCTTGTTTCATTGAAGAAGACGATGCTCTTGCCTTTCTTGCAGACATGGAAGCTGACCACAAACTCCGGCCTCTCTTCACCCCACAAAAACAAAGCCTCATATAAGCATTTACATTTATTTACATGAAAATAAAAAATTAAAAAAAACAAAAATCCTCAAAATGGGTCTTTTCTTCTTTCTCTTGTGCTTCCCTCAAATTGGCCCTTTTTCTTCCCTTAAACACAGTGAACAGAAAATAAAATAGCAAAATCTCATTCTTTTTCGATTCTATCCTAAACCCATCTCCAATTAGTAAGACCATATTTTGCAGAGCAAAAAGAATTGGTCTTTCTCCAAACATATATAGAATTTTCCGTGATTAAACAAAATTTTTCCAAAAAATTCAACTTTTCTATAAAGGGTCTTTCTTGCAAAGAAAATAAGCCTCCAAGAAATGGGGCTGGTGTTCTTCGTAGAATCTATTAGCATAATAGAACCGTCCAGATTTGGGGAAGAAATCTGATGTTACCTCTTTTTTGCAAGGAGGATGTGTAATATAGTGGCCTAGACACAAAAAGGTGTGGATGGCGGTGGCACCTGGAGGCGGTGGCATTGGGAGGGGTTGGGAAAGAGCGGGCGAGGGTGGAGATGGCCGTTGTTGTTGTCGTTGTCGTTGTCGCTGTGCCATCATTGCCATTGTCATCCATCTTTGGTGCTGTTTGGTGTAGCTGTTAAAATGGATTATAGATTATAGCTTAACAGATTATAGATTATGACTTTAATCAGAAGCTATTAATCTGTTTGGTATAGCTGTCGGATTATAGATTTAAGTTGCTGAGTAGTGTTTGTTAAATAAGCTGTGAAGTAGCTTTTTCAATTAATTTTTATTTTTTATTATTCACTATTTGTCTATATTTTTCATAAAAAATAATAATAATATTTAATAGTCCATTTAGGTCTTTTTCTATTTTTTAAAAAATAAAAAATAAAAAAATCTAAGAGTATAACCGTGAATTACTATGTCTACAGCAGAAGCTGATAATCAGAAGCAAGGGGTGAGCAGCTTCTCAGAATCAGCTTTTTTGGCTTAAAATAAGTTGTTAGAATCAGAAGCTGTTTGAAATAAGTTTAACCAAACAGTCGAAAATAACTTTTTAAAAGCCAGAAGTCATAAGTTGGCTTAAAAAAGCTCCACCAAACACCCCCTTTGTCTCTTTGATTTGAGAGCTAAGATAGAAGAAAAAGAGGCTAAAAAAAAAAAATCCAGAACGACGTCATTTTGAACCGCCACAGAGGCTACCGTAAGAAACCACAGTAGACGATCCAGACTCATACCAAACAGCCCCATTGCCTCCTTTTTTGAAATACTTTACACTTTTTTTTGTTTGAAAAAACAAAAAACAAAAAACAAAATTTCTTAGCCTCCGTTTGGGAAGTGGGTTAATTTTTTGGCTATTTTAGCCCAGACTAAAAAGCTTGGTTTGGGAAGGACTTTTTGACTTTTTGACTTTTTTGGCTTTTTTTGTGAGAGAAGAGTGTAATGATTATGGGTTGAATGTGATGTTTTGTTTGTTATGACTAAAATAGCCTATTATATTTTTTGTGACTATTTTAACCCCAAAACCACTTGCCAAACACCACCTTAAAATGCTCTCAAACAAAACCTAATTCAGTAAGAAATATTAAATATAACATTCTTATTTAATGTCATACACACTCTTTTGTCTTTTACTAATTTAATTATTTAATTTTCATTATTATAATATTATAATTTAATTTTCATTTTCTAGACAAAAAGTTAATATTTTAAAGTGTGTTTGACAATATGATTCAGTACTTAAAAGTGAATATATTAAGTAATAATCAATTAAATCTATTTGATAACTACAATTGATATCATTCAAAAATTTAAGTACCTCTTAAAATATAAGCTAAAATTTTAAAAAAAATTTAAATCATATAAAATTTACTTAATTCTAACTAAATTTATAAATATTAAATATAAGTATCAATATACACTATTATAAACTCACTACCACCACCACCATCATGCTATCTCCGCCGCTGCCACTACTATCACCGCCACCACCATGTTGCCGCCATCACCACCACCATGACGATCACTACCGCTACCACCCTCACTATGCTACTGTCACCACCACCACCACCACCATCGCTACCACTACCACCATCACTATGCTGCTATCAGCACTACCACTACTACTACCACCATCGCTACTGCTACCATTACCACTACCATCATCACACCACCACCACTACCACTACCACTACCACTACCATTACAATATAAAATTTAAAAATAATAAATTTCAAATTTAATCTTTTACCTATCAAATAATTTGTTTTTAGTTTAACACTTAAATTTTTATCAAAAAACTTTTTAACTTATTAAATTCACCATTCAATTTTCAATACTTAATTTTTAATTTTTAGGTTTATCAATCAGCACCATAATAATTATAAGGTAAATTACAAATATACCCTCTAAGATTTGATTAAAATACGAATCGCCCCTGCGATTTTGAAAATTACATTTCACCTCTTAAGGTTTCTAATTTCATAATAAACCGCCCATTTCTTAAATCATCAAGTCAATTAACAGTATTTAATAATGTTAAAAATATGTTTCAATTATTAATTTAGATAATTTTATTATTGTATAGGAGAGTAATTATAAATTTTATTTTTTTAATTAATTTTGTTAAATAAAAAATTCTAATAAAAGAATATTTGTAATTTTTTAGACTATAAAAGACAATCTATATTTTAAACAAATTTTAAAAAATGTATTTATAATTTACCCCCTAAAATATATATATATATTCAATAAGAAATTTCTCATTATCAATCATCATCCAAAAAGATAGGGATACCAGAGTACTTGTACGGCCACAGGATGTGGGACCCGCAACGGAGGGGATGTTGAAGGACGGTGATGATTTTTTTTTTTTTTTTTTTTTCTTGAACAGACGGTGATGATTAATTTGGGCTCCCTAATTATTCCCCGGGTGTTGAAAAATGAAATGTAATTGTGAACAGAATCTAAAGGAAGGAAGGATGACACGACAGAAAAAGAAAAAATTTAAAATAGAATAATTTTATAAAATTTGTTAATATAATTAACTTTTAAGAATTTTTATCCAATCATATATATTTTGTATTTATTTTGTGATTGATTATTTTTCATTTTTGTTTTAGTCATGCGAGAAATCTATTTCTAAAATTTTTAGGCTAATAGGCCATGCTATATTCTTTTAGGATTAAAAAGACTATTATAATTTAAAAAAATCATTTTATTCCTACTTATTTTTTACTTGTTCACCTCCATCGATTGGTCTATCTATCTGTTAACATGTCACTTCACTATTTGTCCATATATTATCCATACAAGTGAGTTTGGCAATAATCCAAATAAGTTGTTTATTGACCTATTTTTTGTTTTATTATCTTTCTATTTTTCTGTATGTATTTTCGTAATGAACAAAAAAAATCAAAAAATAAGTCATGCACAAGCCACCATCTATCTATTTGTCTATATTATCACTAACACTGTTGTGCCGCCGGTGAACTTGACAATGGAAGTATAATTGAAAAAAAATATATAATTTGTTCTTTTCATTAAATATATCCTGATTACTAAAAAAATTTAAATTTGAAACAAAATAATATATGGCTTCATAAGTGGGAACTTTTCATCAAAATTCTTTTTCCTTCTTTGACATATCATTATGATGAGGGTGGTGTTTCAGTATTATACGCACTCACCACCGCATATTAAAAAGGCCTCACACATCTGTGTTATCAATCTTTCTCAATTCACTTCACATAATTTCATGTCTGGTTAAATCAACCTTTAATGAAAGTAGAGTTTATAATCTTGGCTTTGCATCCCATAGTGAAAAAGGAGACAATGATTTCCCAAAGTGTTTTTGGTATCTTTTCACATGCTTTAACACTAACACACAGAGACACAAAAAGAGATTAAAGTCTATAGCATCTTAAACTCTATAAAATTATAGATTAAAATCTGTTTAAACTCAATTCAAATATCAAAATATAAAGAGATTCACTTAAATTTACATTCGATTTCTACTTGAATTTGTTTTTTTTAGGTCCAAACTTGAGTTGAACTCAATGCAATCGAGTTAGGTTCAGGTTGTTTGAATGCAAATAATAAAAAAAACCGGCTTTGATTATTATAAATTAATGTGTAGCGCTTTTTGCAATTAAAAATAAAATATCTCAAAAATACAATACCAAAAACATAATTTTAAAAAAATAATTAGTTTGTATGTACCAAAGTATAATATATATTGGAATATGATTTAATTCAACTGGTGAGAAAATGATCAATAACTAATAATATTTCATATATAATTTATATATATAACCACTGACTTTGGCCAATTACAAAAATCAGTTTTTAGCAAAATAAAAATACACTTTATATCAATTTGCTACAAACATTTTAAGCAGTGTGTAATATTTATTGTACTAAAATATATGGAATATGCCCAAACAATGTAGTATTTTATTGACTATTTTTCATTAATTTACAAATCAACCATTATTTTTTAAATAATGTCTCAATTCATCAATTTAAGTCAACATTAAAAATCAAGTTCACAGACATAAAGTAAAATTCAAGAACAATTGAGAATGTTTTAATATAATTAACTTCTTCTTCTTTTTTGTCTTTACTATGTTGTGGGAAAGTATTTTGTGAATAATGGCACGCGGCTAAGGTGACGCCGAAATGTCAGCGAGATGCCACGTGGCCTAATTACATTGCCGAGATAATCTCTGCTAGGCCGAAGTCATCTGCGGAGATGCCAGATTTCGAGATAAATAGATAAGGGACAAGAGTCCTAAAATAGAGGAAGATCTCATTCTGGATAAAAATAAAGTTCAAGAAGAGTTTATCTCTATCTAGATGAGGGTTCAAGATGAGCATTGAGTCTAAGCTCGTTGAAGCAAAGCTTTTTAAAGGGATCAAGTCACTGTTGGTTATAAAAGTAAGGTACCTTTGTGGATTTGAGGTAAGTTCTTTCTTATGAGTTTAAGCATTATTTGCTATCTATGAGAGATATCGTTTACTGACTTGATCGCAAAGTGTCCTAGGTGGACAAACTATCGCGGAATTCTCATCTTCTTATTACAGGCAAAGTGTCCTAGGTGGACAAACTATCGCGGAATTCTCATCTTCTTATTACAGGATGTTGGGCTTAATCTATTCTGACGGTACTCTCCAGCTGAGTTCTTCTTTTGATTATATGGTTGGAAATCAATACCCACATGTACTATTTTACATTTTTTTTTTGTCACTCATTAATAGGATTTTTTTTTTTTTTTTTTTTTAAGGAGATTGGACAACCACACGAGTATGAAAGCTAAGTTGTGTACTATTAATATTAAACATTTTATATCATTTTCTTCTTATCTTTTTGTATGGTGGAAAATCAAAAGTTGATGGAGATGGAGATGGAGATGGAAATGGAGGATGTGTTCTAATCTACCCAAATGAAGCCTACAACCCTTAATATCAAATTATCAGCAAATGATGGTTCTATTATTGAGTCAATAAGACAATAATATAAAGATCACATCACACACACCATTATCATTATTACTCACCATCTCCCTATCAATACTCTATATAAATCAAATACTAAAGTTGGTATGAATGTTATAGATTTTCTTTTTCTTCAAAATTTTCACAGAAGTTATGCAATTATTCTATTTCTTACTTTTCAATTACACATGTAATGTGCTTTCTTCTTCTAGACACACGCGTGACAATAAATACTCCTCGGCCTTAAAACAATAGTCTTTTATTTTATTTTTTATTATTTTAAAATATTATTTTCAAAAATTAAGAAATAAAATAATATAAATTTATTATTTTATCTTTCTTTTAAATTCATTAATAACACAAAAAAATATAATTATGACAATTGATATTCTCAAAAAAATAGACCATCAAAGGATCATCTTTTAAAATGTAATAATTGTACTATTAAAAAAATTTAAATTTCTCAAAAAGAATTATTATTTTGGAAAAAAAGAATATATAGAAAAAGATTCTTCAAAAAATATTTTTTATGTTAATTCACGATGAGATGATATCTTACGTGTCAATTTGTTACATATTCCAAATACAATCATGTAGAACTTAATTATATTATTACGTCATTATAAATGAATTATGAATTTTAATATATTTTTGTATATATATATATATTGATGTGAACTTGCTACTTTAACTTTAGTGAAAATATCTTGTATTTAGGTACCACCAAAGGACAGCCTAGTATAAGGGGTGGTTGTCAAAAGCCGGGTCATGTTAATGTGCATCCGGACCAACGACAACCTATCACTTTCTTCCAAATTGTCACATTGATTGTAATTTTAATTTAAAATTTTACTAACATGTATATATTGAAGAAATTAAAAATATTATACATATTACATAAAAAAAATATGTATATAATAAAGGAAAAATTACTCATAAATTCTATTTTAGTAAATGTTACTCTAATTAGTTCTAAGTGTTTTTTCTTAAACTATTTAGTCCTGATGTAGTTGATGTTTGATAATGTTGATGATGTTGTTGATGTTAGTGGCTTTGATGATGATGTTCTCTCTGCTTCTTGAATAATGCGAAAAGAGAGAGAATGGCTGCAAGTAGGATTAGAGCTCCAATAGCAAACCCTAACACTATGCCGATTCTCTTGTGCTTCTTTGAAGGCGGCGGCGGTAGAACAACGCCATGTGATTGAGAGTTCTGGATAAGCGGCTGCGGCGTTGAAGCGGCGGCGCCGGAGCATGAGGAGGGATTGAAGAACGGCGGAGCGGAACAGCATCCTTTGTCGATGGTCTTGCTGCAGAGGTTAGGGTTCCAAGAGAACGAAGAAATGCTGAATCGCGATAGAGTTGGCGTGACCGGTATTGCTCCGGTGAGGTTGTTTATTCGACACGTTGAAGATCATGAGAGAGGTTTGGTTCAGAGGTGGAACCGTACCATTGGAGCGATTTGAATCGAGCCGGAGGTAGTTGAGCCGGTCTAGACCGGTAATCTCCGCCGGGATTGAACCTTGTTGCTAATGTTTGATGAGGTTGAAGATATTCAATGTTGGTGATGTTCAATGTTAGAGGCTCTTAGTTAATGTTGGTGTGAAGGCTCTCAGTTGATGTCGATGATGTTCAATGTTGGTGATGTATGATCAATGTTGGAGGCTCTCAGTTGATGTCGATGATGTTTAATGTTACGGAATAATGAGCACAGTGCGAAATCGAAATCGAATCGATCGTTCCGATTGTAGATCAGCCTATGGGAAGATCGTAACGCGATGATCTCGGCATTGAGAGTGAGTATTAATAATTAGCTAATACACCAATGTTGGTGATTGTTCCGTAACTGTGTATACGCGATGTAGTTGATGTTGATGATGTTCACATTGTTGGTGATGTTGATGATGTTTTAATGATGTTGTTGGTGTAGTTAATGTTGCTGATGTAGTTGATGTTTTGATGATGTTGATGATGTTTTGATGTAGTTGATGTTGCTGATATTCGGAAATGAGGGAAATTTAAAAAAGGTCTACAGTGAGCTTTTAACGTTCAAATAGGACTTATTAGTCTACAAAATAAAAGACAGGATCAAATGGTTTAACAAATTAAAATTTGGGATTTATTGGTATTTTGCCCTAATAAAAATTGTATAAACGTTTAAACTTTTTAATAAATATTTTTAAAACACACGTTAAAAAGACACTATAATTAATGATACCAAGGAGCAATTTTGTTTGGTTTGTGAACTAGAGTTGTAGGAATTGTTTATTACAATTTTTTGGCTAAAATTGTTTTTCTGGTGCAAGGGAAATAAAATTTTACTTATTACTTGACTTAATTAAGATGAAAAACAACTAATTTTCATTATATACATAAGTTCGGGTTAAAGTCGGGATTTAGCGGCTTGGACAACTCTCTCAACCTACTCAGACTTTGCTCAAGTTGCACTTTTCGGCTTAACAAATCTAATGCAACTATCAAATCTTCAAATATAGACTGGAAACAAGTTTTATTTTAACTTTTTTCATGTACTCAAAAACAAAAACAAAAACAAAAAAAAGAAGTAATACGCGTGTACTTGATTGATAGAATCGCAATTGTGGCAGATGTATCAAAGACATGTCAGGATCAAAATGAATAAAATGCTTCCCAATACCTAATTATTATATATTCCCAAAGAATTTTATGAAAGCTCTTCCCATAATTGAAATCTCCACTCTTTACTCTTGCCTTTTGGGCAAGTCATTGTACGCATACACTTTTTCACATGCCAAGTTTCACAGAAATTATTCAGTTGGTTTGTTCTTTATGCTGCTCTTTTGCTTTCACATATTATTAAGATTGTTGTGTTGTGTTAAATACACACAACTCAGTGATAGGGATGGTTTTGCCCTGATATTTGTCTCTCTCTTTCTTTATACCTTTAAATATCAGTCATACTTATACTTGCCTTCCAATATTAATACATCTCTCGTATGTTAGTACTTAATACATCTCTCGTATACTAGTAGTGAGAATGCAAATAAATGTATATTAATTGATTTCCAATATATATTAGTTTCATGATTTAATTCACATATGATATAGCCGATTTGGCTGTGATAATTTTATTGTTTTTATGCATATTGATGTAAAGAAATTAAGAACCACCAATTCTTGATATGTTTTGCTTGTTACTCTCAACACTATTAATTTGGTCTCTACTAAGTTGAATGAGGAGATAGGTTAATGGATTTGTAACATAAATTATGTGGATATAATATCTCAACTAAAGAGAGTATTTGGATTTGGCAGGTCTATTTTAGCACCGATTTCAATAATCCGATCTGTTCACATTTTAGAACTCATTGATTAGAATATTCATGCAAAAAATCAAACTGATCAGATGTCAATAATTATATGTTTGAATCAAATTTGTATTAAAAAAAATGAATGGATATTTTTGAAATTATATTTGTCGTCCATTTTTTAAAAACAAATATTATTCAAACATATAGATATTTAATCATTTTTATTTTTGCATGAATATTTTACTCAACGAGTCATAAAAAAATGAACGGTTCGGATCATTCGAAATTGGTTATAAAATGGGCCTACTAAGTCTAAATGCTCTTTCAAGTTGAGATGACAATTTCGGAAAAGCCAAACCTATATAATGGTGCTTGGTGGAGATTATTTAAAGCTAAAAGTGGATAATCAGAAAGCAAAAACTAAAAACACTCGCCAGCTTCTGAAAAACTATTTTTTTTAGGCTTATTTAAGCTATTTCTGCCTTATAAAAAAGCAAAAATTACACCAAATAATATGACACAAACTTTCATATTAAAATAAATTATAAGCTAATTCCATAATTTTCACCAAACACCCCAATATAATGTTGCATACAACCATCAAAAGTATTCCTAGCATCAACTTACAAAATGTTAGTGGGTCATGGGGGAGGCTGATGTGCCTTCACAACAACTTCTCATGTGAAAGAGTTTATAATTATTCAGTAATTTTAAAATATTATATTACATTATTTAGTGCTCTAAATTAATGATATAGAGAAAAGTTTTAGGAGTATGACAAGTTTAACTCACTTTTATTAAGTAATTAAAAAAAAAAATTCAAATGTGTTCTAATTTCTTATTTATTGAAAATATCATGTAAATAATGTTATATGATACGGATTTAATAATTTTCTTAACATTTACATCCCAGCTGATTGAATAATTTAACCCAAAATATATAAAATGAATTGTAGACTTTAGTCTTATTATTTTTTTTTTAAGATTTAAGAGAATCTAATAAACTCTCAGCTTACAAATCTTATGCACAACTTTCGTTGTATGTTCCTGTTATGCAAATGATGAGTTAGAATGCTAGTTTAGAGATGGAGAATGAATGAAAGCAACATGCATTAAAGTAATTAGGCAGAAATTGTTTAGTGATCTTAGAATAAGTATATACATGATACTATAATTTGTATTTTATTAATTGAAACAATAAAATTCATTACTTTAATGTTTATTTTTTGGAAATTATAGAACATGTGTCATCTACTGAATAATGTGGATCATTGCTTATGAAATTGCCAAATAAATTTTCGCATGCAGTAGTGCACAATAAAATAAACAAATTATTATGAAAGTTACTAACAAAATGTCTATGCAAAGGGAATGCATTCGATCCTTTTGCCATATGGAACTTACAAAGAGTGTTTTTGTTTTTCAACAACAAGAAAGAAAGCCAAAACCATGATTATGATGGATCAAAGGTCATTTATCACTTTGTTTGATTCCGAAAATAACTTTAAACGATCTAGGAGGGGCATCTGCTAAATGAGTGTAACAAAAACAATATTGTAAGTTCAGAATTACATTCGTTACATTTTTTGATTGACAAACAAATGTGGTAATGAAAAAGCAATTAGTGAATACGAATATACATATGGCATTGCTATATATTATCGAAATATTTTATTAGAAATTTTCATTTTTTACATGATTTTCTAAGTGAAATGATGTCCCATATTGCGTGGTTTAATTTTAAGAATTGTTATTAAGATTTTTTTTTTTTTTTTGTGCTTTTGTCCTTTAGGCTTTTTTTTTTCCTTTTTCAACTTTTAAAGTGCATCTATAAAATAAAATATTTATGTAGAAATCCGAAGGGAAAAAAGAAAGTTTATGAAAGAACCCCCCAAAAAAACAGAAATGTGCTGGGTTTTTTTTATTTTTATTTTTTTAAAACTTTTTTTCTTCTTTTTGTTTTTAGTAATAAAAAATATATTTAATAACAATAAAAAAAATTAAGAATAGCTTTTGAAGGGAAAAAAGAAAGTTTATGAAAGAACCCCCCAAAAAAACAGAAATGTGCTGGGTTTTTTTTATTTTTATTTTTTTAAAACTTTTTTTCTTCTTTTTGTTTTTAGTAATAAAAAATATATTTAATAACAATAAAAAAAAATTAAGAATAGCTTTTGAATTTGAACAATATTAACTTTGGGCAAATTATCTACAAGTCCATTTTAAAAAGTATGTATTCTATTTAATCTCAAAACTTTTTACACAGACCCAAAAGTCTTGCGCCCATTATCTTCTCCTCTTTCTCTGCACTTTACTTCTTCCATTTATATCTCTTTCGCTGATATCCAGCGACGACCACACAACTTTTTTTTTCTTTTTCTAATCTATAGTCACCGGCGACCACAATTGATTGGGATTTGTCGTCAACCACCGAGCACTGACTTCATGCTTCGTGCTTAATGACGGCGAAAGAGATGAGTTTTCGACGAAAAAGATAAATAAATTTACTCAAATATGATGGAGATTTACTCATATCTACCTCAGAGCTGAGTAGATTTACGTTAAATTTGACTAAATTTAAACCAAAAATAGTTACAGAAGTATAAGCATCTCTCTATATCTGTCTCTTTCCTTCGATTTGTCAATTTTTTTACATTTTCTATACTACACACTTCTATTTTCCTGTTATAATGGGAAAAATTTTCAAATTCTGAATAAATTGTTTTTGAGTTTTAGTTACAGACGGTGAAAACTGTAAAGTTTTACAGTTTCAATTTTTTTGATGCTGAAATTAATAATTCTTTAGAACTGTAAAACTTTGCAATTCCATAATTATTTGTTTAAACCCTACAAAAATTGAAAATAACATGTGTTTTTTTTTTTGTTTTTGTTTTTGTTTTTTTTTCTCCATTGTTACTGTTTGTTGTTGTTTCGTTTTTTTTCCTCTTTTATTTGTCAATATATAGCATATTTTGTTTTTTTTTTGGCTCTAATTTATTCTTTTTTTTTGCAATATTTTAGACATTCCGGTGAGTATTTAGCGATATTCTTGACGTCCAGTGAACATTCTAGACATTTTGGTGACCTCTGGTGACATTCAAAACACTCCGTCGATATTCCAACAAATTTTCGGTAATACTCCGACAACTTCCTGGTGATGTTGAACATTAGAGTCTCCTATAACCGTCTAACGGAAGTTCGACAGAGGTAGGATGTATCAGCGTCTTTAAAATTTTTTTTTATAATTGAGAGGGTAATTTTTGGTGAAAATTGGGCCGAGCTGTGAGATGGACTTTGTGGCCCAAAATACGAAGGACTGTGTAAAAAGAAAGGTAAAGTTACTCCGGCCCAAGAGATAAAGTTACTTCGGTCAAGAGGAATGAAGTTACTTCGGCCCAGGAATTGTAAAACGACTTCGGTTTGGACAACTTGGAGTTAGTCCGGTCTCCGAGTTAGTCCGGTCATGGTGTATTCTGGATAGATCGGTCAAGACCCTGCTACTCGGTAGCTCGATCCCAACACACCATGGTTGAACAAGAGAGAACCAAGATAAGGAGTGGATGGAGAAAACCGAGCTAAGGATAGTTCGGCCTACTCTGTGGCTCGGCATAGCCAGTATTATTTCGGTCATGTGGTAGTTCGACCATAGTAAAAACCATCCCACTTGGTTTAAGTAGTGGGGGGTGTAAGAGGATAAGCATTATCCTTTAGGAGTATGAATCCTAGGAGGACTCTGCATGGAGAAATAAAAGTCCTACTAGGATTGTGCCACTCGAAACCTATAAAAGCTCACAAGCATCACCTTGGAGGAGGTAACATAACACAACATACTATTTTGCTTCCTGAATACATTGAGCTTTGTCTATTTGTCAAGTTTTCTGACTTAGGCATCGGAGAGGTTTCCGGCACACACCCGCCGGCTAGCTCACGTTTGTGTTTTCAGGTGACAAAGCGACGTCGTACGGAGGAGCGTGGACTTAGTCAATAGGATTATACGAGGAGAATTATTTCTTCCCTGTACAATTGGCGCCGTCTGTGGGAACTCTTCTTATACCTGGTGGTCTCTCAACACGCAGTTAGCGCAGTGTTGGTTCGTGCAGAAGGAATCCAACACTTGCCTATCTATTATGTAATGACCCCAAAACATGTGTTATATTTATCAGTAATTAATTATGTGTTTATGCGAATTAATTGAAGAATATCTGTTTGACTTAGAAGAATATCTGTTGAGATGAGAACTTTGGGACTGAAATTGATGACCGTAATGGGTTCAGAAAACAAAATTGAGCGCGTCTATGAGATACCGGGAATTATTAGAACCATTTGGGAAAATAAATTGAGGACTGAATTTCGTCTGAATCGCTAAGTCGTGTTTGGCTCAAAGATTATGGCACAATTCTAGTTTTTTTTGTGTGATATATCTATACATGGATAAGGATGTTGACTCTTTGACTCAAAAAGAAGAAAAGAAAAATCTAGAAAGAGAGAGAGAGGGGAATTCGTGAGAAAGAGGAAGAAGGCGAAAAAAGGGGAATCAAGCTACAACTTCTCCAATTAAGTGCTTAAGGTAAGAATTTCTTCTCTACTTTCTTGAAATAAGGTTGAATCATCAATGATCTCGAGTTAAATAAGAGGATTGAAAGGAGAAATATGTTTAATTTGAGCATGTATGGCATGAATAGATGATTTATGTTTATATTTGGCATTCTTGAGGAAGAACCTCCATGGATATGAAGAAATGAAGCTTTTACATGAATAGTTATGATTCTTCACCTCAATTCATGGTTTGATCTTGTATATGATGCATTTGGGTTGGTTTAGAAGCTATAATGTGTAATTCAAATTGTGTTTCAAGTGTTTTAAGACTTGGGTTTCATCGTGTTGAAGTGGTTTTGCAAAAAGGAAAGATTCAAGCTTTGGAAGATTTCAGAATTTCGGTTTTTTGCATGGTCCGCTCGAGCGGAGGGATTCCCGCTCGAGCGTGAAAATCAGCCTCCCAACAGTTTTGGGACTTTTTACAGTACGCTCGAGCGGCCAAAGTGGCGCTCGAGCGGGAAGGCCTTTTTCAGGAAAATTTTGGGGAAGTTGCAGACTTGATTTTAACATGTTAATTGCATCATTTATCATCTTATAAACATGAAATTTCATAAGGAAAGGATAGAATGGCATGAATTAAGTGATTTAATGATAATGTGTACTGAAGAAATGTGTTATAATGTTGATAATTGCAGGTCAAGATGCGAAGACCGTGCAACCGGTTTTGGAAACCCACTGTGAGTAACATTTCTGTAAAGATATGTTAGTATGATCTATGTTTAAAAGTGCTACGTTATGCTATGGTTTTGAAATGATAAATGTTTTCTGTGAGCGAATGTCCAGTTTGCGAATCTAGTATGGCATCCATAGATAGTCCTAAGTGGACCAGTTTACGAGATCTCGGTATGTGTTTAATCGGTGTCCGGGATCGGTTACTCTAGTCGTTGGACGACAAATGTTATGTTCTATGGAGTATGCCATTATGTATGTTCTGATATGAGATGATTATGTTTATGAATGGTTTATTTTATGGATATATGAAATGTGGGATTCGTTCACCACCCCTTTACTTTAATGTTACTTGCTGAGCTTTAGCTCATTGTTTGTATATATGTAATTATAGGTGAGCACCCTGGGAGTCAAGCCTAGGCGGAGTCCGAGCTGAGCCGCCGTTTTGAACCAGATCAAAGCAATTCAGGAGTTGAAGAGACCAAACTCAGTAAAAGAAGTACAACATCTCACCGGCATGGCGGCTGCACTCAACCGATTCATCAGCCGATCGTCAGACAGACTACGACCATTCTTTTAAGCTTTAAAAACCAAGTTCGAATGGGACGAAGAATGCGACCAAGCACTGGAAAGCCTGAAAGAATACATGTCCTCCCCACCATTACTGGTCACCCCAATACCAGGAGAAGAACTCTTCCTATACCTTGTAGTCTCTCAGCACGCAATTAGCGCAGTGTTGGTCCGTGCGGAAGGAATTCAACATCTGCCCATCTATTATGTCAGCAAGACGCTGCTGGGAGCCGAAACAAGGTATTTGCCACTGGAAAAAATGGCATTGGCCTTGATGATGGCCTCCAGGAAATTGGCACACTACTTTCACGCCCACACCATAGTCGTCCTCACAGCTTTCCCACTAAAAGCTTTGTTTGAGAGGGCGAACTTTTCTAGGTGAATTTTGAAGTGGGCAGTAGAATTGGGACAATTCGACATCAAAGTCGAAGTATGGGTATGTCTGAAGAGTGGTTGGCTGGATTAAACCAACTCTTTGTACTCTTCAGTCGAAGTATGGGTATGTCTGAAGAGTGGTTGGCTGGATTAAACCAACTCTTTGTACTCTTCAGTCGAAGTATGGGTATGTCTGAAGAGTGGTTGGCTGGATTAAACCAACTCTTTGTACTCTTCAGTCGAAGTATGGGTATGTCTGAAGAGTGGTTGGCTGGATTAAACCAACTCTTTGTACTCTTCAGTCGAAGTATGGGTATGTCTGAAGAGTGGTTGGCTGGATTAAACCAACTCTTTGTACTCTTCAGTCGAAGTATGGGTATGTCTGAAGAGTGGTTGGCTGGATTAAACCAACTCTTTGTACTCTTCAGTCGAAGTATGGGTATGTCTGAAGAGTGGTTGGCTGGATTAAACCAACTCTTTGTACTCTTCAGTCGAAGTATGGGTATGTCTGAAGAGTGGTTGGCTGGATTAAACCAACTCTTTGTACTCTTCAGTCGAAGTATGGGTATGTCTGAAGAGTGGTTGGCTGGATTAAACCAACTCTTTGTACTCTTCAGTCGAAGTATGGGTATGTCTGAAGAGTGGTTGGCTGGATTAAACCAACTCTTTGTACTCTTCAGTCGAAGTATGGGTATGTCTGAAGAGTGGTTGGCTGGATTAAACCAACTCTTTGTACTCTTCAGTCGAAGTATGGGTATGTCTGAAGAGTGGTTGGCTGGATTAAACCAACTCTTTGTACTCTTCAGTCGAAGTATGGGTATGTCTGAAGAGTGGTTGGCTGGATTAAACCAACTCTTTGTACTCTTCAGTCGAAGTATGGGTATGTCTGAAGAGTGGTTGGCTGGATTAAACCAACTCTTTGTACTCTTCAGTCGAAGTATGGGTATGTCTGAAGAGTGGTTGGCTGGATTAAACCAACTCTTTGTACTCTTCAGTCGAAGTATGGGTATGTCTGAAGAGTGGTTGGCTGGATTAAACCAACTCTTTGTACTCTTCAGTCGAAGTATGGGTATGTCTGAAGAGTGGTTGGCTGGATTAAACCAACTCTTTGTACTCTTCAGTCGAAGTATGGGTATGTCTGAAGAGTGGTTGGCTGGATTAAACCAACTCTTTGTACTCTTCAGTCGAAGTATGGGTATGTCTGAAGAGTGGTTGGCTGGATTAAACCAACTCTTTGTACTCTTCAGTCGAAGTATGGGTATGTCTGAAGAGTGGTTGGCTGGATTAAACCAACTCTTTGTACTCTTCAGTCGAAGTATGGGTATGTCTGAAGAGTGGTTGGCTGGATTAAACCAACTCTTTGTACTCTTCAGTCGAAGTATGGGTATGTCTGAAGAGTGGTTGGCTGGATTAAACCAACTCTTTGTACTCTTCAGTCGAAGTATGGGTATGTCTGAAGAGTGGTTGGCTGGATTAAACCAACTCTTTGTACTCTTCAGTCGAAGTATGGGTATGTCTGAAGAGTGGTTGGCTGGATTAAACCAACTCTTTGTACTCTTCAGTCGAAGTATGGGTATGTCTGAAGAGTGGTTGGCTGGATTAAACCAACTCTTTGTACTCTTCAGTCGAAGTATGGGTATGTCTGAAGAGTGGTTGGCTGGATTAAACCAACTCTTTGTACTCTTCAGTCGAAGTATGGGTATGTCTGAAGAGTGGTTGGCTGGATTAAACCAACTCTTTGTACTCTTCAGTCGAAGTATGGGTATGTCTGAAGAGTGGTTGGCTGGATTAAACCAACTCTTTGTACTCTTCAGTCGAAGTATGGGTATGTCTGAAGAGTGGTTGGCTGGATTAAACCAACTCTTTGTACTCTTCAGTCGAAGTATGGGTATGTCTGAAGAGTGGTTGGCTGGATTAAACCAACTCTTTGTACTCTTCAGTCGAAGTATGGGTATGTCTGAAGAGTGGTTGGCTGGATTAAACCAACTCTTTGTACTCTTCAGTCGAAGTATGGGTATGTCTGAAGAGTGGTTGGCTGGATTAAACCAACTCTTTGTACTCTTCAGTCGAAGTATGGGTATGTCTGAAGAGTGGTTGGCTGGATTAAACCAACTCTTTGTACTCTTCAGTCGAAGTATGGGTATGTCTGAAGAGTGGTTGGCTGGATTAAACCAACTCTTTGTACTCTTCAGTCGAAGTATGGGTATGTCTGAAGAGTGGTTGGCTGGATTAAACCAACTCTTTGTACTCTTCAGTCGAAGTATGGGTATGTCTGAAGAGTGGTTGGCTGGATTAAACCAACTCTTTGTACTCTTCAGTCGAAGTATGGGTATGTCTGAAGAGTGGTTGGCTGGATTAAACCAACTCTTTGTACTCTTCAGTCGAAGTATGGGTATGTCTGAAGAGTGGTTGGCTGGATTAAACCAACTCTTTGTACTCTTCAGTCGAAGTATGGGTATGTCTGAAGAGTGGTTGGCTGGATTAAACCAACTCTTTGTACTCTTCAGTCGAAGTATGGGTATGTCTGAAGAGTGGTTGGCTGGATTAAACCAACTCTTTGTACTCTTCAGTCGAAGTATGGGTATGTCTGAAGAGTGGTTGGCTGGATTAAACCAACTCTTTGTACTCTTCAGTCGAAGTATGGGTATGTCTGAAGAGTGGTTGGCTGGATTAAACCAACTCTTTGTACTCTTCAGTCGAAGTATGGGTATGTCTGAAGAGTGGTTGGCTGGATTAAACCAACTCTTTGTACTCTTCAGTCGAAGTATGGGTATGTCTGAAGAGTGGTTGGCTGGATTAAACCAACTCTTTGTACTCTTCAGTCGAAGTATGGGTATGTCTGAAGAGTGGTTGGCTGGATTAAACCAACTCTTTGTACTCTTCAGTCGAAGTATGGGTATGTCTGAAGAGTGGTTGGCTGGATTAAACCAACTCTTTTACTCTTCAGCTGAAGTATGGGTATGGCTGAAGAGTGGTTGGCTGGATTAAACCAACTCTTTGTACTCTTCAGTCGAAGTATGGGTATGGCTGAAGAGTGGTTGGCTGGATTAAACCAACTCTTTGTACTCTTCAGTCGAAGTATGGGTATGGCTGAAGAGTGGTTGGCTGGATTAAACCAACTCTTTGTACTCTTCAGCCGAAGTATGGGCATGGCTAAAGAGTGGTTGTCTGGCTTAAACCAACTCTTTGTACTCTTCAGCCGAAGTATGGGCATGGCTGAAGAATGGTTGGCTGGATTAAACCAACTCTTTGTACTCTTCAGCCGAAGTATGGGCATGGCTGAAGAGTGGTTGGCTGGATTAAACCAACTCTATGTACTCCTCAGTCGAAGTAATTATTTCGGCTAGGGAGTGGTTGGCTGGTAAGCATAGTTAGTTTAAACCATTTAAAACCGGAATAGCAGTTGGAATAATAGAAGACATTACAAGTGCAAGCATACAAATCAAAACCGGAATAAAAGTTCAAACAAAATTTTCATTCATTGAAAAGCAAGTACAGAGGGGCATAGCCCGGTTACAAAGACAAAAAGTATCAAAAAAGAGAAAAAGTGCAAAATCAAGAAAAAAGATCTTCAATTTCGGCGTCAAAGGCAGCATCGGCATCAACATGAAGACCGGCTTCAGGCGGAAGGTCGTTTTCAGTCGCAAGAGTGGTTTCGGTCGGAACCACGATTTCACCTGGTTGATCAATAGTTAGATCTTCCACCATGGGCTCCGACCGAACTGCATGATCTACATGCACAACCGGAGTATCCTTAGGGGCAGAGTCTTCATCAGAGTCTGAGCCCTCAAGAAACTGCTGTTGCATGGCATTTGCATATTCCATGAGGGAGTTCGGTATAAAGTTGGCTGGAGGGTTGAAAACCTCGGTCTGTGGATCATGACCGAGCTTCTCAACGGCTCCCCTCCAGCCGCACTTAAAGAAGAGATCCTTGGCAGCCTCACATTGTTTGACATATATATCCTCTGCCTTCTTAAAACCTTTCTTTTCGGCCTCTTTTGAGCTCTCCTTCGCCTGGGATATTTCGGCATCTTTCTTCTTTTAAGCTTTACCAGCTCGCGCAGGTACTTGTCCTTCAGAGCAATGGTAGCCTTCTGCTTCTCGGCCTCGGCCGAACTAACCAGTCCGGTCAGTCTGCCGATCTCATCTTGTAGCTCGGCCATTTGTTTTCTGGCTTCTTCTAGCTCGGCCACCTTCGCTTCGGCTTCCGCCATGGCTTGCCTTGTTGTCTTCCTAAGCTCTAGGACTTTCTTGTAAGTAATGTTGTTTTTCTGTAAGGCCTGACAAAACGAAGACTTCCCTTGAGCCGAAGTGAAAGTTTGAAAAATTAGACAGAAAAACGGACAGAGCTACTTACCAAAATCATGGACTTTGATGAAGACCGGATGGACTTCAATTCGGTGTTTAGTTACTTTTGGTGGTGCTCCATATCTTTGGGGAGGCACACACTCTTGGCTAGGTTGAAGGCCAATTGATGATCTTTGTCAGCAACAACCGAATCAGAATCTTGGATATCTCGATCATTGAAGGTTAGCTTCGGTGCCCAGATGGTGGTAGTTCGGTTAGTAGGCTCGGGTTGGGGGCTCGGTGGCAGGCTCGGTGGAAGAGCAGCTTCGTCTTCATCAACCAAGTTTTGTTCGGTTTCGGCAGTCCGGGCGCGCTTGGTTCGGCGGGATGAGGACATTTGTTGTGTAGGAAGGGCCACCACCACTTCTTGGGTTTGAATTGATGGTGGTACTTCGGCCCTGGTTGTTTCGGTCATAAGGGCCCTGACTCTGCTTTTCTTTGCCATCTCTTCTTCAGCGGTTAGCGGGACAAGTCTGATTTCGGGCAAGGTTGGGTCCGGTTCTGGTGCGTCTTCAAGAAGGAAATCGATCACTCTGGCTTTTCGGCGACCGCTATATCTATAAGTCGGCTCAAAGTTTAGAAGCTTAGCCCAACTCCTTTCTTTAAAACGTAATGCGGCTCGGAGTGTGTTCAGATTTGGGTAACTATACAGGGAAGCAAGATGAGCTGAGTCTGCAAAAAGGATGCAACTGTTAGATCGGTTATGACATCTGAAACCAAAGTAAAAGAAAAACATGCATAAAACCGAAGTAACTATACCAGGTTCTCCTTTCTTCCAGTTTATACTTCGGCCTGGGATTTGGGCTTGCTGATCTTCAAAATTTCCCGATACCCAGAAAAAGTCATCATCATTTACATCCTTATCCGGCGTATCTTTTATTATCTTTTCTCTACGACGGCGTATCCTAAGGTAATAAACCCAACCATCGTCTTTGGAACCTATGGAGTACTGGTGGAAGATTTTGGCTAGACCGAGGTTCAGGCCTGCTTGGCGGTTTAGTTCGGCTATACCCATTATTATCCGGTATGTATTGGTGGATAGCTGGGTTGGGCATAGTCTGGTTTGCCTAAGAAACTCACAAATCAAAGGTTGGACTGGAAACCTTAGTCCGGTCTCTATTATTGAAAGCAGGGTAAAAGGTACAAAGCCTGCTTCGCCCCATGGTATGACATCCCGCTTGGCTAGGGTAAGGTGTACATCGCCTGGAATACCATAATCCCTTCGGAATTCGGCCATGCCACCAGGGGTTTCTACCAAAAACCTATACTTACCCATTTGTTGTATAATTTATGAATAAATTATATCGGTGCAAAAATTGTGCTCAGCAGCACGGTTGAGCGCAAGAAGAAGTGCCTGGGCAACCTAAGTCTGCAAAGTAGAAAACAAAGGGGTTAAGCACAGATCATAGGACCGTGCTACAAATTAAAAGCAAGGTAGAAGAGCCCTACTTCGGTTTTGTGGACAGGTTCTATCTTGGTTGGGCAAAAATTCCTGGTAGCTCGGTTTGAGCAGGGTTTTTATTAGCCAAACCATGGCAAGCATCTCAGCATACTTGCTTTGGAAACGACTTTGTTAGACCGGTTCGTCGTCTAGGGGCAGCTTTCTGAGTTCGGTCTAAAAAACTAAGAAAGCTGGCTTAGCCCCAAAGGCCTAAATCGGTTGAACTATGAGTTTTATTACTTCGATTGAGCCTCTAGGGGCAGCTTTCTGAGTTTGGCTTAGAAGCTAAGAAAGCTGGCTTAGCCCCAAAGGCTTAGCTCGGTTGAAGACCAAGGTTCCTAGTTTAATGTCTTCAAACTTCGTTCGGTGATCTTATTTCGGCTAAGGTGAATCGGAAGTCGGTTATTTTTTGAAGCTGCTGTTATTTCTACAAGTTCTAGTTCGGTTGTTTTCTGTATTGATCTACCTATATAGCACAAAACAGTATCCTAGTTCGGTTGGGACAAGTTTTTGGATCAAAGACTAGTCTTCTACAGGATATTACATACACGCACGAGTTCAGTAAAGTTTTTCCAGTAAAATACAGAAGCAAAGCAGAAAATAGACTAATATGTTTCGCAAAAAAATGGAAAGCAAAATACGAAAACAAACAAAGCATGAAGGTGAGATTTGCTTACCAGAGTAAAAAGGAAGAAGCTAGAAGATGGAAGCAATGGCAGCAATAAAGGGCACGAACACAGCAAGCTCAAACTCAGGGCTCAGGAACAAGGGAGAGAAAAAATAAGGAATAACGTAAATGATTCAAAAATGAAAGGGTTGTTTTGTGTAAAGGATGAAAGGCAAAAAGGCGGGACTGTTCAAAAATTTCGTAGTACGAGGGCGGCATGACAGCTCCCCCAACCTATCAGATCCCGCCACGTGTCTTTGGAAAGGGAAACGTTACAGTCATGATTGAAGAGACGTTTTGACCGGACAAAACAGAGCCCGGAGTAAAATTAGCTCGGCTTAAAAGGCTTAGGAGTTTTTAGCTCGGCTGGAGAGGCTAAAGGGTTTTTTAGCTCGGCTGGAAAAACTTAAAAAATCCAGCTCGGCTAGGAGACTGGTAATCCCAATCATGCTGTGCAGATGGAATTAAGGGGCAATTGAGAGGGTAATTTTTGGTGAAAATTGGGCCGAGCTGTGAGATGGACTTTGTGGCCTAAAATACGAAGGACTGTGTAAAAAGAAAGGTAAAGTTACTCCGGCCCATGAGATAAAGTTACTTCGGTCAAGAGGAATGAAGTTACTTTGGCCCAGGAATTGTAAAACGACTTCGGTTTGGACAACTTGGAGTTAGTCCGGTCTCCGAGTTAGTCCGGTCATGTCGTATTCTGGATAGATCGGTCAAGACCATACTACTCGGCAGCTCGATCCCAACACACCATGGTTGAACAAGAGAGAACCGAGATAAGGAGTGGATGGAGAAAACCGAGCTAAGGATAGTTCGGCCTACTCCGTGGCTCGGCATAGCCAGTATTATTTCAGTCATGTGGTAGTTCGGCCATAGTAAAAACCATCCCACTTGGTTTAAGCAGTGGGGGGTATAAGAGGATAAGCATTATCCTTTAGGAGTATGAATCCTAGGAGGACTCTGCATGGAGAAATAAAAGTCCTACTAGGATTGTGCCACTCGAAACCTATAAAAGCTCACAAGCATCACCTTGGAGGAGGTAACATAACACAACATACTATTTTGCTTCCTGAATACATTGAGCTTTGTCTATTTGTCAAGTTTTCTGACTTAGGCATCGGAGAGGTTTCCGGCACACACCCGCCGGCTAGCTCACGTTTGTGTTTTCAGGTGACAAAGCGACGTCGTACGGAGGAGCGTGGACTTAGTCAATAGGATTATACGAGGAGAATTATTTCTTTCCCGTACAATAATAATTAAAAATATATAGGACTAATAGGTATAACTATTTTGCTTTGAAATTAGATGGGTTTTGAACTTTATGTATGATACCTATCAATAAGTTTCCGATTAACTTTTAATTTGGTTCATTAAAGAAAAATGTTAGGGATCTCAAATATTTTACCAAATATTCTACTAAATGTCTCACATGAGTGTGGGACCCACAACACCATGTGAGATATTTAGGGGTTGTTTGAAGTGTCTTAAATAAATGTACTTTTTGTCTTTTTAGACTAAAAAGTTGAGAAAAAAAAATATAGATGTTTGGGTTAACTTTTTGACTTTTTATAAAAAAATGTGTATTAAAAAATTGTATAAATTAGTGTGTAGAGGAAGATTAGGATTGAGAGTTGTGCAGTCGTATTTTCTAGGCAATTCAATTGAGGCTAAGAAATGATTGGCTATTTTTTGGGCATTGCACTGGATGGTTTTGTTCGACCCGTGGGGGCAGTCACGGGTCCTATTTTGATAATCTGAACCGTTCAATGTGTAGAACTCGTCGAGTACTATACATTTATAAAAAATCACTTTGATCGGATATCAATAGCTATCTAATCAGATTTGTTTTTTTTCAATCGTTAATTATAATACCATTCATTTTTTTATACAAAACTGATTTGATTATGTAGTTATCGATATCCCATCAATGTGATTTTTTACAGACGTATAGTATTCGACAAGTTTTACATATTGAACGGTTCAGATTATCAAAAAGAGACTCGTGATGGTCCCCCACGGGCCGAACAGTAGTGTGTGAAAATTACACACAAACTGTGCAATTGTTCTTAACAAACGCTGCACAGTGCCAGTTTTGTCATGATTGCTGAGTTGTATAGATATGTGGAAAATTATTTTTTTAATATATTTTTTTGATAAATAGTGATAACTTTTGAACTTTTTAAATAACTTTTTAACTTTTTGGCTTTTTAGAAAGATGCCAAACTTGGCCATAGTAGAATATTTGATAAAATATTTGAGATCCTTAATATTACTCTTTATTAAAAATCATTATCAATAGAGGCCCAATAAGTGAATATTGTGAAGCAAAATGGGCTTGTCTGATCCACAACTGAACCAATAGGACCCAACCCATAGGTCTACCATTGCAATTCCCTACATTCTCTTGTGGACCTTTGGTTCTGAAGGCCCGCAACCATGACAACACCCAACATCAAGGGCATTCTGGTAATTTCATATTCTTATGTTCTTTCAAAATTGAAACTTTTGGTACTGTAGTAAGAACACCCTACTCTGATAAGTGCATCTGGAGCTAGGGTTTCTTAATGGCTCTGTTTTGGTCACCATCTACATCCCCAATCTCTCCTGTTCAATGCCACAAAAATTCTGCAATTTCAAAACCCTTTGTATCAGAAAACCTAATTTCAACAATAAACATCTCTAGGATTTCAAAAATATCCATTTCTGCATCACCCAATTTCTCAAACCCTAACCCATCTCTTCAGAGGTTCCATTGTTGCACGAGCTCGAGGTCGAGGTCGAGCTCTTCAATGGAGTCCAATAAATCTCCTTTCACGATAATATTCGTAAAGGGTATGCAATTCTATCACTGTTTGCTTACAAATTATTGTTGTGCTTCTCATGCATTATTGCCAGTGTTAATTTCATCTCATTTCAATTCTTGATTATACACAAGACAATTGTCTCACAAATTTTTTGCATTGAAAACAATATCCTGAATGTGGAGATTTTGACATTGTGGAATGAATTTTTAGATTGATATTACATGGCTATGTGAAGTTTGGAATTATTGTAATGGTTGGATCATATTTAAACATATTTAGGAGTGTAGGTGAGAAGATTGGAGAACAAAGGTTGTGTTGAAAACCTGATTTATGTCATGGAACATAAATTAAAATAAAATAATTAAATAGGTATCGTTTTGAGGATTATGAATTAATTCATGCAGGACTGCCACAATCGACATCCGAGGGGACATTAAATACAGCATTTTCGCAGTTTGGGGAAGTCAGCCGAGGTGAATTTTTGCTCTTGTATGCTTTCTAGTTGAGTTGTGTTTGAAGAAACTGCAAGAATGAACTCATAAACTTGGTTACTTTTATGTAAATTGTTATTTGGTATCGTGCAGTTAAGATTGTAACTGATAAAAAAAGTAAGCAGCCTTTGGGATTTGCATACATATGGTTTACCAGCATGGAATCTGCTCAAATGGCTGTCAAAGAGATGAATGGAAAGGTGTGAAGCGTCGCCAATTATATTTCGATAGATACCAGCAATTTGTCCTAAAAGATGACTTTCTGGACTTAGAAAATGGTTCTCTTTTTAGTTTTTTGATGGCAGGTTTGTTTTGGTCACAATTGCGAGGCCTGGATCTTGCAAGACCCAACCAAGGGCAACACCGTACAAGTTCTAACCCGAGCAATCTTTAGCTCCCTTTGAGCTCTTAGATCACTCTAAGGATTAGAAAGGAAATTTAGTCACAGCATTCATCGACATGGTTGAACTTTTAGGTTAGAATGCCTCAGAAGTAAGAAGAATAGTCAGTGTTGCTGACATGTTGGAGCACAAAAAGAAATTTAAATTCATGAATGGCTCGATATGTCCTATTATACTTAGCAATTTGTTGGGCTGAAATACATCTCTCAGTGTGAGCTATGCTATACCTCCGATTATCCAAGGCTGTTATGCTTGGTTTAGCTGACTGCAGTGCAACTAGTCCGAGGATCAGCTCACATTGGGTCAAATTGGATCAGTTATCAATACCTGGTACGTTGCTTAAAGTTGATATCTGCATTGTTTCTTTATGTTCAAACTCTGTGACAAACAATCAAACATGTAAATTCAGGGCATCACCTTCCTCGTGTAGCCATAGCTTTTTCTTTTCTTCTTCTTTGTATGTTTTGGTGTGCTTTCTGCGAAACTTCCTGAATGTGAAGCTTATTACATGGTCAATGATATTGTACTCAATTTTTGAATTATTCATGACAAGCACCTATGTTCTAGCCTCACCATATCTGGCCACCATCGTAGACAACCTCCTCCAACCATTGTCACGGGTGGCCTCCTCCGGTGGCGCCATGATCTCTGGTGGCAGGCAATCACCTCCCGTCACCCACTCTTTTTTTTTTTTTTTTTTTTTTAAAAAAATTTTTGAAATATGTGTTTTTTTTTTTTTTTTTTTGATTTTTTCAATATATATATGACTCCTTTTTTTTTTATTTTTTATTTTTAATCCTTCTACACTTGAGAGATGTGAAAAGTAAAATTTTTGGCCGGGTCTTTATAAATTAAAAAAAAAATCATTATAATTATCTTGAAATAATTTAATATTTTATATTGTGGTATACATGAAATTTATAAGTTAATTTTTATGTTTATAACTTTTTAAATTATTAGTTTAAAAAAATTAAAAAATATATATATAAATATATTTAGTGCAATTTTGATAATTTGTATATAAAAAAAGTTAAACCTGATTAAATGAGATTAACTGAGTTATTACATACCTTTTCTTGTTATGAAAATATACAAATTTAAAAGTTATAATTAAAACAAATATATAATTTTATTATTAAATATAAAGCGATGTGATATTTAACAATAATTAATATGATATTTCTATTATTAATTCAATAATTTAAGTTACATTTTTTTTTAAAAATTTCAATTTCATAATTAAAAATGCAATACGAATATAATACACACACGGATTTCTATTCTTTATGAATAGAAGTTTCAAAATATTTTCAAACTTTCATCATTTTTTTTAAAATTTTTTTTAATCTAGTTTGGTTTTAAATTTGAATAAAAATTTTGATTTGATTTGATATGAATTAATTTAACTTTTTCATTGATTTTTTTTATCAAATTTTAAAAGAACTTTCATTATTATCCTAATTTTTTTTCTTTTCACCAATTTTGATGGAAAAAACAATTTTCAATGTTTTATTTTTTTAAATTTTTATCAAATTATAATTTGACAAAAAAATATATTAAGGGTTGAAAATTCTCTTAATTAGAATTATAATGAAATAACATCTTCAAATAGTCAATATTTGAGTATATAGTTGGTTGAAATGTATAATTTAATTAATTCTCTTCTCATATTTATATAAAAATTGACACTTATACCTACATCACTAAGTTGGATTATAGAAAAAAAAATTGGGGTGTCAAATATTTTCCATTTGTAAATATCCTACATATTAAAAAATGAAAAAAAAAAATGTGTAGATTTTTTATATGTGTTTATCAATTTTGTTTTATAGACATAAACAATTGATGTTTCAATTTAAAAAATTTAAAAGTAAAAAAATATATATATTGGGTTTTTTAGAGATAAAATAAATCATCTAACTCTTCTATATACTTTTAAGATGGACTATTTCAATTTAAAAAATTAAAAAGTAAAAAAAAAAAAAAAAAATAGATTGGGTTTTTTAGAGATAAAGAAACCATCTAACTTTTCTATATATAATTAAGATGGACTATTTTAATTACATAAAAAAACATAAATTATATTTAGAGATTATCCTTATATATTATGCTATTATATACAACTATAGTAATAACAAATTAACTATAATATATATGAAAAGTTACATTAAGCTTTCATTTTCAATTAATTGAATTACAATTAACAAACTAACAAAAAGCAATAATGGTCTAATGGGATAGAAAGATGATAAAAATAAAAAACACAATGATATTTAAAAGTTTTAAATTTACCTAGTTATACAAAAATCTAATGTTATTGTAAAATCTTGAATTCTCAATAAATTTTCAATTTTTTTTATGAAATAAAATGACAAATATATATATTATAAATGTGGAAGCAACAAGCAGAAGGAAGAAAATGGATTACGAAATCAAAATGACACACAAATTGATTCAACAGGACTATCCTGTAAACTTAATCCATATAGATACAAATTAGCTTCAATCAATACTCTTTTGAGAAAAGCTGTCAATTTGTATTTATATTGATTCATTTAATCACATGTTCCACCGAAAGTGATGAATAGTAAAAGTTACTGTTCACTTTTACTATTCACTCAATCAACTTTTGTTAAAGCTGCTCAATTGTTCAACCAATCAACCGAAAGCAACCGGCAGCTCTACTCAGTCTCCAATGCTGCCAGCTGCCTTCGATCAATCAACCAAATCACATGTTGCATAGTTAATTTTCTTTTCTATATATTGTAATCAAATGTATTCATTCGGATATTCTTCATTTCTTAAAAAATCTGGGAGCTCTGAGTGAAAATCAACCCTTCTGTCTGTAACCTAATTAAGATTCTTGCAACTGCAATGATTGTAATTGTAAGTTACTTTTTGTATTTTAATTTGGTAAGTAATTGTTCTATGGCTTTAACAGTTGAATGATCATTGGTAACTAAACTAGTTCTTTTGGATCGATTACTAGGGAGATTAAGCAAAGGTTGATCTAATGTTTTTGTTGCAGATGTAACAATAGTTGAATCTAAATGAGTTTCAATTTTATCTAATTGCGTTCCAATTGTTTTTAAACATTGATTAGTATAATTATTTTGTTCAATAACTTTTTTAATTTCAGTATCATTACTAGGTAATTTAAAAGGAGAGGCTGGGACATCGGAACCTTGATGACTAAGAATTATATTTTCTAATGGAGGATGACTAGAACTAACAGAAGTATTTGGAGAAGTTTTCCATTTATGTTTGGTGATTGTATTAATCTTTTTGTAATATTTGTCCATGTATTCAAAGAAAGGCATTTTCATACCATATTCAATCATAAGATCATACAATTTTCTAGTTTTTCTTTTTTGTTGAACAGAATCATATTTAGCACAATAAGCATGTCTTTGAGTTCTATTTTCCTTTGATCTAAAATTAATAAGTAATTTATCGAGATCAGGAGTAAAATCGTTTTTAATTGTCATTAATTGAGGATTGATTTGAGGTGTAACTTCGAAATCAGTTTGAGTAGGTAATTCTTGGGATTCATCATCATCGTCCGGTAAATGTACTGGATAGGAATAAATAGGTTTACTAATCTGAGAAGTTGTAGAGTTATCAATTCCTTTGAGTTTATTTTGAGAGATTGGACCAGAAGTTTGACAAGTAAGACCAAGATGTAATTGACTATTTTTTTGAAATAAAGGTGTATTAAATATTTCATCTTCAATTTCAATTTCAGTAGGGACACTAGATGTACTATGTCTAGAAGATTGACTACGATTAAACTTAATACGAATTGAACCATCATTATGTTGTTGAATATCTTGGATATCTTGAATTGAAGATTGTTGTTGATTATGTTTGTAATTTTCATTAACAGTTATCCATTGATCAGGGAGATTGATATCTTTCCATTCAATCATTTGAGGAACATTAATATGTGAATCAACATTACTACCTTGAATTAACAGAGTTTTATCTTTGGGACTCTTATGCAAAGCTTAAACATTTAAATTGATTTTTATGCATTTATAGTGAACACGATAAATTAAAGCAATATTGTGAACTTTTTCTTTCATATTAGTGAATGAACCATTTAATTGAATATTTAAAGTTAATGCATCTAAAATATGTGGATCACGTAAACTAAGTATAAAATCAGGAAAATAATTAAAATGTACTGATCCTTTATGAAGTCCAGTTTCCATCATTCCCATTAAACTATCATTATAATTAAGAAAACGAGCATCTCGTAAACATAATAAAACAGAGGTATTTTTTCCTACCATAGTTAATGGATTAACACCAACTTGAATTAAACCAATATGAATAAAATTATAACCATTTTTAAAATGTCTTTTGATTAAGTTAGTATCAAATAAATGACAGGTTTCCCTGGGTTTCTCTAAAGCATAAACTTGTTCAATTGTTTTAACATGCAAAGCAACTTTGAAAGTATTCTGTATAAAAGTAGTTTTATAAATTTCTTTGATTGGTAATTTCGGTATATTCGATCCTGAATCAATTTTATCATTCTGTATTTCAACATCTTCTTCATTAATTACTAATCCTTGATTAGGTATTGAGGGCAAAGTAATTGACCTAGAACTGACTAATGAGTTATTTCTAAATAATCGATTCATTGTTCTGTTTAATTAAACTGTTTTACATGAATCTTAATGCATTGTCTAAATTTATCATGTTTTCACATACCTGCATCCATACATACCCTATTCGGAAGACCCCTAAGTCCAACACTGCCTAACCCTAAGGACTTACTCAGGACAGGGACAAAAGTGGGTGACTTAGCTAGGTGGAAAGACACAGATAGAATTTAAGACAGATTAAGATGACTGAAACCAGATTAATCAAATAAACAATGGAATTGATTGATCAGAAGTAGCAAAGCAGTTAGAAACAGAAAGCAACATAACTTGGCTCTGATACCATAAATGTGGAAGCAGCAAGCAGAATGCAAAATGAAGAAAATGGATTACGAAATCATAAACGTGGAAGCAGCAAGCAGAATGCAGAATGAAGAAAATGGATTACAAAATCAAAATGACACACAAATTGATTCAACAGAATTGGAATGCACTAATTAACCAAAATCATTTCATATAAAACTTTGTAATTAAAATACAGAAAGTAATTTACAATTACAATCGTTGCAGTTGCAAGAATCTTAATTACGTTACAGACAGAAGGGTTGATTTTCACTCAGAGCTCTTAGATTTTTTAAGAAATGAAGAATATCTGAATGAATGCATTCGATTACAATATATAAAAAAGAAAATTAACTATGCAACATGTGATTTGGTTGATTGATCGAAGGCAGCTGGCAGCATTGGAGACTGAGCAGAGTTGTCGGTTGCTTTCGGCTAATTGGTTGAACAGTTGAGCAGCTTTAACAAAAGTTGATTGAGTGAATAGTAAAAGTGAACAGTAACTTTTACTATTCATCACTTTCGGTGGAACATGTGATTAAAGGAATCAATATAAATACAAATTGGCAGTTTTTCTCAAAAGAGTATTGATTGAAGCTAATTTGTATCTATATGAAATCCTATGTTGATTAAGCAGCAAATGGATCTTGAGCATCTTGAAACTTTAGACCCAAAAATTGATTAGCTGATTCTTCAGAAGAATGTGAACATTCTGAACCTTCTTCTGATCTTTCTGAACTGGTAGTTGAATGGGCTTCGGTTTGATCCACAAGCTTGCGAACTAACTGGAGCAATTCATCTCTGGATGATTTGGACTTAGACTTGGATTTGACTCTGGGCTGAGCGGGAGGTGAAATGGGCTTAGCCTTAGCCTTGGACTTTGATTTGGGCTTTGATTGGGCCGGCTGAGCAGCAACAACTTTGGACTTGGATTTATTAGTAGGCTTTGCCAATTTATCTTTTGACTTGGGTTTGGAGCCACTAGATGAGGGGCTTCCAAGATTGACTGGAGGAAGGCTGGGACTTCCTTGGTTGATTGCAGCAGTTGGGTTTTGCTGGGCTTTGACCATTGCAGGAGTAGGAGCAAGTTGATCAGACAGAAATTCAGCTTGGACAATTTCAACAATGCGAAGCACTGTGAACTTATCCCACCATTTAATAGAATGTTGTCGAATAATTATGTTATCAACAATACCATAATGCCATTTGAATATCCAAGGGATTTTATACTTAGATATAAAAATTAGCAATAATGGAAATTCTCTTTGATGAGGAGTAAATGGAAAAATAGTAGTAAAATAATTGATTTGTTCAATCAAAATATCAGGGAAGATATCTGAAATGACACCATAATGAGACTACCATCTCAGAAACCAAGATGGTAATTCTGATTTGAATCTGTGATCAAATTGAATAAACCAGGAGTGACTGAAGGTTTCATTTTGGTACATGAAGACTTTGAACAAAGCATCAATGTAATCATGGTAATTGTAGGGAATAGAATGACCAGGTAACTCACGAAGCTGGAAAGGAGGACCCCATTCAGCTAAGGAAACAATGTTGTGAATATAGAGTGAATGATAAAGAATTTTACTAGAATGGGTGCGATCATAAATGGGTTTGATCAGTATTGATTGATGGTGAATTAGAATATCTTTATGGTAGGTAATTGTTTTATCTGGATGTGAAATAACAAAATGGCATCCAGATCCAAAATAGGATTTAGCAATATCATTAAGAGTCAGACTCTTGGGGTGACTAGGTTCTTTGAAGAACAGATTAGTAGAGGTTGATTTAACATAATCAGATCGAGCAGACCTGATTGGATTAGTAGGAAATAGAGTAATTGAAACTGCTTGGCTAGAAGAAGCAAATGGATCAGAAGCCAAAACAGAAGAGTAATTGGGTCTAGGAATGTTACCAAGAACCTGGTAACGGTTAATCATTTCAATGGGTTGAGGATACTGGTTTACTAACTCCAAGAGAGGAAAAACAAATTGTTGATTTGATGAGACCAAAGCCTTAGAAGTAGGCCTTGGGCGAGACATCTGTATAAATGAAACAGTAATTAGTAGCAGAGATTAACAACCAGAAAGAAGATCTAAATAGTTCTGGTAGTAATGTAAATGGTTAGTGTAATCATCAAGTAGATTGCAGTGAGTTTGAATCTGATGGTAATTGATGTATTGGGCTATTTTAGTAGTTTTTCTAGCGGCTTTGAGGCGAGCAATACGATAAGTTAATTGGGTAATCAGAGTAGCATAATAGGTAATTTGGGTTTTAAGGTATGGAATATGTGGAGTAACACTCATCCCTTACCCCCTGTAAAAATTCCCGGGTAAGAAAATCAGGAAGGAAATTTTGACAACCAGGTAAATGGAAAATACATGAGACCCCCAGTGGGGGTACTGGGGGTCTCTCCTGATTGGTCCAAAAATATATATATATATATATATTTTTTTTTTGGTTTTCATCCATTGCCAGGCCCCCACGTGGAGGTGGGGGTGCTGGGGGTCCTTCCCTGCTGGGGGTCTCCAGCAGGGCCGCAGGTAAATATACAATATCAAAAATACTTAAAATAGATTGCCAACGAGCAAAAATTTGCTTACTAGCAAGATTTTTAACATCTTTTTCCAGTCCTTCCCAGCAGGGCCGATAATTTAATTCTTAAAAAACACCTATTAAATGCATTTTTAAATTGTTATACTTCTAAATTTCTAAATATCCTTTTAGTTGTCGTCCTTGTCTAGTTGGCTTTTTTTGTCTATCATCTTGAAATTTAGTAATACATAAAACAGTAGATAAAAGTTCTTTTTTAATAGTAATATAATTTAATTGTGCTTTATTCTAGACACCAGAGTGATAACGAATAATTTGTTTAGATGATTGAGGAGTGACTTTCTGAAGAAGAATGTCATCATAACCAATATCAGAAGTATGAGTTTGAATAATTTTGAATGAATTCTCAGTAAGAATACCAAGACAAGGAAGAGACTTAACATATTGTTTGATTTGTTTAACAATAGCAGTATGAACAGAAGACCAATGAGGAGGATTATCCTTTAACCTATCAAACAGAGGTTGACAGACTTTTCGAAGGTCTTTATAGAATTCAGCAATGTAATTGAGAGAATCTAAAAACCTTTGTAATTGGGTTTTATCAAGAATTGCATCAGGAAACTTAGACGCAAACTCAATAGAGCGACTAATTGGTAGAATTGTATTGTGATGAATATCATATCCTAAAAATATAACTTTAGTTTGAAACAATTTAATTTTAGGAGCAGATATGACTAAACCATGACTTTTAATTGTATAAAAGAATGCAGTTAAATGTTTCCAATGTTCATTAATTGATTTAGAGAAAATTAATATGTCATCAATGTAAACAATAGAAAAATGACTAAATGGGTTGAATATATCATTCATTATGTTTTGAAATTTACTAGGAGCATTTTTTATCCAAATGGCATGACATTTCATTCATAGTGACCAAAGGGTGTAGTGAATGCAGTCTTATATCTATCATGAGGATGAATTTGAATTTGCCAAAAGCCACTTTTTAAATCAAATTTACTAAAAATAACAGCTTGACTAAGACGTTTAATCAAATTTTTTTTATTAGGAACAGTATTTACTGGTTTATAATTAATGACTAAGCGAGGAACTCCTCGTTCTAATTCAGCATTTTTATTGACATTAATTATGTTGCTATCTGTTTGAAACAGAAGTAGAATGGTATTCAAATTTAATCAACCTAATAATCTTGAAGAAAAAAGATTAAATTTAATCAATAAAATTTATATGCAAAAATGGTATTCAAAAATTAAAATTACTGTTAGTGATTTTGCATTAGAATTAATTGCTTTAATTGACACTGGTGCTGATTTAAACTGTATTCAAGAAGGTTTACTTCCTACTAAATATTATGAAAAATGTCATGAGAAATTAACCTCTGCTAATGGTAGTACAATGCATATTAAATATAAATTACCTAATGTACATGTTTGCCAAAATAATGTTTGTTTCAAAACATCATTTGTTTTAATTAAAAATATGACTGATAAAATTATATTAGGTACACCATTCATATCTTTATTATATCCATTTACCACATCTAGTGAAGGAATAACTACTCATGTTTTAGGACAACCTGTTATATTTACATTTTTATATCCACCAGAAATGTTAGAATTAAATCAATTAAAAGATTGTTCTATTTCTCACACAATTAATAGATTAACTAGACATTTGAATTTTCTTAAAGAAAAAATTAATTATAAAAGAATTGATCAACAATTAACTGATCCAGTTATTATTTCTCAAATTAATGAATTTAAACTAAAATTAGAATCAACTGTTTGTTCAACTTTACCTACTGCATTTTGGTATAGAAAAAAACATGTTGTCACTTTGCCATATATTAAAGATTTTAATGAAAGACAAATACCTACTAAATCTAGACCTATTCAAATGAATCATGAATTACTTGAAATATGTAAAAAAGAAATCAATGAATTATTAAAAAATAGAATCATTAGTCCAAGTAAATTACCATGGTCTTGTCCTGTTTTTTATGTTAATAAAAATGCTGAATTAAAACGTGGAGTTCCTTGCTTAGTCATTAATTATAAACCATTAAATGATGTTCTTGAATGCATTCGTTATCCTATTCCTAATAAAAAAGATTTGATTAAATGTCTTAGTCAAGCTGTTATTTTTAGTAAATTTGATTTAAAAAGTGACTTTTGGCAAATTCAAATTCATCCTCATGATAGATATAAGACTGCATTCACTACACCCTTTGGTCACTATGAATGGAATGTCATGCCATTTGGATTAAAAAATGCTCATAGTGAATTTGAAAACATAATGAATGATATATTCAACCCATTTAGTCATTTTTCTATTGTTTACATTGATGACATATTAATTTTCTCTAAATCAATTAATGAACATTGGAAACATTTAACTGCATTCTTTTATACAATTAAAAGTCATGGTTTAGTCATATATGCTCCTAAAATTAAATTGTTTCAAACTAAAGTTAGATTTTTAGGATATGATATTCATCACAATACAATTCTACCAATTAGTCGCTCTATTGAGTTTGCGTCTAAATTTCCTGATGCAATTCTTGATAAAACCCAATTACAAAGGTTTTTAGGTTCTCTCAATTACATTGCTGAATTCTAGAAAGACCTGTTGGAATGGTTATAAAATTCTGGATAAAACCAGAAAGTAAGTTATTTAATTACTTTCAGTGTTGTTTTTATTTGTTTATTTATTCAGATTTTAATTTTGTTTTTTGTAACAAAATAAAATCTGTTTTTTATTTATTTATTTTTATTTCGAGTTTGATTTTAGTAATCAAACAAATTCTCTCCTTTTCTTTATTTCTTTAAATTCTATTTGTTGTTGTGTACACAATAGAATTAATTCTTTTAAATACAGTGAATGAATTCTAGAAAGACCTTCGGAAAGTCTGTCAACCTCTGTTTGATAGGTTAAAGGATAATCCTCCTCCTTGGTCTCTGTTTATACTGCTATTGTTAAACAAGTCAAACAATATGTTAAGTCTCTTCTTTGTCTTGGTATTCCTACTGAGAATTCATTCAAAATTATTCAAATTGATACTTCTGATATTGGTTATGGTGGCATTCTTCTTCAGAAAGTCACTCCTCAATCATCTGAACAAATTGTTCGTTATCACTCTGGTGTCTAGAATAAAGCACAATTAAATTATATTACTATTAAAAAAGAACTTTTATCTACTGTTTTATGTATTACTAAATTTCAAGATGATATTTTAAATCAAAAGTTTTTACTCCATGTTGATTGCAAATCTGCTAAATATGTTTTGGAAAAAGATGTTAAAAATCTTGCTAGTAAGCAAATTTTTGCTCGTTGACAATCTATTTTAAGTATTTTTTATTTTGATATTGCATATTTATCTGGTTGTCAAAATTCCCTTCTTGATTTTCTTACCCGGGAATTTTTACAGAGGGATAAGGGATAAGTGCTACTCCACATATTCCATACCTTAAAACCCAAATTACCTATTATGCTACTTTGATTACCCAATTAACTTATCGTATTGCTCGCCTCAAAGCCGCTAGAAAAACTACTAAAAGAGCCCAATACATCAATTACCATTGAGATTCAAGCTTGCTACAATCTACTTGCTGATTACACTAAGCATTTACATTACTACCAGAACTATTCAGATTTTCTTTCTGGTTGTTAATCTCTGCTACTAATTACTGTTTCATTTCTACAGATGTCTCGCCCAAGGCCTACTTCTAAGGCTTTGGTCTCACCAAATCAACCATTTGTTTCTCCTCTCTTGGAGTTAGTAAACCAGTATCCTCAATCCATTGAAATGATTAACCGTTACCAGGTTCTTGGTAACATTCCAAGACCCAATTACTCTTCTGCTTTGGCTTTTGATCCATTTGCTTCTTCTAGCCAAGAAGTTTCAATTACTCCATTTCCTGCTAATCCAATCAGGTCTGCTCGATCTGATTATGTTAAATCAACCTCTACTAATCTGTTCTTCAAAGAACCTAGTCACCCCAAGAGTCTGACTCTTAATGATATTGCTAAATCCTATTTTGGATCTGGATGCCATTTTGTTATTTCACATCCAGATAAAACAATTACCTACTATAAAGATATTCTAATTCACCATCAATCAATCCTGATCAAACCCATTTATGATCGCACCCATTCTAGTAAAATTCTTTATCATTCACTCTATATTCACAACATTGTTTCCTTAGCTGAATAGGGTCCTCCTTTCTAGCTTCGTGAGTTACCTGGTCATTCTATTCCCTACAATTACCATGATTACATTGATGCTTTGTTCAAAGTCTTCTTGTACCAAAATGAAACCTTCAGTCACTCCTGGTTTATTCAATTTGATCACAAATTCAAATCAGAATTACCATCTTGGTTTCTGAGATGGTGGTCTCATTATGGTGCCATTTCAGATATCTTCCCTGATATTCTGATTGAACAAATCAATTATTTTACTACTGTTTTCCCATTTACTCCTCATCAAAGAGAATTTCCATTATTGCTAATTTTTATATCTAAGTATAAAATCCCTTGGATATTCAAATGGCATTATGGTATTGTTGATAACATAATTATCCGACAACATTCTGTTAAATGGTGGGATAAGTTCACAGTGCCTCGCATTGTTGAAATTGTCCAGGCTGAATTTTCGTCTGATCAACTTGCTCCTACTCCTGCAATGGTCAAAGCCCAGCAGAACCCAACTGCTGCAATCAACCAAGGATGTCCCAGCAGCCCCTCATCTAGTGGCTCCAAACCCAAGTCAAAAGATAAATTGGCAAAGCCTACTGATAAATCCAAGTCCAAAGCTGTTGCTGCTCAGCCGGCCCAATCAAAGCCCAAATCAAAGTCCAAGGCTAAGGCTAAGCCCATTTCACCTCATTCTCAGCCCAAAGTTAAATCTAAGTCTAAATCCAAATCATCCAGAGATGAATTGCTCCAGTTAGTCCGCAAGCTTGTGGATCAAACCGAAGCCCATTCAACTTCCAGTTCAGAAAGATCAGAAGAAGGTTTAGAATGTTCACATTCTTCTGAAGAATCAACTAATCAATTTTTGGGTCTAGAGTTTCAAGATGCTCAAGATCCATTTGCTGCTTAATCAACATAGGATTCCATATAGATACAAATTAGCTTCAATCAATACTCTTTTGAGAAAAGCTGCCAATTTGTATTTATATTGATTCCTTTAATCACATGTTCCACCGAAAGTGATGAATAGTAAAAGTTACTGTTCACTTTTACTATTCACTCAATCAACTTTTGTTAAAGCTACTCAACTATTCAACCAATCAGCCGAAAGCAACCAACAGCTCTGCTTAATCTTCAATGCTGCCAGTTGCCTTCGATCAATCAACCAAATCACATGTTGCATAGTTAATTTTCTTTTCTATATATTGTAATCAAATGTATTCATTCAGATATTCTTCATTTCTTAAAAGATCTAAGAGCTCTGAGTGAAAATCAACCCTTCTGTCTGCAACCTAATTAAGATTCTTGCAACTGCAACGATTGTAATTGTAAGTTACTTTTTGTATTTTAATTACAAAGTTTTATATGAAATGATTTTGGTTAATTAGTGCATTCCAATTCTTTTGAATCAATTTGTGTGTCATTTTGATTTCGTAATCCATTTCCTCCAACTCTATATATATATTTGATATCCATTTTTTTACTTCAATTTTATGGTCTTCACTGGAAAAAAAAAAATTGATCAAAATTCTTGGCACGGAACGGACATAGATACTTTGATTGCAGCCATAATCATCAATAATTCTTCTCTACCATGCAAACCTGTAAATAAACACATAAATCTCACTAAAACCGAAACCAAAAGTAAACCAACTGTAGAGAAAGAGAATCACACAGAGAAAAAATGAAATTAATAAATAAATAAATTTATAGAGTTGGAGAATGTTACTTCCAACTACTTAAACCTTACATAACCCAATCCGTTAGCTCCTCCGATAATGCCTGCGAAGTTTAGGAGTTGGGATGACTAATTAGATTATTCTTTAAATAAGATTTGAAAATTTATTAATTTGTCTCATTAAGTGATTTAAAATTTTGATATATATATATACATCATAAAAATAGATAATTATATTACTAAATCATAATTCAAATTTAGATATTGTCATTTTTTTTTAAATCCATATCTAAATTCTTATTTTTTTTTTATTTTTGTGTGGTTTCTATTCATGATTTTTTCCCCCTAATTTATTTAAGATGAAGTTGTGGGTATCTATTTTTTTTAATTTAATTTATTTGTGGTTTCTATTTGTTTTTAATTATTATTATTTAGGTAAGTTATGATGTAAGTTAGATTTGTGATAGACATATGGATTTTATTGATTTAAAGTATAATGGTGGGAGATATTTTCAAATTAGATTTGTTTAGATACACTTTAAAGATTTTTAAAATTTAAAACTAGATATTGAGATGCAAAAGAAAGATTTTAACTGAATGAACAAAAATTAAATTTATTAATTTATCTGTTTGTATATCTGATTTTTAGTTTTTTTTTTATGTTATAATATAATATTGGGCAAATTACATATACCTCCCTTAAGGTTTAGCTAAATTATAGATACCCCCTGAGGTTTGAAAAATTACAGATACCTCCCTGAGGTTTATATTTTCATAACAAATTGCCCCTTGAGGTTTATATTTTCATAACAAATTACCCCTAATTTATTATGCAAATTTAACCTTCAAGGGGTATCTGTAATTTCTCAAACCTCAGGGGGTATTTGTAATTTAGCTAAACTTCAAGGGGGTATATGTAATTTGCCCTATAATATATAACATATAGGTAGATATTTACAACTTTAATGAAAAATATTATCTAATTTTTTGGGGAAGAAAGAAGGAAGACCAGTTTTAATATATATATTTTTTTTGAAATCTGTGAGAGAGATTAGGATAGAGAGATTATGAAATATTTTTGTTATTAAATAAATAAATAAATCTGTCAATAGTTTTTTTAATCTATTTTGTACATTAAAAAAGCAATAATTTTAGAAAATTGATTAATTTGTCCCGTTAAGTAATTTAAAATTTTGATAGATATACATAAAAAAAATAGATAATTATATTACTAAATCATAATTTAAATTTAGATGTATATCTTTTTAAGATCCATAACTAAATTCTTGTCTTTTTTATTTTTGTGTGTAATTATAGTTTATGGGAGAAATTGAAATGGATGCTGTAGTAATTATAAGAGAAATCAAAAGGATTTGTAGGTTGAGAAAAGTCAATAAATACTGTTTTTTTTTTAAATCAAAAAATTAGAAAACTTGTAGGATATTAGAGCTCCCACAAAACTTGTAGATTAAAAACTCCATTTTCCTTATATAATACTAGCATATCACCCGTGCTATGCACGGATTATGTTTACAATTATCTATATATGTGAATTATGATTTTTAAATGTCTTTTTTTTTTAATGTCTTTTATTTTTTATTTTATATTATATTAAAGTTTTATATTTTGATAATAATCATATGTATTGGACTTTTTAAGGAATTAAATGTCTTTTTTATTTTATTTTGTATTATATTAAAGTTTAATATTTTGATAATAGTCATATGTGTTGAACTTTTTAAGGAATTCATATGTGTTGGACTTTTCAAGGAATTTGTTTTATGCTTGTTCTTAATGCATTAAAGTGTTATTATGAGGGATAATAATCATATGTGTTGGGATTTTTTAAAGAATTCATGTGTTGCACTTTTTAAGAATTTTTTTTATACTTGTTCTTAATGCATTAAAGTGTTATTATGAGGGTAAGGCTTGAGGGTTGGGAGAAGTTAATAAATGCTAATTTTTTTTTTATAAAAACAAATCAAAAAATCAAGAAATTTAGATTGGAATATTGGAGCTTCCACAAGACTTGGGGGTTAGAAACCCCCCTTTTGCTTAATATATAAACTAGCCTATCACCCGTGCTATGCACGGGATAATTATAGATGTTTATATTTGTTTTAAATTTTTTTTAATATATAAATTACGTTTTTTAAGATTTTTTATAAAAATAATTTAACAATCTTATCACTAACCATAGCGTATGGGAGAAGTTGAAAGGGTGCTGCAGTAATTATACACGGATTGTATCTATAATTATTTGTATGAGGGGATTTTAAATGCTGATCAGGAGATTTTGACCAAATCAATAAATGCAGGCATGTGGAAAGACATAAATGCTAATCAGGAGATTTTGACCAAATTAATAATTGCAGAGTTTTTTTTTTAATAAGAAATTTAGAAAATTCAAATTGTGATATTGAAACTCTCATAGGCCTTGGGGTTAAAAACCCCATTTTGCTTAATATATAGTATTAGCATATAACACGTGTTACGCACAGATTGTGTTTACAATTATCTATATATGTGAATTGCGATTTTTAAATGTTTTTTTTTTTAAATACCTTTTTTTTCTTTTTTTATATTATATTAAAGTTTAATATTTTGATAATAATCATATGTGTTAAACTTTTCAAGGAATTAAATGTCCTTTTTTTTATTATATTATATTAAAGTTTAATATTTTGATAATAATCATATGTGTTGAACTTTTCAAGAATTTTTTTTTTATGCTTGTTCTTAATGCATTAAAATGTTATTATGAGGGATAATAATCATATGTGTTGGGACTCTTCAAGGAATTCATATGTGTTGGATTTCAAAGAATTTTTTTTATGCTTGTTCTTAATGCATTAAAGTGTTATTATGATGGTAAGACTTGGGGGTTGGGAGAAGTTAATAAATGTTAAGTTTTTTTTTTTTTTAAAATCAAAAAATCAAGAAATTTAGATTGGGAGATTGGAGCTCCCACAAGGCTTAGGGTTAAAAACCCCCTTTTGATTAATATATAGTATAGATACTAGCCCATCACCCGTGCTATGCACGGGATAATTGCAGATATTTATATTTGTTTTAGTTTTTTTTAATATATAAATTATGTTTTTTAAGATGTTTTATAAAAATAATTTAACAATCATATCACTAACCATAGTGTATGAGAGAAGTTGAAAAGGGTACTGCAGTAATTATACACGGATTGTATCTATAATTATTTATATGGGGGGATTTTAAATACTGATTAGGAAATTTCGACCAAATTAATAAATGTAGGCATGTGGAAGGACATGTGGATTGGAAAAAGTTAATAAATGTTGATCAGGAGATTTTGACCAAATCAATAAATGCTGAGTTTTTTTTTTAAATAAAAAATTAAAAAAATTCAGATTGGGATATTGAGACTCCCACAAACCTTGAAGGTTAAAAATCTCATTTTAATATATAGTATAGATAGATAGATATACATAAATATACAAAAAAAAATAATAGTAATAGTGGTAATAAATTATAAACGCTACAAACTACCTCGTCTTTTGAGAAGCTAGTAAAAAGTCAATTTTCAATTTTTTACTCATTTTAGATTATATCACCTTTCACATAATTTATTTATAAAAAAATAAAATAAATTAAAAAAGCAAAAAAATTAAACTTTTTATCAACTTTTCAAAACATCCGTGTTCCTTGTTGCTACTTGCCTGTCAGTTGCAATGTGACAAAACTCTGATTTCTGTACAAATAATAGTAATAATAATAATAAATAGGGAGGGATTGAAGAGCGAAAAAGTGAGATTCATATAAGTATGTTTTTTTTTGGCAAATTATATATTAAAAAAATAAAAAAAGATTTCGTGTGGTTTTTAATTTAAATTTCATAATTTAAATTTTAACAATTAAAATCTTGATATTATTTTCATGTCACAATTTAAAACCCCATCCATCTCCATATGAACCAACTGGACCTCCATTTTTTGGGCTATTTTCAGTCCAAAACGGCTTCGTTTTGCTCCATCACTCCATATCTATCTATCTATATGTATATTGTATACATTATCTATACATACCGACTATGATTGTAGGGAGGCCGAAGAAAATTGATATGGTTTGAATGCCATTGAAAAATTGCCGGAATAAAAATAAACCTCGAAGGTTTTCATTCATAAACATTAGCAAAACTTAAAAAGCAAACTCCATCAAACCTAGTACAATTTAATATATACACTGTGGGGATATATTTTCTGAATACCAACACGTGGCATGGTGACGCCGACGTGTCAGCCGAGGTGCCACGTGTCGTGGTAGTTAGGCCGAGTTTGCCCTAAAAAAGAGCCAAGTTCTTGCCCCTTTACACACTACCTCTTAGCCCAACACCTCCAATACCAACCTAAGGTCCTTGGAGCTTGTTTTTAGAGCTTGAGGAGTTGGTTTCTTGGTCCAGAGCTTGCTATCTTTCTTGGCTACAAGGGTAACACTCTCATTCCCTCTTTTGGTCTTTATTTTGCTCCTTACTTTAGCCATACTTGCTAGCATATTTAGGCTTTGTCATAAACTGAAAAAAGTCTTGTTTTGAGCTTCAAAACATGTTTGTTTAAGACTATTTTTCTGTTGGGGGTCATCTACCCCCTTGCATGCTTCATTTCCTCTTGTTTTAGGCCATGCATTAGGGCCTTTGTTGTGAGCTTTGTTGGCCCTTTTGACCACTAAAATCCAGCGGATTTTCAGTAGTTATTATGTGTTTTTGAGCATCAAAATCAGAGAGGTGTGACCCTCTCACCCCTTGTTTTGTTTACTAGCTTTGTTGGTCTTACAAAGGGGCCCCTATTTGCATGTTTCAAAGCCATGTTTTAGGCCACTTTTTGTGAGTTTTGTGACCTGCATGAACTCTGTCTAGAGTTGTTTTTTCAATGTTGAATGTCTATTATGCATGTGTAGAGTAATCCTCTTCAAGGCCTTTCAAAGGGGCCTTTATTTGCATGTTTCCTAGACTCATTTCAGGCCCATTTCAGTGAGTTTTAGGGCCATCATAACCTCTGTCTAGAGGTGGTTTTGCCATGTTGAATGTCTATTATGCATGTGTAGAATAACCCCCTTATTGGCCTTTGAAAGGGACACATCATTCTTGCATGCATTGACTGAGTTTCAGTGGGTTTTTGGGCATTATTTGGCATGGCATACTTCTGTTTTTTGCTGGTTTGGTGACCACTCATGTGCTTCATATAGTTGTAGTGCAAATCATGGTTCACTGGCTTGTTTGGCATGGTGTTTTGGCTGTCTTTCTTAGCACTTTTTGGCCATGCCTTAAACTGATTTTGTGCATGTTTTGGACTGTCTTAACTCTATTTTTGGGTCTCATGGTTGAATGATGCTTGTTTTGCATGCTTGTAGTTCAATATCCATGCCTAGCTTTGAGATTTGAGGTCTATTGCATGCATATACTGAGGTGTTTTCATGCTTTGGGGTCATTATACATCGTATTTTAGAGCTTATATGAATGCCATATTCCCATGATTTCCACTCTTTAAACGTGTTTGAGAGTTGTGCATAAATGCCTCGTTTTCGGACCATTGCATGAGCTTCGTTTCTTTGCATGTTGACTCATCATTTTGGGCCATTTTTCCACTGTTTCAGACCTGCCTAGGGTCTGTTTGAGGCTGGTTTTGCCATTTGTACATTGCTTTGTGTACCTCTAGTGTAACCCGCTTCACTAGTTTCGGTATTCAAGCCATCTTGCATGCATTGTGCGACATATTTGCATGATTCGGGACCATTGTACATTATGTTTCAGAGCTGGAAAATATGTGTTTGCATGCCATACTTCATCCTTTGCCATGCTTAGTTAGAGTTGCATGTTGTGCCTTAGGATCGGTCCTTTGCATCCGTGCATGTTTGCATGTATTTCGGTTGTCTCATTTCCATCATATGGCCACTGATGTGAGTGTGGCTGAGGTCCACTCATATTGGTGTAAGTCCATCTTGCATTTGTATATGCCATTTAGTTCATGCGCACATGATAGTCTTCGCAAGAGCATTGTG
>NW_021027990.1:293826-305089 GCF_004153795.1 Camellia sinensis
ATCTGTCTTGCATGCACCTGGCTCGGCGCATCATACTATTTTAGGGCCATCATAACCTTTGTCTAGAGGTGGTTTTGCCATGTTGAATGTCTATTATGCATGTGTAGAATAACCCCCTTATTGGCCTTTCAAAGGGACACATCATTCTTGCATGCATTGACTGAGTTTCAGTGGGTTTTTGGGCATTATTTGGCATGGCATACTTCTATTTTTTGTTGGTTTGGTGACCACTCATGTGCTTCATATAGTTGTAGTGCAAATCATGGTTCACTGGCTTGTTTGGCATGGTGTTTTGGCCATCTTTCTCAGCACTTTTTGGCCATGCCTTAAACTGATTTTGTGCATATTTTGGACTGTCTTAACTCTGTTTTTGGGTCTCATGGTCGAATGATGCTTGTTTTGCATGCTTGTAGTTCAATATCCATGCCTAGCTTTGAGATTTGAGGTCTATTGCATGCATATACTGAGGTGTTTTCATGCTCTGGGGTCATTATACATCATATTTCAGAGTTTCTATGAATGCCAAATTCCCATGATTTCCACTCTTTAAAGGTGTTTGAGAGTTTTGCATAAATGCCTCGTTTTCGGACCATTGCATGAGCTTCGTTTCTTTGCATGTTGAGTCATCATTTTGGGCCATTTTTCCAATGTTTCAGACCTGCCTAGGGTCTGTTTGAGGCTGGTTTTTCCATTTGTACATTGCTTTGTGTACCTCTAGTGTAACCCGCTTCACTAGTTTCGGTATTCAAGCCATCTTGCATGCATTGTGTGACATATTTGCATGATTCGGGACCATTGTACATTATGTTTCAGAGTTGGAAAATATGTGTTTGCATGCCATACTTCATCCTTTGCCATGCTTAGTTAGAGTTGCATGTTGTGCCTTAGGATCGGTCCTTTGCATCCGTGCATGTTTGCATGTATTTCGGTTGTCTCATTTCCATCATATGGCCACTGATGTGAGTGTGGCTGAGGTCCACTCATATTGGTGTAAGTCCATCTTGCATTTGTATATGCCATTTAGTTCATGTGTGCATGATAGTCTTCGCAAGTGCATTGTGTATGCCATGTTATGTCACGTGCATTGTGTATGCCATTTTAGCCCATACCATTACGCATGCTAGGTTGCATGTTAGTCGCATTGTGTATGCCATCTCATTGCTTTGTGTTTGGAGTAGGGTTTAGTCTGAACACGGGAAACGAGGGACGTTTCGTACTCCAAGTGACGAAACGTGCCTCGATTCTCGATCGCCGACACTCTTGACTGTCCATGATAGAGTTGTTGGCTTTACTTGCTTATATGTGCATTCATTTCACATCGAGTTGTGCAATTCAATTTCTCGGCCATCATGCATCGAGATGTGTGATTGGTGGCACGAGGATCGAGGACTACACTCCTAGAGCTTGTGCAATGATAGGGAGAGTGGTCATGCACACATTTGTTGAAAATACATTGCCTTTTCTCTCTCTTGCCTCTTTTGTAGAAAAAACCAGAAACTAGAGGTGGAAATTGGTCGGCCGACCAGATTTTCTGGCAGGCCGACCACCCTCTTTGGTCTCCACCACAAAAGGTGGTCAGCAGGTGGTCTCCCATGCTAATAATTGGTCGGTGGCCTTCCCAAGGTGGAGTTTCAGCCTTCTGGAGCTTTGTGCAAGTTGCTGAGATCAATTGCAAACAAGGGTGAGGCGAGGCATCGCGATGGAATTTACCGACAAGGCGACTCGAGTATGCATGTATCTTTCATCAGTCAGAACAAAGCTGAGGCAGTCCATTACTTGTAGTATTGCATGCTAGTTTATTCGCTTTCCTAGTTAATTTGTTAATTAATTAGGATTTTTGTAATATTTAATTAGCTAGAGTAGTTAATTATTCATTCGGACTGTATTATTTATTCAGACCCTCCGAGAGAGGGCCAATTGTTGTAACAAGTGTGCGTGTGTGTGATGTATGTCTTCCAACCCCACGTCTTTCTTCCTTTTATTTACCAGCTTATGATGGTTAGTTTAGGGCATGTTTCAATTAGCATACTTATGCTCTCATGTTTGCATCCATTTATCTGTCTTGCATGCACTGGGCTCGGCACATCATACTAACTGCATTGTATTTCAATTCCGAGTTGAATACTTGTAAGTTATAGCATTTCTCATGCCATCTTTAGAATAGCCGAGCCTGTTGTAGTTGTATTCCTGCATGTGTTGCATTAGGCATTTCAGCATAGTTAGGATCATGCATGGATTTCTAACATAGCTTCTGTTTTGGCTTGGAGTACTCGGTAAGTGTTTATGCTTTAGCATCCTTGCATGTGTGTGAGTGACTGCCATGATAGCATGCTTACCATGAGGCTATGTACTTATGTGATATACTTGCCTGAATGCCTATGGGTGAAGATTATCTGAATTGGAATAATGCATTGACTGTGAGTTTTAAGCCCACTTGAGAGTGGCAAACCATCACGTTTTCTAAGCCCACCCGAGGGTGGCAAATCCACGTCTTAGCCTACTTGCGGGTAGCACCATCAAACCATTTTCAAAATAAACAAACACGAGATGTGTTGTTCCAATTCAGGCGATCGAGTCTATACTTGTATGGTGTGCGCATCACGTAGTAAATCTAGGCTAATAATCGGAATAAGAATGCATAATGTTTTCAAAACTCGATATCATGGTTAGTAGAGGCCGATCTTTGATCGGGCGAGCGGGGCTGCTCACGAAGTGACCTTCCCCAATCGTACCCAAGTTCCCGAGCCGAGGCAACTTTGGTGATGACGGACACGTGGCCTTCGGCATGAGTTAGGGTTTCCTAAATTCTCCCAAAATAAAATATTTAGGTGGTGACTCTATATCTGGCAAAACAGTCCATGTTTGGCACTTCTTTCTAAAAATCTGTTTTTCAAAACGATTTGCCAGATTTGGACTCTTTGATGATTCATCGGTCTTGCATTGCACTCTACGAGATTAGATACAGGACCGTGACATTTGAGTCCTGAACTGTAGTGAGCCCAATGAGCAAAACGGGATTTCCTCTCGGGATGTTCGGGGACGTCTACAGTTTCTGGCGACTCCACTGGGGATTTAGAAAACATGACTCGAACTCATGATATCGTGTTTTGACTACACTTATGTGTTTCTTTGCATTGCATGTGCATTGGTGCGCCTAGGACACCATGTTTGCAGTATGCTATTCCTGAACGGTTTGCCGAAGGCTCGCTTCGAGAAGCGTGCCATAAGGCTGATCGGTTGCGGGCTCTGCCATGACGGGAACACAAACCCCGATTTTACCGGGGCACCCTCTTTGACCATTCGACCTAGCACATATTCGGAATCCATAGTGACCATTCCAAACTACGACAGGTTCCTTACCCAATTATAGGTTGTTTGAAACTTCTGCGTGCGTAGTGAAATCCTAGCTCCTAACAAAATAGGACAGGGAAATCCTACCCCAACATAGGGGTGTTTTGGCTCTCATTTGCCTGCTATATGCTGTCAGAGTGTGTCTCTGCAGGGCTGTGTATATCAGTTTGCAAGTCTGGGTATCAGGCCTGAGGGCATCAGTATGTGGGGAATCAGTTTGACCTGAGGGTATCAGTTTACAGGCAGAATCTTGGACAGAATTCAGTAGGGAGCACAGTTATTCGGCTGCTCATATCTGTTTTGGTGAAATCAGGCTGAGATGCTACATGTTTTCTCTTTTTGCTAGGGTAGTCTTGGAACCGTAGCTTCAGAAGGCTCCAATATCCCCCAAGGTTCATCAGACTTGTGTTGATAGACTTTGTCAGGTCAAAAATTCAGTTCAAGGGAAATCCGCGTTCTTTTGCCAGAGGCAGGGTAAAAGGGCCAATCAGGCACAGATCACCAGTTCAACAGTCCTCAGATCAGCGGTCATTATCCATCTCACCTGTGCGTAGCTGGGTTAAGATATCTGTTTTTACAGAGATAGATATACCGATAGATCAGTTAGATCAGGGCAGTATGGTAGGAATGGAGGAGATGATGCGTCAACTCCAGGAAAGTATGAAAATCATGCAGCAGGACATTGTTCGTCAAGCTGAATTTGCCAAACAACAGGCCGAGGTCATGGCTCAACAAGCAGAGTTGATTGCCAGGTTACAGCAATAAACCAGAGCATCTGCTTTGCACCAAGCCCCTCCCCCACCAGGAGTTCCAACACCCGAGGAGGCACCAAATGTCCAGGGAGATACGGACATTCCGACAGGACCGGCTCTGCCCCCAATACTACCCCAATTATCCAAAACACCCACCAACCTGCCGGATTCTCCCTTTGAGTCCGAGGTGGACCCCACAGCATTGAAGGCGAGCAAGCTTGAAAAGCTGTTCAAGAAATCTCAAGGCGTCAAGTCCATCCCGGACATTGAGGATGGGTATACCGATGCGGCCGTGACGTTCCCAAACCGCTTTAAAATGCCACATATTGATTGCTTTGACGGGTCCGGGGATCCCATGGTGCACTTATGGCTGTTTTTAGACATATTAAGGCCGATGGGCCTCGCTAGACTACAGAAGCTTTCTTTATTCGGCTGGACCCTGTCGGGTGTGGCGGCCATCTGGTACGCAAAACTGGAAGATGATGTTAAGAGAAATTGGGATGAGATGGCCGAGGCTTTTCTCGCTCAGTACTCCTATAATACACAGATCGAGGTCACAACCTGTGATCTCGAGACGACTAGGTAGGAGCCTAAGGAGAGCTTTTCTGAGTTCGTAACCCGGTGGAGGGCCAAGGCCTCAACGATGACCCTAAGGCCCACTGATAAAGATCAAATTCGAATGATTGTGCGCAATCTCTAGCCCAAGCTCATGCAGAAAATGATTGTTCTCCCCTTTTCCACCTTTCTAGATTTACATGAGATGGGGGTACAAATTGAGGATGCTATGAAGCAGTGCCTCATTGACCAGAAGAAGGAGCAGCCCAGGAGGGTGTTTTCCCGCAGTTCGAATGCGACCACCAGTGGTGATGCAGCTGCAAGATCTTCTGAAGTGGGTATGGTTACCACCACCGCATCAAAAATAGCTACCCCATTCACCGGTGCGTCCGAAAGTAGCTCACAAAAAATCAAATATCCACCTCGAGTCAAGAGGATTTTTACCCCACTTTATATGCCTTTGTCAAAGGCTCCAGAGGCCTTACTCCGGAAGGGATATCTGAAACCATTGGAACAATGGTCTCTATCCGATCCTATCCTTCCAAAGCATGACCACACTAAATACTCTACCTACCATCAACAAACTGGTCATGACACTGGCAGTTGCTTTCGTCTTCGCCATGATGTACAAGATCTGTTTGACAACAACGTCATTCTCGCACAAGCTCAGCCAAGTCTATCGACACTTGATCAGTGAACTTATGGGGGATAATAAATGTGATGTGATCAGGGGGTGAACCACCTGTGGGCGGCGCTCAGTTTACTCCAGATATGGCGTATGGCACGCACTGTTTTGAGCATTTGTGAATGCTAGTTTTTGTACTTTTTGACTTGGGTGTTGAGTCAGTTCTGTAGTTTCATTTTGAGTCTGTCTCATTGTCTTGAGTCAGTTTTTTTGATTAAGGGTCTGTCTTGTTGTATCGAGTCAGACCTGTTGTACAAAGTTCGGGTGGTTCTGGGGGTGTTACCTCGGCCACCACCATTTTGTTTTGAGTCTGTTTCTGCCTAGGGCCAGTTACACCAACAAATTTGAATGAAATAACAGTGATTTTCACACTCTTGTGTTTGCTTTTGCCTTGTACCAGTTGTGCCAGAAGTTCTGAATGAAATGGCATGCTTTTCGCCTACTTTTCTGTGCCTCGAACTCATTGCATTGACCTAAGTTTTTCAAAACCTTTTGAACACTGTATTGAAAATGAAGAGGAAAGAATTCCTCGGGATTTGCAAAAATTTGATCAATTGAGAGAAAGAGAGGCATGCTAAGCCCTTAATGAATGAAATCATGCTTGTTAACGTGAGTACTGAGAAGGATCCTGGCTTGATCCAAATTGGTTTCGCATTGTCTTCAGCGCGAGCGACTAGTCGCTTTCTTAAAAAAATTTCAAAAAATGTTTTGCGCCGTCCTGCGAAGACCTGTGCGGAATTGCTCTTGAGATTGTGCAGCTTAGGATCGCTCTCAGCCTCGAGACTCGACCACTCTTGATTTTAAACCTTGAACTTGGATTCAGAATGTTTCAATGCTAATCATGATGTGAGGCCTGTGTGGCCGAACTAGGGGCAACAAAAGTCAGATCAAGAAGCTTGTGAAGCTAGATCAGGAGCACCCCTCGAACTAGGGGCAAAAATGTCAGATGTGCTCGAAGAGTCAAAGACGAAGATCAGTAAGAATGCAAATCCCAGAAGGGAGAAAATAAGAAAGTATTGCTGAAGGATAACCGAGTTCCTATCCACAACACTAGGAGCAAATTCAGTCCCCCCATTGGATGGACTCCTGCATCGTCAGCGAACAGCAACCATTCTCCTGGATTCAGATGACTTCAGGATCTCAAAACCATTGGACATGGACAAAGCTACACTTTTACCCTTGAGAGGGTCGCTGGGCCAAAAACCCAGAAGGGCAACCCAGGCAAAAGTTAGAGCAAGAAAAAAAGAAAAGAAAAATGCAAAAAAAAATGAAGAAAAAGAAATAAAAAAATCTTGAAAAGATTGAAGAAAAGAAAATAAAAAGAAATGAAAAGAAAAGAAGAACAAATCTCGCAAGGTTGAAAACCCAGAAGGGCGGCCTTGGCAAAAGTTAGAGCGCAAAAGGAGAGGTTAAATACACGAGTGTACCTTAACCCCGAACTATGTAAGGCTTGACTTCCATTTTGGGATACGTAGGCAACTTCATTCTGAAGTCCAGCCGTAAAACATTTCAAATTCGACTGTGTCCATGTGACGGTTCTGGTCTTTGTCTTCTCTGTATCCGAGAATTTGGTTGTAATTATCACTATGAGGACTCGTTGCCATGTGTTGCGGTGCTATTCAGACAAGGGGCAACTTTCCGTTGCCATACAACGCGCTGCGGTGCCATTCAAACAAGGGGCAACTTTCCGTTGCCCTGCAGTGCCGTTTAGACAAGGGGCAATTCTCCTTCGAATCTGAGGTTGTGCATCTCGAGAGTAGGTTCTGTGCTCGTTGAGCAGTGGCCGTTTGCAAAAACAGTTTTGAGAATTTTTACTAAGGTTGGCTAATTCTCTCGAAAATTATTCCACTTTTCCAAAACTGGACCATTTCTTGGACCCAAAAAGGAAAATTTTCAATGCTCATAACCTAATTTGCATGATTTTAAATTAGAAAATCGAAGAAGTATGCTAATCTAACTCTCATGTTGGTCAAAATTGTTTTAGCAGAACGTCAAAAACAAAAAATGGTCAAAATAATGAACTAGGGGCACAGTTGAGTCAGGCTTCCTGTCTTTCCCCCGTTGTCAATGCATTTGCTAGAAAGGGCACCGTACTTGCCGGAAAGGGCACCCTATTCGCCAAGAAGGGCACAACGGAAGCTAACAGAAAAGGGTTGACAACTCTCATATCCTCCGAGCAGCGAGGTATCAAGCCAAGTGAGAAGCACGAACTGGAATGGAGCAAGGTATTCCACTCCCTCATCCGGACAGATCTGATCACGTCCAAACTCCCCAGTGGAGCATCGTCAACCGATGTCAATTGCAGATCTGCTGCGCGTCTAGTGGCATTGCAACCCCTCTGTGGGAGAAACTCACTGTTGTGAACAAAGAAGACAATCTAGTAGAATGCTAGGGGCAAGAGCCCGCAACTTCCTGTTTATCCATCAACCACCCTGGGGAGGGATGAAAAATGAGAGATTAAAGAATAGAGAGATGTGCGCTGAGAGGAAAAGCAAGGAAAGCGTTTTGAGAGAAAAACCGAGCTTGAGGGCCGAGTGATGTGAGAATCACAAATGAGAAAGGGTGGGAAACAATACCCAGAGAAACATCCCTGTGCACGTCTGAGTGTCGTGTCTTTTTGTTTTATCTCGATTCTTGTTTTGAGTTGTTTCGAGTGTTACTCGATGTGTTTAGGTTGTTTACCTTTTGTTTTCCGTTGTTGAGTTGTAGTGCGCTGTGTTCAGTCTTAGGCTCAATACCCCGGTCAAGAACTCATCTCTCAATTTCAAAAATAAAATCGTTTTGCGCTCCGAGTGCCGTGCCGTTCTCCACATCTGTGCAAAACAAGATTCGTTCTTTCGTAAAACCGCAGGGTTCAACCCAGGTCATGCGGGAACAGTAAACCCAGGAACTATCTGAAGCTATATAGGTTCCAGACTGCAAAGCAAAAGAAAAGAGGGAAAATGTCGGGTATCTGAGTTTGTTTCAACTTCAGGAAATTCCGAGATTGCATTCCGTGTGTACCTTTTCAGGTCTTGCCAATGCTTTGAAGTATGAGTGTGCCTCTACCTCAAGCTCAAGATCAAGTCTGCTTCAAGCCAGAATGGCGATCAGAAGTGCTCTCCCTGAGTATCATTCCCTGCTAGAGGCATCTCGGCTGTGTTCGCAATGAGTTCCTAGGAGACCAACTGCAACGGTGGAAACTAGAGTTCGAATGGCTGTTGCCTAGAACGCAAAGGTTCGGGATTTCCGAGACTAAAGTCTGGTTTAAATACCCAAAGGCGTGTCCTCGGATTGAAATCTGTATGGAAGCCCCATAGGTTGAGATAGCGTGTATGCACCTCAATTCTGGATACTGAACCAACCTAGTCTGTCACCCCGTTGGAGAATAGGGAAAGTTGTGAATATGATCAGGAAGAAAGGCAGCATCCAAAGCGTTCTACGTGAAGAACCCTTGTTAGTATTTCAGAGCCTTTGTACTGTGAGTTGAAGGTAAGTGTTTGAAGAACACAAGGGAAAATCCCCGTTAGAGTAGAGCGGTTTATCGCCACTCACCCCGTGAGGTGCTTTCTAAAGCGTCGCTATTGTTGGTTTATTGCATTCTTTAAACATCATGCATTGTATTGCATTGTACCTATCAAGTTTCTTTCTCATTCATGCACAATATTGTATGTACGGTTCATTTGAAACTGGCGCAACCAGACAATATTGTATGAATGGTTCATTCAAAGAAGTTCCGTTTAAGACTGCTTTATTTAGTGTATCTATCACACTTTGTTCATATATTGTGTATCTATCACACATGTTTTACTTTGTGTATCTATCACACTGTGCTCATTTGGTGTTTCAATCACACTTTATTTGCTTTAGTGTATCAATCACATTTCATTTTCTTTAGTGTATCAATCACACTTCGTTCACTCAGTGTATCTAACACACTTCATTTGCTTTGGTGTATCTAACACACTTCATTTGCTTCAGTATATCTATCATACTCTGTTCACATAGTGCATCTATCACACTTTGTGTTCATTTTTAGTATATCTATCATACTCTGTTCACATAGTGCATCTATTACACTTTGTGTTCATTTTTAGTATATTTATCATGCTCTGTTCACATAGTGCATCTATCACACTTTGTGTTCACCTTTAGTATATCCATCATACTCTGTTCACATAGTGCATCTATCACACTTTGTGTTCATTTTTAGTATATCTATCATACTCTGTTCATATAGTGCATCTATCACATTTTGTGTTCACCTTTAGTATATCTATCATACTCTGTTCACATAGTGCATCTATCACACTTTGTGTTCATTTTTAGTGTATCTGTCATACTTATTCACTAAGTGCATCTATCGCACTTCGTGTTTACCTTTTGTGTATCCATCACACTTGTTCACTTAGTACATCTATCACACTTCGTGTTCACCTTTAGTATATCTGTCATACTCTGTTCACATAGTGCATCTATCACACTTTCACCTTTAGTGTATCCATCACACTTGTTCACTTAGTGCATCTATCACACTTCGTGTTCACCTTTAGTATATCTATCACACTTCGTGTTCACCTTTTGTATATCCATCACACTTGTTCACTTAGTGCATCTATCACACTTCCTGTTCACCTTTTGTGTATCCATCACACTTGTTCACTTAGTGCATCTATCACACTTTCTGTTCACCTTTTGTGTATCCATCACACTGGTTCACTTAGTGCATCTATCACACTTTGTGTTTACGTTTTGAGTATCCATCACACTTTGTTCACTATGTGCATCTATCACACTTTGTGTTCACCCTTTGTGTATCTATCACACGCTCGCTTTGTGTATCCATCACACGTTTACTTTGTGTATCCATCACACGCACGCTTTGTGTATCTATCACATGTTCACTTTAGTGTATCTATCACTACACTCGCTTTGTGTATCTATCGCACATGCTTACTCACTCTGTGTATCTATCACACCTCGCCCACTTTTGTGTATCTATCGCACATGCTCGCTAAGATTGCATAATCTTCTTACACCCTTTCTGCATGTAATATAATTAGATTTGTGTATGCTTGCTTAAAACTGTTGCATGTTATGCTTCATTACAGCTTTCTTTGCGTGATCATAAGTTATGCTCGGCTTTGTGCATTGTTCTTGCATTTTGCCCTAACCCTCGGACGCATATCTTTTATCTATAGCTTGTATGCTTTGTCTAAGTCTTCGGCCTTGTCAAAAATGGGTCGTCTCTGGGCTTTGACATTCACTCCCGTCATTGTTATGACTTTAAAGTTCTGTCAAAGAGGGGCAACTGTAGACACCCCATTTTTGATTGACCTTAAGACTTAGGCGTCATCGATTGAGCGCTCGGTGATTGCGCATGTTGTGCTCGTTCTGAGGTCACGGAGTCTCGGCTGAGAGCCTTGCCTCCGGGCTTCGGAACCTTTTTGTGCCTTGCCTCAGTTTGCAAATCAGGTCCTATTTTCTTTATTTTCTCTTCCTAAAGGGAGGGAGAGGTCTCGTAGACCATCTCTCAGTGGTCGTAGGCCATTTTTCCCGTTTGGAGACCAATTTATGGTTTTCGGAGCCGTCGGCCGTGTGCCTTGGTTCGGGACTGCTTAACTTCCTCCGTTTGCTCCGGTTTTTGGCACACACCTTGTTTTCTCTCCTTAGAGGAACACTGTGGCCCGGGAGACCACCTTCGTGGTTGCACGCCATTTTCGATGCTTAATAGTCAGTTTTCGGCGCCCCCGGCTGCGCGTTTTGGCCTCCAAACCTTCGTTTCGCATCGGTGTGGCTTCATTTTTGGTATGGACCTTAGTTTCATTGTTAGAAAGGTGGTAGTAGGGTGGGAGACCACCTTTTCTTCTTGGAGACCACCTTTCCCCGGTCGGTCGATTTTCTTGACAGGTAGGTGGTCTCCCTCACTTTTGAGCCACAA
>NW_021027990.1:318692-335616 GCF_004153795.1 Camellia sinensis
GTTTGAAGTGATGTGTTAGAGAGGTGATGTGACTTAAATAAGATGATGTGACTTAAATAGGATAGTGACTTTTTAAATTTTTGTCTTTTTTCAATCATGCCAAACTTGGTCTACATACTGAAAGTGAGATTTGTGGGGGTGTGGGGTCCCTATCACAGGTGGTCACTATGAATGATATTTGGGACTTCCAAAATTTGAAACCCACATAACCTTTAATTGATTTATGATCACTAATTATTTATTTATTTATTTTATTTTTCCTCTCTCTCCTCCCTCTCTCTCACAAATGTGTGTGGGGGTGTAGGGGTTATGGGGTCCCTATCACAACTATACCTTTCCATACCCCTTTTGTAGGCTCCAATCTAGAGTCAAACTGATGATCCAAACTGTTTATCTTGTAGGCCGTGTAATAAAAGTGATTTATACAAAAATCAATTTCATCGGACAACTATAAACATAGGAATAAATCATATTTTATTTTTAAAATGATTTGTTGAAGTTTATAATTTTATTTATCATTCATTATGTAAAACAAAATACGATTTGTTCATGTATTTATAAATATCCAATAAATTGATTTTTTTATATGGATGACTTTTATTTCAGGTTTTATGAGTTTGACGGTTTGAATTATCGGTGTGGAGCTGAATTGAGCCCACAAGAAAGATATAAAGGGGCATGGAGAAATGAAAGTACGAGGGAAGCTCATCACTTGGAATAGCTCCTCCCCATATCTTTCCATACCTCTCTTGTGGGTTTCAATCTAGACACACAAATAATCTTAACCTTCTATCTCATGGATTCCACAGTAAAAGAAATTATACACACACGCGCACACACACACATATATATATATATGAAGAAATTAAATCACATTTCTAAATTTATTAAAAAAATTTAAAATACACTAATTTTTATTACTTATTTGTTCAAGGTGACAATTGTTTTTGTCTAAGTCTCAAGCTTAAAAGTTGACTTTTGAATTTAAAATATATATATATATATATATATTTAAAAAAAAAATGTCCTTATTCTATTGACAAAAATAAAAATAGATACTTTTAATTAAAAATATATAAATGACAAAAATAAGTAGTTGTAACTGTTTTGTAAGTGAAAAGTTAATTTTTTAAATATTAAAAATAAATTAATTAAAAGTGAAATTAATGATACAAATATTTGTGTAATGTATAAATAAATAATTTTTTTTAATTTATTTTTGTAATAATTTTAAGAAAAATTAAGGACACATCCCTTTATAGATTTCTATAAGAGAAATCCACAAAAAGTTTACTTGTTAGTTGAAGTCTCTGAAATTTCAAATTCTAAAAAAAATTAAGAAGAATTATGATGTAAATTGTCAAAAATAATATTTCAACCCTAAAATAGCTTCTTTTTTTTTTCCAAATTTGTTTCTCTTATTTTTTCTCCACGTTCTCTTTTTTTTCAACTCTATCTCTATCTCTGTCTTTGTTTTCTCTTTCTCTCTCTGTACCAAAAGACTTCTCAGATCTGAACTAGCAGCGTCGCCAATGGCGAATCACATCTCTATCATTATTGTCATCACCATTATCGATTTCTTTATTTAAATCATTCATGCATTATTTCCATCGTTCAACTTAGATGAAATCTCACAATTACAAAACTTGCATGATTTTATTTTTGGTACAACTTCCACCACATCTCCACTGTTTCGCTATGACCACCAACGCTACTTTGTTGCACCATCGTCTTCTTCTATAGTGCAGATTTATCTTTGTTTTTGTTTCTCTTTCTATTTTTTTTTATTCTTTGTCATTCATCTTTTTATGTATATCTATCTTCTCTAATTCATCTCTTTGTTAAAAAAACATATAAATTTGCAATCGCAATACAAAATTTCGTCGTCATAGTAAAATTTCATTCAGAGAAATTTCTCTCACTAGAATTTTACTATGTGAATCTTATCTAATTGAATTTTACTAAAAAAATACACAATAAAATTTGTCCTTGCACAATGAAATATGATTTTTTGGACCTAGTACGATTTTATTATGTTCAAAGATAGAGAAGATTAGTGACAATTACAATTAGAAACATTAAGAGAAATTTCATCCGTGGAAGATAACCAATTTAATAAATTTTTAATAATTTTTATTTGGGCAAATTATACTAACGGTCCTTGTAATTTAGGGTTTGTGTTATTTTAATCCCCAACTTTTCAATTGTGATACATTTGACTCTAAATTTTGAATCTCGTTCTAAATAAAGACAATTGAAGACACCGTTGGTTCATTTCAAGGATAAAATCGTTAATTTGATAAAATATAAACTAGTTTGATAAAGATCAAAAATTTATTTTTATATTTTTAAAAATTATTTCTACCCACCAAAGATAAAATTATGTAAAAATAATAAATTTTTTACATTTCTTTTTTTTTATTTTTTTTACTAAATTAATTTTTAGTATGTATTTGGATGATGATCATGTAATGAGTGGTTGTTTTTGTTGATTTTTTTTGGATAGTTATCATGTAATAAATGGTTGTATTTGTTGTTAACATATATTTTTGGATGGTTATCATATAATGGATGGTTATAAGGCTTTTAATGTGCAATCGATATGTTTAATATATGAAATGTTTTTAGTTTTGGATTTTTTTGATTTAATGGATTGATTTATTTAATGTCATCAAAGTTGTCACTATATTTGAATTTTGAAAAAAAAAAAAACTAATTTAACAAAAATAAATATCAAAAATATTTTAATTTTAAAACCTCCCTAAAGATAAAATTATATAAAAATGATGCATTTTTAATTCTTTTTTCACCAATTTTATTTTTAGTTTCTTAAAAAAAATTCTGAAAATAGATTTTAAAAACCAAACCAAACAGAATTTTTTAACCAAGAAGTGCTAGCATTATTTATTAAAAAAAAAAGTTATTACATTTCAAACAATATACAAGTTAACTAACACAAAATAAGTTATATGATAACTTTACCCTTGAAATAAATCATTGCAAAGGAAACATATCTTTTTTATTGTTTAACATTAGTAGGGAAATCATTTTAGTTTTTTATATTTTATATATCTCTTGGTGTAGTAAATTAATTTACATAATAATTTTGTTGGTCGTATTTTAAAACTTTTTAACTAAGCAAATTTTACTTACATCTTGAGTTTTTCTTTACAAATTATTTAAATCTTAAGAGTTTTATTGCTTAAAAATTGACAATGATACTTCCACTCTCGTTTTGAGATTCTAGAAGACAAAAAAAAAATAGTGTAAATATTATTACTTAACTTTTTTTTTTATTTATATGAGTGTATTTTTTTTTTTTAAATTACGTTTATTTTTTTAAAAAAGAATTCACGTACATAACACCGCTGTTTTGCTAAAACGTGGTAGATGTGTACTAACACATGCCCCAATTGTAAAGATGGCAATCCCAACCCACCAAAGGATTTTTGTTCCCAAAAAATTTCTATCTCCCTGTCTTAAATCATTCATAATTATTGAATATATTTTAAAATTTGTAAATCTTGAAATTTTCATATGATAAAATAGTTGTAAGTGATTTGAGATAAGTGACAGAAATTTTTAGATAAAGAGGATCCTTGCTGCCACCAACCCCACTCCCTCTCTCATTAATCCCCTTTGACATGCATGCATGCAAAATAAGCACATATTTTTCATTTACACAAAATGAATATAGGATTGTGTTTCTCTTATGTTGAGATCTCTAACATAAGAGAATTTGAAGAGTGAATAGGTCCCATCACGGGTCTCATTTTAATTATTTGAACTGTTTATTTTGTAAGACTTTCAATTTATATTATTTATGAAAGAATTAGTTCAATTTAATAATTATAACTTTTTCATTTTATTACATTTGTCTCTAAAAAAATAAATAACAAATATATATTTGAAATAGCCCTAAATAATATACATTGAAAAATATGTGGTCTCCTAATTTAAATCCTCTATGTTGTATATAGACGACGTATGCATGAGCAAATATTGATGAATTATTTATTTGGTCCCTAAAATATACAGGTGAAATGCCATTTCACCCCTCACTTGCACTGTGCCGTTAATGATTCCAATTAGTTTGTTTGGTTTCACTTTTCAAAAAACACTTTTAAGAAAATTTTACTTTCTTATTTTCCGTGTTTTTTTTTTATTGATTTTTTTAATATTTTAAGCAATTTTTAAAATTTTTAGACATACCTAACTTAGATGTATCTAAAAAATAAAAATTTTGTGAAGAAAACCTTTTTAAAAATTCACTAAATATCCAAAATACAAAAAAATACGAGAATTTAGTACATTCTTTGTATTTTTATGTATTTATTAATTTTTTAAAATATTTTTTCATAAATTTTTTACTTTTTAGATACATCTAAGTAAGGTGCATCTAAAAAGTAAAAAAAATTTATTAATATTTTATAATTTACTTTACGGTGGTGCTACATGTACCAATCAATGTACTAACTAGTGTACCAACACTAGTTATGACATTATTATTGATCTAACTCATTAATCACATTACAAATACCAAAAACTTCTTAAATTATGCCACATCATCAATTGGTACACTAGTTAGCACATTAATTGGCACGTATAACATTATTCTTTAACTTATTATCAATTAATAGCTTAATTAGTATCAGTTAATACTAAAATTATTAATTAGTATAAATTAATATAAAATTTATTTAATTAATGACTTATTATTATTGTTATTAAAAAAACATTGGCAACCCCTTCTTTTCCGGTAGCCTCGGTAATCGCTTTTTCTTGGTAAATCCAGCAAAGGCAAATGCTTCGGTAGCCCTTTCTTCTCCTCTCATCCCTTGCCGCCGTTCCATCGTAGACACAGAACAACGCTAGAGAGAGAGAGAGAGAGAAAGAGAGCGCTCTGGTTCACCTGAAAGAGAGCTTTACTGAGATCACTTCTCCATCGATCGCGATGGGAGATGGGGGACGACGATGAAGGCACAGTGGCGATGTGGCGCTAGGGTTTGAGATCGTGACGGCGGAAGGGAGATCTTGATGGCATAGAAGGGCTTCAGATCGATCGCAGACACGCCAGACAGAGAGATCTGCCGCGATTGTGAAGGAGAGAGAGAGAGAGAGAGATTTGGTTCACTTGCAAAACCCTAGCTGATAGCCCCATCGTCAGATCGTGAGAGAGTTCACTGGAAATCGCCGCCGGAAATCGCCTCTCAAGTTTTGTTTCTCTAAAGAAGTGAATAGTGTTTGGTTTGTGGGTTTATGTAGTGGTGTTTTGGTAATTGTTGAAGTTGACGAGGGGCATTTAAGTAATTTTTCCCCTCCATTCTCAGCTTGTCGCTTAAGTTGATTCAAAAAAGCACCCCTATAGCCATTTCAAAAAAAAGTTGATTTTTGATTTACAAAAAGCTATAATCTGTGTTCTTATGCTACACCAAACACAATAAAACAACTTAAATTAAGGTAAAAGTTGAAATAAGCTGAAAAAAAGCTCTACCAAACAGGCACTAAGTAAACGCAATCGATATTTCAGAGATTAAGTAAATAATTTGGTGATAGTTTAGGAGTAGAAAGTGTAATAAATTCTTATTTTTACTTTATAATTTGTATCAAATTACTTGGTATTGTTTTTATTTATAATTTATTAGATAAAATAATTTATATAATTTTTTTGAAAATTAATTATTTAAAAACTGAGGGAAGTTTGGTTTTAACTTTTAATTTTTTAATTATCAAACTTTTCATTTATAAACAAAAAAAACAATCTATATACAAAACTAATCACATGTGAGTCCACTTTTATGTAAGAACTTTCATGTATAGATTTTCTATACATGTAGCATTGTCGTGTCCATATACTCCCAATGACCTATAATCCTTTCCAAGTCTGAAATATGTAAAGAGTCACTCTATATGAGTATTGAGTTATCAAAAATAAATGTTGAATTTTCAAAAATATTTTAGAACATAATATTTAAGAAGTTATGGTGTGCACTTTTAAAAAGGTGCATGTTGTATATACATTATCACAATATTCATAACATAATCACAATAACTTTTAAGTGTGTAACATTTACACTATATCATTCATAATATAATTATAATGGTTTATAATTTTTACTTCCACTTTACTTTGATGTTCATATTATAAATTTAATATTGATAATTTTTAGAAAAAATTAGGCCAAGTTTGGCATAACCTAAATAATACAAAAAGTCAAAAAGTCACTATCCTATTTAAGTCACATCATCTTATTTAAATCACATCACCTCTCTAACACATCACATCAAACTCAACCCAAACCCCACCCATATAAGCCAATAAGTCAAAAAGTGCACTTTTTTAGAACATCCCAAACAACCCTTAGTAAAACATCCCCTTCAATTTTTGGTAGTAGGAGAGGTTCAATTTTTTTTTTCCTTATTAGTTAAGGTTTTTCAATAATATTTATTAGAAAAATTTTAACTTGTTACAGAAAAATTTGTTCTCTGTGAAGAGCTAGGATTTCTTTGTGAAAACAAATTTATCTGTGCTGAAATTTTTATGTCAAAGTTTCTTTGTGAAAATGTTGAGAAATCTCAACTATTATGAAAATATTACATGTCTTTTATCATATAAAATTTTAATATCATAGACCTTAAATTAAAAATTCATAATTTTTATCACAAAATAACATTGCACACAACAAATATTTTTATCTTTTATCACAAAACATTCATACATTTCTTATGTTGTGTATGTATTATTATATTATTGTATTAGAACAACCACAATGGATATCTTTTTTTTCGGGTGAATAGCCACAATGAATATCTTAACACTCAATTAGTGTCAGATTTTGCCAGTTGGTAAGCTTTGTGATACTTGCTATCTTATTTAATGGAGCTGCTAGCATTGATGTTCAACTGTTAATTCTATCCCATTAAATAGTTGGACCCAAAAGAATATAAAACCAACCTAAAGCAATATCGTAACAATGTAGTAGAGTGGAACCCACTATACTTTTTGTATTATTTATCTGTTATATATATATGTATATATATCTTTCACACATTTAATTTAGCTATCGCACGAGCCTTCAATCTTTAAATTAATAAATTTTTATACATATTTTAAGATTTCATTTTTATTATTTTTTATCATATAATATATTTTAACACAATTTTAATTATTCTATAGATGCTCTTATAAAAAGTTGTTAAAGAGAATAATTAAAAATATGAGAATTAAATGGAAGGGAACCACTTAAGAGAAGATGGTGGGGGCTAGAGTGTTTATTGGGACTAGTTAATAAAAATTCAGAAAAATCTGAGTTTTGTCCTATAAGTAGTTTTTTTTTTTTTGAACAATCCTATACATAATTGTCATACAAATATTGGGGCTAGTTAATAAAAATTCATAAAAACTCATATCTATTTTATGCAAAACTGATATAGATCAAATAAATTTTAATGAATATGGATGGGAGTGTTTATTGAGTGAGGCCTTCGTACTACAGTTCGGACTCAATTTGTGTCACGGTTCTTAATCTGAACCAAAGAGTCCAAATCCGGCAAATCGTTTTGAGAAAACAGATTTTTAGAAAAGAAGTGCCAAACATGGACTGCTTTGCCAGATACAGAGTCGCCACCTAAATATTTTTTAAGGGGGAATTTAGGAAACCCGGACTCGGTGCCAAAGGCCACGTGTCCGTTATCACCAAAGTTGCCTCGGCTCGGGAGCTAGGGTACGATTGGGGAAGGTCAGCTATGAGCACCCCCTCTCGCCCGATCCGAAGATCGGCCTCTACTAATCGTGATATCCGTTTTTGAAAACGTTATGTGTTCTTATTCTATTTATTAGCCTAGAATTACTATGTTATGCGCGCAGCAAACAAGTATAGACCAAATCGCCTAAATTGGAACGAACATTGCATGTTCGTTTTGAAGATGGTTTGCTACTCGCAAGTAGGCTAAAATGCAGGTTTTGCCACCCTCGAGTGGGCTTTTAGAAAAGATGGTTTTGTCACTATCTAGTGGGATTAAAAAAATTCACAGTTTTAATGCATTATTCCAATTTAGGTAATTTAACCTCCATCCACAGGTATTTGAGCAGTTATATCACATAAGCAGTTAGCCTCATGGTAATCATGCTGTTATGGCAACACTCACACGCATGCGGTATGCTAAAGCATAAATGCTTACCGAATACACCGAGCCAAAACAAAAATTAGTTAGTAATCATATGCATGATCCTAGTTCATGTTAAGATGGCTAATGCAACACATGCAAAATGCAACTAAGATACGCTCGGCTAATCTACAATGGCATGTGAAATACTACAACTAACACGTATTCAATTTGGAATTGAAATACAAATGCAATTAGAATGATGCGCCGAGCCTGGTGCATGCAAGACAAATGGATGAATGCACGCATGCATAGCATGAGGTATGCTAAATTAAATATGCCCTAACACTAACCATCAAAAGCAGGTAAGTAAAAGGGAGAAAAAAGTGGGGGTTGGAAGACATGCACACACGTACCCACACTTATTACAAATTTGCCCTCGCTCGGGGGGACTGAAAGAATATTACAGTCCGAATAAATAATACTAAATTAATTATTACAAAAATTCTAATTTAATTAATAAATTAAATGCAAATGGTAGGTGGCCACAGCCCCCGCCTCGGGATGCGCGAATGATGCGTGCTCGATTTGGACTGTCGGGAAATTCACTGCCATAGCATTGCTGCCTCTATTTACACTGCCTAGCTCCCCTGAAAACTACACAAGTCTCAAGATAGGTTCTTTTCACACTGTGGAACACCACCGGCTGGGAGGGATGACCACCGGCCGTAGTAAATGCTCATCGGCCTATGATAAAGCTATCGGTCACCAAAGGATGGCCGGTCGGCACTGTATGTGGCCGGTCGGCCAGAAATTCCTGCAGAACCTGCAGTTGACAGCAGCAGAGGGCAAGGCAGTGTATGGCATGGAATTTTGAGCAAATGTGAGCATGGCCACACTCCTTATCATGCAACGGGTTCAAGGCAGTATGACCCTCGACCTTCGGGCCATCAATTGTGCATTTTGATGCATGATGGCCTAAGAGGCCAAGTTTGCAATGCGCGAATGATGCGTGCTCGATTTGGACTGACGGGAAATTCGCTGCCATAACATTGCTGCCTCTGTTTCCACTGCCTAGCTCCCCTGAAAACTACACAAGTCTCAGGATAGGTTCTTTTCACACTGTGGAACACCACCGGCTGGGAGGGATGACCACCGGCCGTAGTAAATGCTCATCGGCCTTTGATAAAGCTATCGGCCACCAAAGGATGGCCGATCGGCACTGTATGTGGCCGGTCGGCCAGAAATTCCTGCAGAACCAGCAGTTGACAGCAGCAGAGGGCAAGGCAGTGTATGACATGGAATTTTGAGCAAATGTGAGCATGGCCACACTCCTTATCATGCAACGGGCTCAAGGGAGTATGACCCTCGATCCTCGGGCCATCAATTGTGCATTTTGATGCATGATGGCCTAAGAGGCTAAGTTTGCAATTTGATGTAAATGCATGCAACCAAAAGAGATGAATGCCAACACCCTATCATGTTGAGGTCAAGGAGGGTCGGCGACCGAGGGTTGAGACGTGTTTCGTCACTTCGAGTACGAACACACCTTACCCCTCATGCTTGGTTTGACACCCCAAACCAAGCAATGCAATGCATGCATACAAACATGGCTCAAGTTATGCAACATAAGGCTAAGATGCAAAACATGTCAAATGCAATGCAATCTATCATGCAAGCATGCAATGTCCAACCATGCAATGCAAATAGCTAAACAACATGCAAACATGCAAATGTAATGCAATGTAAGCATGCAACCAATACAATGTAACATGCCAAACATGCAAAGTATGCGAAGATGGACTTTATACTGAAATGAGAAGGCCTCAGCCCACCCCAAAACAGTGGCCTAAGTGCACTAAAATGATGATGCCAATCATGCAAAATAAGCATGCAAACTAATGAGCCTAAGACTAAGGCATGAAGGCCAATTCTCAAGCATACCAAAAGAAGGCAAACATGGACATTAGACCAACAAAATCAGTGCCATGGCATGCTAGAATGAGTCCCAAAACCCGCACACATGGCATCCCAAAGACTTAAACACAAGGCATGCACAATGCTCCATTCCAAGGCATAAAAGGAGACTTTTTCAAGGCATGGAAGGAATGATAGATGCGAACATTTAAGCACAAAACATGGACTGATATGGTATGGTAAGTGATTCCAAATCACTGAAATAGCCTAACTAAGGCATGTTTATGACCCACACCTTTAAGGCTCACAAGCCAAAATGCATAGCAACTATATTAAACATGTCAAGCATGACCAAAATAGTAACCAACAGACCTTAAGTATGGAAAAATAATGCCAAGAACTTTACAAAGCAAGATCAAAACATGAGAGCATGTCGGTCTAATGGCATGATGCACTTTTAGGCCAAATAAGGGAATACAAAGTAAATGTATTAAGCATGAAAGAGAGCACTAATCCGACCAACTATAAGGGCATATTAGGAGCCACCAACATATAAAACCCCCTGAAATGGGACCAAAAATACCTAATCATGCATGCTACCCTTATAAGCCAGGAATATGCAAAAATGAGAGACTAAGGGAGAGGGGTGTCCCTCCCCTTTATAAGACCTCAAAACCCCTTCTTCACCACTGAAAATCCACTGAATTTTAGTGGTGAGAAAGCCAAGACTCAAGAGTAACCAAAGCTTAAGAAAGAAAGCACCAAAAGGGCCAAACAAGGCCTAAGAGGGGGAGGTCGACCCCAAACCACAAAAGGACCTTAATGAAAGATCTCAAGCATGGAAATATAAGACTTTTTTATGTTATACACAAAGCTTAAATCAGCATGCAAGGCAGGTCAAAAACTAATGCAAGATTGGAAAAAATAAAGCAAAAGTCTTACCCTTGAAGAACACTTCAAGAACAGTTGGTCCAGCCACTCTCTTCTAACCAAAATCAGTCCAAAACTTCAAAAACAAACCCTCAAAGCCCCTCAAGGTCGAAGCTAGGTGTAATGGTGTGTGTTTTAGTGCAAAACTAAGGTCAAAACACACTTTCTAGGCCTTCAAACCCACACTAAGGATGAGAGAGAGGGAAATATATATATATAGAGAGAGAGTATATGACAGATGTATATATGTATAATCTCTTGTTTTTTGTTCAAAATCTCTAACCCCCTACAATGGAAGAAGAGAGGTGCTTATATAGGCAAAAGAAATGGTTCTAAGCTTCTCAAAGAAGCTAAGTAAAAGGGGGCAAAGGGGGCAAGGAGGTCAAGGCTTCTTGAGGAAGGTAAGACAGCTGGCCAAGCTTCTTGAGGAAGCTTTGACAAAGGGTCAAGGCTTCCTCAAGAAGCTTTGACCAAAAGGGGGCAAAAGGGGCAAAACAGCCACATGTTAGCCCCGGGGTAGGTTTGGTGTATTCCAGCTGGCACAACTGGCATGCACCATGCCTGAAGAAGGCAAAAAGGAGGTTGCCGACCAAACAGATAGCCGGTCGGCCATATGGAGTGCCTACCGGCCATTGGTATTAAGAAACCATGGCCGGTGTCAGCAATTAATGGCCGGTGATGCAAAGGGAAGGCCGATGGGGTTTGGGGATGGCCAACAAGCCATTCCCTACCCCTCAAAGCAAAAACACAAGTATTTGGTGCAAAACCAAACGCAAGACGAACAAGTTGAGAGATCTTGAGGCAAGGCGCGCAACTAAGGCCTCCGGGAACTCAAAACGAACACGAACATGGATGATCATCGAGTGTCCCTATCGGTGACGTCCAAGTCTTGAGGACGGTAAAAAATGGGGTGTCTACAAGTGCCAATTTGAAAAACCAGTTGCTGGAAGGGCTTTTCAGTGTTCACTTGCATCAATTGCCATGGGTTTGATTAATGAGCTAACAAAACACATTTTTTTGATTGGCGGATATTGGTGAGATTTATGAGATCAATATACTTTCATCTAAAAATTATTATTTTATTTATGTTTCTCACTAAAATAATTCATAATATTTCTCACTAGAAATGTTTGTTAAATTTTTACATAATTTTTCATAACATAACTATTATAGTTTGTAACTTCCATTTTAGTATGTTCTTAAATTTTATCACAACCATAGATTTTGGGCCAAATGAATTTGAAAAAAAATGTAAAAAAATAAAATAAAAATAATTTTTGTTGAAAATAAAATATTTAAAAATTATAAATGATATTTGCACGATTGAATGGATTAGCAAAAATAATAATAATAAAATGATAAAATAAAAAGAAATGTATAAAGGGGTATTTCAGTCCCGTTAGAAAAAAAAAATTTATTTAGGATAAATTACAAATGCACCCCTAGAAGTTTGATTAAAATACGAATCGCTCCTGTGGTTCTGGAAATTATATTCTGCCCCCTGAGGTTTTTGATTTCATAATAAATTACTTCTTTTATTAATAAATTATCAAATCAATTAACAGTTTTTAATGATATTAGAAATATGTTTCAATTAATAATTTAAGTATTTTTATTATTATATAGGAGAGCGATTATGAATTTCATTTTTTCAGTTAATTTTGTTAAATAAAAAATTATGACAAGAGACATTTGTAATTTTTCAAATCACAGAGGACAATATGTATTTTAAGGAAACTTCAGGAGTGTATTTGTAATTTACATTATTTACTACAATGCATTTATTATCTTTGTTTTTTTCAATGACAGTGGGGGTAACTACTCATATTTGTTGCATTTTTAACAAGTGCCCTAAAGGACAATTGTTGACAAAATCCATCATAAAATGTGTTATTTTCATATACATAAAAAAAACAAAAAACAAAAATTAAACAAATTTATTTTCATTTTGTCAATAAATCTATGAAGTTATAGCTTGTACAAAACTCAGGTTACCTAGGTATATTTCATTATGAAGAAGTATTATTCACTATTTAGGGGTATTATTATGGAAATTGCCTTTTTGGTTCTTGCTTTTGGACTTATTTTGTATTTAGTGATTTTTAAAAAAAAAAAATCAAAAAACTTTAGGTTTTTAGATTCAGCTCGACAAGACGAAGTGGAAGATTATAATTTTTTTTTTTAAAAATCTAAAAAAAATTCAGAAAAAACAAAAACAAACTAAAATAAACAATAATTTTTTACTTATTTTCAACTTTAGTATTTTTTTTTTGGAACTTTTCAAATATATATATATATATATATATACTTTTTAGATTCGTCTCGACAAGATGGACCAAAAATATAAAAAAATTTGACATAATTTTGAAAAAAAAATTTCACTTTTTTTTTGGAATTTTTCAAAAAAAAAAAAAAATTAGAATCGTCTCGACAAGACAGACCAAAAATATAAAAAATTTTGATATAATTTTGAAAAAAAAAATTCACTAAAGAGAAAAGAATTCGAAAAAAGAGGTTTTTTTTTTTTTGCCCAAAATTAGCTATGAATTATTCTAATTGAATGCAGACTTTGTCTGTGAACATGGTAAATTTAGTTATGTATATGAAGTTGTAGCGGGAGCTCAGGTTACCTAGGTAGAGATTGGTTTTGCTGCAATTAACAGTGGTGCTGTTGATTATATGTCCCAATAAAGATTTGCAAAATGACAACAATGGCGTGATGAGTAACATTTAAACTTAGCGGGGCCATGGTTAACATTTATTCGTCTTTCTTTTTTCACGTTCTTTAATATTTTTCAGTCTTCTTTTGCCCACTAATGAAATACACAGCTTCGGATCTTATGCTTGAATGTCTGTGAATGTTATATATATATATATATATATACTGTGTACATAGTAATAAAGTTATAAAATAACATTTAAGAGAGACATAGTGAGAAGAGATCAAGGATGAGAAGGGTAATTGTGGGATCATAGTTATATCTTTTTCATAGCTATATTTGTGTATATACATACATATATGTATATATTAGAACACAGTAATATTCAAATGTTGCATATAAAAAGCAAGAGAGAGTTAACTGTTAGAGAAAATGGAAAAAAACAAAAAACAAAAAACAAAAAGGAAGATAAAAGAAGGGTAAATAATAAATTACACTAGTTGTTTTTTATTTTGATTATTGTGCTATTTTGGTTTCCATAATTTCAATGGTCTAATTTTGATGTTAAATTTTTGATTTCGTCTCAATTTGATTTAATTGATTATAACTGTTACTATTTGTTAATAAAAATAAGCACATAAGCTGTATGTATTATGCTTTTATAGATAAAATTGTAAATTTATTAAATTTTGTGAGTTAACCTCAATCAAATCAATTATTTTTTAAAAAAAATTCTAATCAACGTTATCAATTATATTAAATAGACATAAATTTTAAAATTAATGGTCAAAACTAAACTAATTAAAATTACAAGGACCAAAATAATATAAAGAGTAAAATGTAGAAATTATCAATGTAATTTATTAAAATAAAAATAGTTAGAGATCTTTTGAAAGAGAAAGTGAAAAAAAAGGAGAAATTATTATTTGGTGCACTCAATTTGTGACAATATTACATATTTTGTGATTTATGCTATAAAATTTTGTGATAAAATTACACATTATGAAATAAGGTTTGTATATGATATACACCACCCCTAAAAGGGTCACACCATACATTTTCCATGATGTATTGCTTTCTTCATTTCCATCAATAAAACATTTATTTGTTGATAAGGGGAAAAAAAGTAATTTAAGATTACTCATTTCCTAAAATGGCAGAGTTATAATTTTTTTAGTAAATTAGCAATAGGTTTTTAATAGTTGGATTTAGTTTCTATCAAATTCTATTAAAATCGTGGTTGAAAATAATTGTCACGATTTTTTGCATACATTGCTAAAATTTAACAATCGATTTTTTTTGTCATGATTTTTATAAATTGTCGCTAAAATTTATAATTAATGACTTTTTTTATGACGAATTTTTCAAATTGTTGCTGAAAGTTGAGAATTAGCGACTTTGTTTTTGACGATTTTTTTAAACTGTTGTTAAAACTTATAATTAGTGACATTTTTTGTAATAAATTTTTCAAACTGTCACTGAAAATTAACAATTAATGATGATTTTTAATAGTATTTGCTGAAAAACGTCATTAATTCCCACAAGACTTATTGGACAATAAGTCTACCTGTTATGACCTATACGTAAGTCTTCCTAAATTTTTTTACCAAACACTCACATGGGTGTGAGGTCCACACTCATGTAGGTCCCATGAGCAATACTAGGGGCCCAATAAAATTATTAAATTTTGGGTTAATTAAACTTTTACCCCCTAAACTATCATCATTTTGTTTATGCAGTGGCGATTGGTAGCTCGAATTGTTTGGCTCGAAAATGGCCCGACTTCTACAAGCACCCACTTATCTTTGCACACCTCTATTTATTCATCTCAGTTTTTACCATACATTTCATTTCAAATAAAAAAGAAAAAGAAAAGAACAGAGTAGAGAGAGAGAAAGCAGACCCATAAGGTTGGTTCTGGTTCCGACGATTTTCTGTGTTGCTTCCGACGAGGTTGGTGCTGCCGCCGACGAGGCTGGTGCTGCTTCTGTGTGTGCCAACGGTGCTTCCGCTACAGCTCTGTGTGCCGATAGAGGAGAACGAACCACGATGGAGGACGAACGACGGACTGAAACAGCGAACGACAGACGACGATTTACAAATTTGAACAACTCGTGACCTACCTCTGTTCTGGACAGTAATTTTTTTATTAAAAAAAAAAATCTTTGACATGCAATTACTAGAACAGAGGTACTGATGTCTTCTAAATTAGCATAGTGCATAACAAGCAAATTGGTAAGGACAAAGGATTCAATTAACAAATTTATAAATATCAATTTCTCAAGTCACAGAAATCATGCTTCATCACCAAAGAATATAACTAAACCAATTATGTAACTTGTTCTTTCTGTCCAAAATTGAAGCATGATTACAAATTCTACACATTTGAGTAGTCCTTTTCACAACACAAAGCAGCAGCAGCAACCCGTCGGCACACAGAGCAGCAGCGAAAGCACTGTCAGCACACACAGAAGCGCCTCGTCTGAAGCAACACAGTAAATCGGCGATGTGGGTCTCCCCTCTATCTCTACTCTATTCTTTTCTTCTTCTTTTTTTTTTATTTGAAATGAAATGTATGGTTAAAACTGAGATGAATAAATAAGGTGTACAAAGATATATGTGGGTGCATGTAGAAGTCGGGCCATTTTCGAGCCGAAGAATTCGAGTGACGAATCTTTTCTGTTGTTCATGTACTCCTTAAACTAAGGAAAATGTCTCGTAACTCAAATTTTGTGACTCAAAAGTGGCTCAAATGGTCAAAACGACGTCGTTTTGACCTTTTTTATGTTGTTCTGTACTCAAAACGACGTCGTTTTGGCCATTTGAGCCACAAATTTTGAGCTACGTAGCATTGTCCCTGGTGAAAATAGTAAGAGCTCCGCTACGTAGCTCGAATAGGTTGTGGCTTGAGTGGCTCGATTTTGAGTTTCTATCTGGTGTGTGTGTGTGCGCGCTTCGCTCAACTCTCATTTCAATATCTCTCTCATCTATCTTCTCTCTCTCGCTCATCTCTCTGTCTCTCTCGCTTATCTCTCTTATTTCTCTTCTCGTTCATCTCTCTTCTCTCTATATCTCTTTCTTTTTCTATGTCTCTGTCTCGTTCATCTTTTTTCGCTCTCTTTCTCTCTCTTTTTGTCTATCTCTTGCTTATCTCTTGTTTCTTTCTATTTTTCTGTCTGTCTGTCTCTCTCTCTCCACCCTTTGACACCACTTTGCTCATAACCATTACCCACATATCTCATAACCACTAACACATATAGGATAACCAAACATCATTTGACACCACTTTGCTCATAACCATTACCCACATA
>NW_021027991.1:0-14552 GCF_004153795.1 Camellia sinensis
TGGTTCAGACTTAGAACCGTGACTAACGAAAGTCGAGTCCGAGCTGCAGCGAGGTCCCCCGCGGGGCTTGTTACAGTGGCCAAAACGGAATTGGGGCAAGATCTCTTCGTTGCGCCGGGATTCCATCAAAACTTGGTAATCTTCAAAAGTGGGGAATATCTCTTGTCCGCCAAAGCTAAAAACATGAGTTACTGGATTCCAACACCTAGCCACGGCATGGAGGAATGGAAAACGCAGCAGAGTGCGGCTCAACGTGAATAGTGCATTTATTCCGAAACCCCATAAATTGAACTTTTCTGAGCCATCCAAAGCTGTAAGCCAGTCAGAGAGTTTTTGGGCAAGAAATGCTTCCATTTGAGGCAAAAACAGTGTTGAAATGGAGAAACTACGAAGCTAGAGCTTTTGTAGAAGATAAGGTGTTGAATGGAAGACAGGTGGCAACAGTCTGGAGACTTTCTGCATTAATGGCCGACCGGCCAAGTTTGATGGCCGACCGACCATTTTTATAGCCGATCGGCTAGTGATGGTGGCCGATGGCCCTCTATGGTGGCCGGTGGCCTCCTACTTTGGCCAATGGCCTCTCCTTTTGCTCTCTGAGTTGTCTATGTGTTGGAAGTGCTGAGAACTTGTGTCTTGTTCCAATTTGGATTCATTTTTGTGACGATTTTGTGAAGTCGTACCTGTGTTGTTTCAATTTGTTTATCAAGTTGTTGCAATTTTGTTTATTGAGTTGTATTTCCATTGACTATTAAGTTATTGTCTTGCTTATCTAGTTGTATTCATATTTGAGTAGCATGTCAAGTTCTAGTTTTGTTTATCGAGTTGTTTTGTTCTTTCCGTTGTCGATTGGTTCACCACCTGATTAAGACAATGCAATTTGAATATGCAATTTTCAAACAAAGTTTAATCTCATTTTCATGCTGGGCGATGTTATGCGATGCTTTGAATGAAAAATGTAACATTTTTTAAACGAAAGTTGTTTTCATTCCATCATGGTTTCTTTTTTTGCAAAAGAGTACAATTTTAAAGAAAATAAAACTGCCTAAGGCTATACAATGTACTAATACTACTAGCAAAAAGAGAAAACTAAAAGCAGAAAGCATCTGAATCGGCGCCAATCGCCTCAAGAACGGGAAGCCTCCTCGCCCTCTTCCTCGGCATGGGCCCAGAACTACCACCGTCAGCACTGCCACCCGAGTCTGAACCCGAGCTGTCTCCAGCCTCATCTCCGTTCTGAGATGACTCTGACTGTGGACTCACTGGCTCCTCGTCAGACTCATCATCATCTGGGGTAGGCTCCCGTGAACTACTCTCGGTGTGAGTCCGCCTAGCTCTACTTCGGTTGTGCACCGACGTCCCTCCTCCCTCTCTCTCTACTGCTCGGGGAGGCACTGAAGGTCCCGTTGGGGCACCCGCTGGGGCTGGCATCTGGAATGGGACCTGAAAAGAACAATTTGGCAAATGCATCAGTTGTGATATGCGAAGTTGAGTACGGTGTTAAATGCAGTGTATGAATGCTGTGAGCGGTATATGAGTGCAGTGTATTAATGCAGTATGGTTAAATGCATCAAATCAGTGTGGAGCAGATTGCAGAGAGTTTTGGGGTGTAGGTTGAAAGAACTTACCGGAATACCGTAAATGCTGAGCTGGTCCATGCTCGTCTGCATCATCCCCATCAGAGAAGCCGACGGCTCTAGAGCCTGCTCGGTGTACTCTATGGAAGCCTGCACAAGTGTTGAGGTGATTAGTAATTTGCGGTGTATAAATTGAAATGAAAGGAATGTACAGAATGTAAAGTATGGTACATACCGGGGTCGGGCCTTGAACTCCGACGAGCTTGTGATCAGCTGGGGCAGGAGTGATGGGAATTTGATAGGCCTCTTTAGCACGTCCTCGGCATGTCATAGTAGTGGGTAGGTCTGGCCACCCCGCCCTCTATCTCCTCTGGGAACTTCTCCTACCATGGACCTGAGTCGCCCTGGATCCTCCCACTCCTCCTGCTGCGGCTACAGGTCTGTCTCTCTCACCTCGGCGAACACTGGCCAGAGGCTGCATGAGATATGTCTGGATGAAGATGGTATAGTCGCCGCCGAACTTGAAGAAGTTGGCATCCCAACCTTTGGTAAAGTCGATCATCTCCTGCTCAGTGTACCTCTCTGCGATCCTCATATAGGTGAGAGGTGGCATCGGGACTATCTGCTCAGGAAAACCAAGGCTCTGTCGCAAGAAGCGCTCTCTCAAGTACCATGCCCGATAGAACGGACCCTCGAGCAAGAGCTGGAATCGGGAAGCCTCCCGAGCGCCCAAAAACTGATCTCCAACCGCGTCAGGCAGTACTGCCCAGGGCTGCCAAGTGATCTACAAATGTCGGATATACAGGTTGTTATTTGCTATTGAAAGTAAATATGAAGCAAAGCTCAGATAAATTGTAAGGTTTGAAATACCTCCGCTACAGCTACAGTGTCAAAATATCGGCGGAAGAATAAGAAAGACTCTTGGGGCCTCCGCTCGCACCTCACATCGTATTTGTGTGAATACGGGACCATGGGAGGCATCTCTACTTCCGGCTTTGGGGCAAGCCTTAGGAAGTAGGCATATACCCAAAGCTACGGAATGTGCCAGGGTCATAATGAGTATGTTTATCTGATGTAAAGTAGTTTGCAGATAAAGCAGAAATTAGAGAGTGATATGCCGTGTCTTGGGCAGTGTGTGCAGTGTACAAGTAATTTAAAGCGGATTATATGTTGTGCAATGTGTGCGGTGTACAGATAATGTAATGCAAGACTATAAAGCAAAAGGGAAAGATGTACCTCCCAGGCTCTCTATAGTCTCGTAGCAGGTGCCCGCTCTGGCGAGATGAAGAACTCATGTATCCATATAGTGTGGCTAAGCCTACACCACCCTAGCCATATAGACGGACGCGAGACAGGTCCACTAGTGCACTCAAGAGGTAGAGGCCAATAGTGTTCACCCGGTCGGCAAAAAGAGTGGTACCAAGCAAGAACATGAGGAACCCCCGGGCGTAGTGCTCGATCTCCTCGTGGGTCGTCGGCGTCTCCCCCCTAAAGTGGTCGACAAACCACGAATATCGCACCATCCCTGGTCGAGAGAGAGGTGGACGAGTCCCTAGAAAAAAGATCTGAGCAGCATCCCACTCGCCCATATCAGTGTTGTAAGGGATCGGATCACCCCCTACTCCTATGCCGCTGAGCATGGAGAAGTCAAAGGGAGTCATCGTCATCTCCCCTGCTGTAGAGAGATGGAAGGAAACGGTGGTGTCCCACCACCTCTCCACTAAGGCGCCTAGAAGAGGCCAACTCGCAGTGAGGCGCGAGAGTTCCATACAGAATGCACCAAAACCAGCCTCATTGATGATGTGGCAGACAGCATTGGGCAGCTCCATGTACCAGTCTCGCGCGATGGTGTTCCCATAGCCCCAGAAAGCATGAGAATCTCCCTATGTCCAAGTTAAACAGATGCAAGGCAATGTTAGAAATGCAGTGTATGCATGTGTTCAAAATTGACAAAAGTATCATGTATGAATGTGCTCAGAATGAGCAAGGCATGTGGTGTACAAGTGTGTTTGGGATAATCAGAAGAAAAGCAGTGTGGGCTATCCAAGACATTTGATCTACATTGCAGAAAGCAAAGAGGAAGAATATACTCAGAGGCACAATCGGATAAGTGTGACTCCGGCTCGCATAGCAGGAGATCCTCTGGTGCACCTCGTGCAAACCTCCTAAACTGATGGATGCCATCGAGGGGTAGTACATGTACCTCTGGCTCATATGTCGCTGGGTCAAAAGGTTGAATGCCTAGCGGTAAAGGCTCAAACTTGGGGTCTATCTCCATCCCCGGTGGGGCTTCGCCGTGTGCGATGTCATCCGCCATCTCGAGAACAATGGGAAAATGGTCAAAAATGAGGAAAATGGGCTGGAGGCCAAAAGTCAACAAAAAGTCAACTTCGAGGGGTGAAAAATGTTAGAAAATATCAAGGCTCGGAAGACGACACGGAAATCAAGGGTGACTCGGGGGAAACAAACCCCAAATGATGGAAATCAAGGAAGAGACATCGGGAACACGTTTCAACCAGTTCAAAACGTTGAGAACAACGAGGGTTTTACGAATCGGATGTTTGTGGGATGTCTAAAAACACATTTGAAGCTCGAATCGAAGGGGGGAAAGTGATCTAGAGAAAGAGGAGAAAGGATTTCGGCAAGGGGAAAGTGAAAAAATAGGGTTTGGCACCCTATACTTAAAGACCCAAGGTGAAATGCCAAGTTTGCCCTGAATTTGCCATTGATGGCCGACCGGCCAAATTGTTGGCCGGTGACCTTGTTTTGTGGCCGATGGGTGGCCAATGGCTCCCTTTTGTGGCCGATGGACCCCCATTACTCTTCTTTGGGGTTGTTTTGTTTACTTGTGCCCTCGTCTCTCAAGAAAGTGCAAGAAAATATGCTTTTGAGTTCAAGTGGTCTCTGTCAAAGCTCCAAATTGTGCTTCCAATGCGCGTTACTCAATACGAAAAAAGTGTATCCTTTTTCGTATCCTTTCGTATATCGCAAGATTGATGAATCATCTTTGAATATGTTACGTTAGCGCATTTTGTCATGTATGTAAGACTTGCGTTGTTATGCACCTTTTCGCTCTTGCATAGAATATGCCCTTCTCATTTGAACATGCTATCGATGTTACATTGAATAAAGCATTGTTGTTGTTTTGCATAGCATACATATGTCGTGTTGCATTGTATGAAACATACCCTTATGTTCGCATAGAATATGCATGCCATGCTGTATTGCATTGTGTGTGCCCTTACATTCGCATAGAAGTTGTCCGTACTTGTTCCATTGTGCATGCATTCGATATTGCCTAGAACACACTCCATGTTATGCTTCTGTTTTGTTTTTGGCATAATGTGCATGAACATGCCTTCCTACGCATTGTATCATGGTTATTGATGTTGCATTGAATATGCATTTGTATTGCATTATACCTGCAAGGTTTCTTTCTTATGCAGGCACGATATTGTATGTACGGTTCATTCAAAGCTGATGCAACTAGACAATATTGTATGTACGGTTCATTCAAAGCTGATGCAGCCAGACGATATTGTATGTACGGTTCATTTAGGGACTCTAGGTAAGATTATTCTGTCCTTTGAACACCTTGTTCCGGTCAAAAGCATTCGGGTACGCCCGGTGCTTACACCGCATTCCATTGGTTAGAAACACTCTGGTACGCCCGGTGTTTACACTGACACCTTGGTTAGAAGCATTTGGACAGTGTGCCTGACACTTATACCACTCCTTGGTTAGAAGCATTGGGTTGTGTGCCCGATGTTTATACCACTCCTTGGTAAGAAGCATTGGGTTGTCTGCCCGATGTTTATACCACTCCTTGGTAAGAAGCATTGGGTTGTCTGCCCGATGTTTATACCACTCCTCGGTTAGTAGCGTTTGGACCGTGTGCCCGACGCTTATACCACTCCTTGGTTAGAAGCATTGGGTTGTGTGCCCGATGTTTATACCACTCCTTGGTTAGAAGCATTGGGTTGTGTGCCCGATGTTTATACCACTCCTCGGTTAGTAGCGTTTGGACCTTGTGGCCGATGTTTATACCACTCATCGGTGTGTGCACCGCTCCCTTCCCTCTCTCGCGTGTGATATGCTATGAGGTGTTTACCCTTCCTTCTCTCACGTGTGATACGCTGAGAGCTGTTTCCCTTTCCCTCTCTCGCGTGTGATATGCTGAGAGGTGTTTACCCTTCCCTCTCTCTCGTGTGATACACTAAGAGGCGTTCCCTTTCCCCTCTCGCATGTGATACGCTGAGAGGTATCATGTTTGCGACTCCGGGTATTTCCGACAGTCGCTTTGCCCTTCCCGCATGAGGCACAGTGATGATTGCATAATTTTCTTACATCCTTTCTGTTGAAATGTGTGAGATCACTGTGAATTGTCAGTTTGTTTAAAATGTTGCATTTATTTTTGCATAAGTGTTTCATTACGGCCCTCTTTGCATAATCATAAGTTATGCTTTTGCATTGTGCATGTCACTTGCATTTTGCCCCTGCCTGTGGGCGCATCTGTTTTGTTATCTTGTATGTTTGTCTAAGTCTTCGGCCTTGTCAAAAATGGGTCGTCTCTAGGCTTTGACATTCACTCCCATCATTTCATGACTTCCGAGTTCTGTCAAAGAGGGGCAACTGTAGACACCCCATTTTTTATCGTCCTCAAGACTTAGACGTCATTGTTTGAACACTCGATGATCATCCATGTTCATGTTCGTTTAGAGCGCTAGAAGTTCTTGGCAGAGTGCCTTGCCTTCGGACCTCTCGACTTGTCTATTTTGTGCTTGGTTGTGCACCAAGGACTTCCATCTTTACTTCTGGGGAAGAGGGTGGCCTGCTGGCCAGCCCTACAACCCATCTGCTAGGCCTTGCTTCCATCGACCATCAGTGGTGGCCGGTCGGCCTTGCTGATGGCCGGCCGGCCACAAGTTTTGGCCAAAGACCTTTTTTTTGCTTTTGCAGATATTTTTGGTGCCAGCTGTTCCAGCTGTTGAACACTAAGCTCATCCTCCATACACGTGTATGGAGGGATGAAGCAATCTTTTTGCTTGCATTTCCTATATAAGGGGAGCTCCCTCCCCCTATTTGAGGGTGACAAAATTTCAGAGCTGAAATTTCTCCCTCTCTCTCTCTCTCTATATATATATATATATTGTGCTATATTGAGCTTGAAAGTGTGTTTTCTTCACATATTGGCACACAACCCTCTTAGCCAAACATCTTGACCTTGGAGCTGAGATTCCTTAAGACTTGTTTGGGCCTCCTAAAGCTGGTTTTTAGCTCAGAAGTTGTCCTCTTGTTGCTGTGCTTCAAGGGTGAGCATATTCTCTTTTTAAGCTTATTTTTGTATAACATCTTAGCTACCTTTGCATGTTGTTTTAGGCTTGGTTGTTAACTAAAAAAAGCTCTATTTTTAAGTGTTAAAAATGTTGGTTTGAGTCCTTGTTGGGGTTAGGGGTGGTCTACCCTCTTTGGTTGCTTATTCGCTATGCTTTTGTACCACCTTTTAAGGCTATTCAAACTATCTCTTTTTGGGTTTTTAACCACTGAATTCCAAAGGAATTTCAGTGGTGGAAAGGTGGTTTTGAGGTCCCAAATAGGAGGGGGTGGTCCTCTCTCCTCTTGTCTTGCTTGCATGTGTTGATGGCCTACTAAATGAGTAAGTTTTTTTTTACTTCTTTGTGGCTTTGTTCAAGCATGCTTTTGTGACTTTTTAGACCTTCCATGACTCTGTTTTTGGCTTGTTTGATCATTGGTTGCTTGCTCTTTGCACTTGTAGTGTAACCTTGCTCACTAGCTTTGCATGCTTGCTACTTTAGCCCATCAATCTAGCTTATTTTGGCTACACTCCAGCATGTTTTTGCTCATATTTTAGCATGCTTGAACTCTGTTTTGAGTGGTCTTGGCCCTTTGAGGCTTTCTTTGTATGGCTATAGCATGGTAGGTTTGATAGCTTTGTGTTTTGAGTCCTCTAGCATGCTTTGCTTGAGTTGGTTGCATAGTATGGCACCATTTAGCATGTAATTCCAGTGCATATAGTGTAGTCACACTCTCATATGCTTCACTTCTTCATAGCTTTTGAGGGTTGGGTATTGTGTCTTGCTTATAGGCCAACATGTGTGCATATTCTTCTAGCATTTTGAGCGCCCATTTCAGCATGTTTAGACCATTATTTTGGCATGATTGAGCTCTGTCTAGGGCTGGTTTGGACATTTGTGCTATGTACTGCATGCCTCTTGTGTATTGCTCTTTACTAGCTTTGATGTTTTTGGTTATCAGCACGCCATGCTTGCATTTCTTGCATGCTTTAAGGTCTTTAGCATGCCATTTCAGCACTGAACATCTGCCACCTCCCTCATTTCTTCATTCTTCCATTTCATTTGAGGGTTGTTTGGCCTTGAGATTGTGTTTGAGCGTGGGATTGAGGCTCATGCTTAAATGGCTTTAACCCTCTTTTGAGGGTTCCTCCTAGTCAAAGGCATGGTCTCTCCTGTGCTTTAAACCATTCTTTTGGTTGACCTCCTCTCCTTAGAGGACTTGCATATTGGACTTAACCAATTAAAGAATGGATTGGTAATGTAAAATGTGTAAACAAGAACCGAGCAAAGTAAAACATGCCAAGATAACATATGTATGTTGCATTGCATGTGTTTGGATCGGACATTAATCCAAATACTAGAAATGTGGCACGTTTCATACTCAAAGTGATCAATCATGTTACGTTTCTTGATTGTTGTCACCCTTGATCATGCATGATAGGGTGACGACACTTAGAGTCTTATGTGTGCATTCACCAACATTGTGCAAGCTTGGCTCTTTGGCCACCATGCATTGAGATGCGTGGTTGGTTGCTTGAGAGCCGAGTACTACACTCCTTTGAGCTTGAGATATGATAAGGAGGTTACTTGCATACACATTTCCTTGGAAATACGCTGTCATGCCTCTGTTTGTACTCTGTTGCAGCAAAAGGAGAAATTGCAGGAATCAGTGGCCGACCGGCCACATGCCCTAGCCGACCGGCCACCCAAGCCAGCCGACCGGCCACCAATACTGGCCGATGGCCATCACTTCTAGCCGATCAATTCATCAGCATGTTCCTGGGATCAAATAGAAGCAATCTGGAGGTTGGCACAATTTTCAGAAGTCAAAAGAGTGCAAACGGAGGCATTTAGAGGCAAGGTAGTGGATTTCTGGGGTGACGCGACCAAGCATGCATGCCTCCCTCGTCTGCGAGGCCATTTTCATCGCTTGATTAGCTAGTTGTAGTTAATTACATGTGTTGTAATTAATTTAGCTTGGTTTATTTTCTAATTAATTAACTTAGTGTAGCTAGTTATTCAATTCGGTTTTGTAATAATTAATTAGCTAGAGTAGTTAATTGATTTGTAGAGTAGCTTAGCTTAGCATAGCTTAGCCTATCTATTCGAACCTTCCTCTGAGAGGCCACAATGTTGTAATAAGGGTGTTTGTGTGTGTATGTATGTCTTCCAACTCCACTTCTTTCTCCCTTTTACTTATCAGCTTTTGATAGTTAGTTTAGGGCATATTCTAATTAGCATCCTTATGCTTGCATACATGCATCATTTATTTGTACTACATGCGCCAGGCTCGGCGCATCATTCAAACTGCTTTGTATTTCAATACACTTACTTGAATACGTGTTTCAAAACATGTTATCAAGTGTTGCATTCATATGCCATCTTAGTTAAGTTAAGCCTATTTAGTTGCATTTTGCATGTGTTGCATTAGGCATTCTGTATAGTTAGGATCATGCATTGATTTCTAACTAGCTTCTGTTTTGGCTCGGAGTACACTGTAAGTGTTTACGCTTTTGCATACTTGCATGAGTGTGAGTGTTGCCATGATAGCATGCTTGCCATGAGGCTATTTGCTTAAGTGCTTAACTGCTTGAATGCTTGTGGGTGGAGGCTTGATTGCCTGAATTGGAACAACTGGACAAATGAGAGTTTTAAGGCCGCATTGGGAATTGGCAAAATCATGTTTTAAGCCCACTTGAGGGTGGCAAATCCGCGCTTTAGCCTACTTGCGACTAGCACTTTCAAACCATTTTCAAAAAAACAAACATGAGTTGTTTTGTTCCAATTCTCGTGATCGAGTCTATACTTGTATGTTGTGCGCATCACATACTAAGCTAGCTAATGTAGACACCCCATTTTTGACCGTCCTCAAGACTTGGACGTCACCGTTTGAACACTCGGTGATCATCCATGTTCGTATTCGTTTTGAGTTCCCGGAGGTCTCGACTACGCGCCTTGCCTCAGGATCTCTCAACTCAACTGTCTTGTGCTTGGTTGGACCAAACACTTGTTGGTTTTTTCCTTGGAAGGTAGAGAATGGCTTGTTGGCCATTCCCACGCCTCACCAGCCATGGCTTCAGGCCACCGGCCGTGTCTTCTTGCAACCAGCCATTGGTGATAGCCGGTTGGCACTTTGTGTGCTCGGCCGACCATTTATTTGGCCGATGGACTACTTTTCTGGCCGGTACCACCTTTTTGCCTTTTTCAGGCATTATGCATGCCAGCTGTGCCAGCTGGAGTGCACGGATTTGTCCTCTGTATGGAGGAATTTCACCCTTTGCACCCTGTTGGTCTAACTTCTTGGGGAAGCTTGGACCTTTGTCTTAGCTTCCTCAAGAAGCTTAGACACCTGTCTTAGCTTCCTAAGGAAGCCTTGGTCCCTTTGCCTTAGTTTTTTTAAGAAGCCTTGACCCCTTTTGTTAGCTTCTCTTGGAAGCTTAAGCCTCCATCTTGCTCTATATAAGGAGACCTCCCTCTCCTTTGAAAGGGTTCAGCAAAACTAGACCTAATACATATATGTCTGATATATAAACCACTCTCTCTCTATATCTCCCTCTCTCTCTTCACTTGTGTGTGTTAGAGAGCCCTAAAGTCTGTTTTGTTCTTAGTTTTGCACTAAGACGCATAGTATTACACCATACTTCGGTTCTTGAGGTATTGAGAGGTTGTTCTTGGAGGTTTTGGGTTGGTTTTGATCAGAAAAAGGGGCTGGACTTGCTGTTCTTCAAGTGTTCTTCAAGGGTGAGTATAGTTGCTTTATATTCCCCAATCTTGCATTAGCTTTTAACCAACTTTGCATGTTGTTTTGAGCTTTGTGTATAACTGATAAAAACTCTGATTTTTTGTGCTTAAGATGTTTCATTAAGGTCTCATTTGTGTTTGGGGTCGACCTCCCCCTCTTAGGCCTTGTTTGGCCCCTTTTGTACCTTCTTTGTTGAGCTTTGGAACCTTTTGTGTATTGGCCTTCTCACCACTGAAATCCAGTGGATTTTCAGTGGTGAAGAAGAGGTCTTGAAGTCTTGCATAGGGGAGGGACACCCCTCTCCCTTGGTCTCTCATTTGTTCATTTTTTTTTTTTTTTGCTCATAAGGGTAGCATGCATGCCTAGTTGTTCTTAGCTTCATTTCAGAGATTTTTGGGTGTTATTTGGTCATATTATATCACTGCTTTTGGTCGGATTGACGGTCAATTTCATGCATCATATGCTTGCCTTATAATCCCATGTTTTGGCCTAAAATGTACTATGTTGTAACATGTCATTTTTTGCATGAATTTGGTTTTGTTCTAAGAAGGTTTTAGCATTATTTTTCCATGCTTAAGGTCAGTCTTGGGTCTTTGGAGTCATGTTTTCCATGTTTGGTATAGCCTCTTTGCACTTTGGCTTGTGAGCCTTAAGTGTGTGGATCACTAGCACGCTTAACTTTGCTTATTCGCATGATTTGGCATCATTGGAGACCATATTTCAGTCCATAATCCATGATTGTATGCTTGCATTCATCATCCTTTCCATGCCTTGAAGAGGTGTCCTTTTGTGTCTTGAAATGGTCATTGTGTATACTACCATGTTTAGACATTTGAGCTGCCATAACAATGGGTTTTGGGACTTATTTTGGTGCATTGTAACTCTGTTTTTGGTTGCATAGTCCATGCCATAAGTGGTTGGGGTGGTTATAGTAGAATCCTCCTTTTTATGGCCTTGAATGCCTTTTGTTTTGGGCCCATTTCTTGGCATGTTTTGACCACTGTTTTGGGGCATGGCTGAGGCCTCCCATTTCAGTTCAAGTCCTTCCTTATACATATTTGCATGTTTGACAAGTTGCGTTGGTGCATTGTTGCATTGCTTGCCATTACATAATGGTTGCATGCTTAGTAAATTGCATGTTGTTTAGCTAGTTGCATTTCATATCCTTGTTGCATGCTTGACATGTTCATGTTGCATTGGTTTAGCTTGCACGTTTAGGTAGTATTATATTGCATTGAGTTAGCATGCTCGTATTGCATTGCATTAGTTGCATTGCCTTGTATTGCATATGGCATACATGCATAGCATTATGCTTAGTTTGGGGTGTCAAACCAAGCATGAAGGATGAGGTGTGTTCGCACCCAAAGTGATGCAACGCGCCTCAATCCTCGGTCGTCGACGCCCTTGATCTCAACATGATAGGGCGTGTAACACTCATGAGCTTTGTTGTATGCATTTACATTGATTTGCAAACTTGGTGCCTTTGGCCATCATGCATCAAAATGCGTGATTGGTGGCCCGGGGACAGAGGGCCATACTCCCTTGAGTCCATAGCATGATAGGGAGAGTGACCATGCACACACTGTTTTGAAAGTTACATGCCATCCACTGTCTGTCCTCTGCTGCTGTCAAAACAGGACTCTACAGGCACACATGGTCAGCCGACCATCTCAATTGCCGACGGACCAAACATTGGTGACCGAGATCTCAATAAATGGTCGATGACCCTTCTACCATGGTCGGTGATGTCCCCCCTTGGCCGGTGACCTTCCACTGTGATCAGAGAGTGTTCCTTGGGACTTGTGAAGTCTTTAGAGGGACAAGGCAGTGTAAACAGAGGCAGCTTTTGACATGGCAGTGAGTTTCCAAGCAAGGCGAGTCAAGCATGCATCAGCCACGCATTCCGAGGCAGGGCTGTGGTCATTTTCTTTTTGTAATTAATTTGTTAATTAATTAGAAGTTTTGCAATATTTTAGCTAGAGTAGTTAGTTATTTATTCGAACTGTATAATTTATTTGGTCCCTCCGAGAGAGGGCAGTATTGTAATAAGTGTGCGTGTGTATGTACATGTCTTCCAACCCCCATTTCTTTCTCCCTTTTACTTACCTGCTTTCAATGGTTAGTATTAGGGCATATTTAAATTAGCATACCTTATGCTATGCATGCGTGCATCCATACATTTGTCTTGCATGCACTGAGCTCGGCGCATCATACTAACTACATTGTATTTCAATTTCAAGTTGAATACGTGTTAGTTGTAGCATCATCACATGCCATCTTAGAATAGCCGACCCTATTGTAGTTGCATCTTGCATGTGTTGCATTAGCCATCTTAACATGAACTAGGATCATGCATTTGATTACTAACTAGTTTCTATTTTGGCTTGGAGTACTCGGTAAGCATTTACGCTTTAGTATCCTTGCATGTGTGTGAGTGTTGCCATGATAGTATGCTTACCATGAGGCTATGTGCTTATGTGATATATCTGCCTGAATGCCTGTGGGTGAAGGTTGGATTATTTGAATTGGAAAAATGCATTGACTGTGAGTTTTAAGCCCACTAAATAGTGGCAAAATCATGTTTTTTTCTAAGCCCACCCGAGGGTGGCAAAATCTGCATTTTAGCCTACTTATGAGTAGCAAACCACTTTCAAAACAAACATGAGATGTTTTGTTCTAATTCAGGCAACCCAGTCTATATTTGTATGCTGCGTGCATCACATAGTAAATCTAGGCTAATAATCGGAGTAAGACCACATAACGTTTTCAAAACTCAATATCATGGTTAGTAAAGGTCGATCTTTGATCGGGCGAGCGGGGCTGCTCACGAAGTGACCTTCCCCAATCATACCCAAGTTCCTGAGCCGAGGCAACTTTGGTGATGACGGACACGTGGCCTTAGGCAACGAGTCAGTGTTTCTAAATTTCCCAAAACAAAACATTTAGGTGGCGACTCTGTATCTGGCAAATCAGTCCATGTTTGTCACTTCTTTCAAAAAAATCTGTTTTCAAAAACGATTTGCCGGATTTGGATTCTTTGATGATTCATCGATCTTGCATTGCACTTTGCAAGATTAGATACAGGACCGCGACATTGAGTCCTGAGCTGTAGTGAGCCTAATGAACAAAACCGGGGAGGGGAGGGGAGGGGGATTTCCCTCCCAGGGCGTTCGGGGACGTCTACAGCTAATAACTAGAATAAGAGCGCATGTGTCTATACAACAACATATCATGCTTAGTAGAGGCCGATCTTTGATCGGACAAGCGGGGGCGCTCATGTTATGACCTCCCCTCTCGTACCCAGGTTCCCGAGCCGAGGCAGCTTTGGTGATGACGGACATGTGGCCTTAGGCACGAGTCAGGGTTTCCTAAATTTTCCAAAAAAAAATAAAACATTTAGGTGGCGACTCTGTAATCTGGCAAAGCAGTCCATGTTTGGCGCTTTTTCATTCAAAATTGATTTTTCAAAACGATTTGCCAGATTTGGACTCTTTGGTGTTTATCAGTCTCGCATTGCAGTTTCTGAGATTAGATTCAAAACCGTGACTGGAGTCCAAACTGTAGTAAGACGAAATTCGTGCCTTCTTCGAAAAGGGGGCGCGCGAAGAAAGTTGGGTCTACACGTCGATTTAGGGGAGGAGGGGAAACTAAGAGAGAAAAAAACTAAGTAAGAAGAAGGCATCGTTCTTTGGTGACTGTAGACGCGCCCGCGTGGGCCCCTCGTGCTACAGTTCGGACTCGATTTGTGTCATGGTTCCTAATCTGAACCAAAGAGTCCAAATCTGGCAAATCGTTTTGAGAAACAGATTTTTGAAAAAGTAGTGCCAAACATGGACTGCTTTGCCAGATACAGAGTCGCCACCTAAATATTTTAAAATGGGGGAATTTAGGAAACCCTGACTCGATGCCAAAGGCCACGTG
>NW_021027991.1:14577-41374 GCF_004153795.1 Camellia sinensis
TAAGCCACCATTGTCCAGTTCACTTTCCAATCATTGTTCAACGTCACCGCTGCATAACTGCTTGCACTCTCTTGATTCCCTCTTCTGTTCGCAAACCCTAAGACAATGAGCAAAATAATTACACTCGATAGTTTGTGCTTTCCTCCTTCCCTACGCGGCCTTCGCCATACGCAACAACTAGATCGAAATAATAAGAAAGAAGAGGAATAGATGAAGAGGAAAGAGGCGAGGGTAATGGGTAGGTTTCTAGATTGTGGTGTTGTGAGGGTTGAAGAGTTGCGCCTGGAGAAGTGGGGGTCGGCCGGTGGGGCGGTGTTTGGGGGTCAACCTGGGTGGTGTGGGCTCATCTGTAGAGACCAGACCTCACAATTTTTTGACGCCGTGGCCTCAAACGCACTTGGACGTCCCGAGTTATGATAACACATTGCGGTTGGAGTTGTCCTCTCATGTTTTTGGTGTTGGGTTCGTCCGTCTGGAGTTCCGCAGCAAGGTCTCGGCTCCATGTAAAAATTTTTTTGGTAGGTGGTGGGTCCCACACCAGTGAGACATTTGGTAAAATTTTGGCTAGGGACATATTTGGGGGTCCTAACATTAACTCTTTTTATGAGTGGGTGCATTTTTATAGGAAAATTTTAATTGCTGCGGTAGCTAAGCCGCGCCTTCTTAGGATCTGCCGAACCTCGAAATAACCCTGTTGGTAGCTGGGTCTGGTTTGCACCAAATAACATCGTTGCTTTATTCTTGACACCGTTCTTGAGAGGTAGAGTGGGGCTTGTAGACCATCCCCACCCTTCACCGCAGTGGCTAAGGATGGCCACCCGGCTAGTTTTTGCTCGCGGCTTTATCTATACCCTGGAAAACTTTATTCTACAATTGTAGTTTTGCCTTGGTGGCGGTTCCAGCTTAACTTTGATTTGGCCGGGGTCAAGCTATGCGAGGGTGGGCTAATGTTTGTGCGTGCGCTCGAACATAGCTCTTCTCACTTTGGTGTTGCACACAAGATGAGGGCAATTTTTGGCTTGGCCCGAATTGTGGGATGTTGCTGTTTTTCACATGATCCTGGTGCTGGTGTGCAGGAGGCACTTTTTGGTAACAGCTGTTAATAACTTTTGATTGGCTCCCTCCACATCACACGTGTATGGAGGAGTTTCTCCTCTTTTGCAAAGCTTTGTCTTGTGAGATTACAAGAGGCTTATATAGGAGAGCTCTCTCAAGGGCAAAAGACAGCAAGAGCTTTAAGAACATTTTTATGAGACGAAAAAAAAGATCCAGATGGACGGAAGCTCTGGTTTTCTAGGGTTTAGGGTTAGATACACTCACCTATATCTCTCTATCTCTTCTCATTTGCCACTAGGTGTTTTGTGTTCTCATTATTGCACACAAACACCTAGTGTTTCACTTCCTCTAGGAGCTGAGTCTAAAAGAGTGTGTTTTTGGAGTTTTTGTCTTGGATTGTTCAAGCTCAAGGAGGCCATTTGGAGCATCTTTGTTGAAGAAGGCATCAAGGGTTGAGAAACTAGTCTTTTTTTCCCTTTTTTGCATGTGATTTTACTAATCTTATGAGCTGTTTTTGTGATTATTTTAGTATAACATAAAAAAGTTCTTTATTTTTAAGCCTCTTTTTTATTGTTTATTAAGAGTGTTTTTGTTTGATTGAGAGGTGTTGACCACCCTTGAGGCCTCAAAAGGCCTCATTTTGAGTCATTTTGTGCTTAGCTCGGTTCGGATTTTGGTGTTGAGGTCTCTTCACCACTCGAATCTTGAGGGATTTCAGTGGTTGAAGATGATGCTTTTGAAGTCTCCCAAGAAGGAGAGGGCCAACCCCTCTCTTGTTTGTCCTTGAAAAGGGCACATTTTGGCCTCTTAAAGAAGCCTATGCTTGAGTGTGTGTTGAGCATTGTTGGTGTGTTTGTTTTTCATGCTTATATATCCATGATATAACATGTATTTCAATGTTGTGTTTTGAGAACCTTATGCATGGTTTAGCATAGTTGCCATGTAATGCCTTATTTGTGCCTTAACATGTTCTAGGTTGTTAGCCTTTGTTGGAGCATGTTTTAGGCTTGCATTTGTGAAGTTTATGTGCTTATTTTGCCATGCTTTAGCTCTGTCCATAGTCGTTTGGCTTGATCTTTGCATGCATATTATAGCTCCTTGTATTTGGGGCTTGTGGCCTTGAAGTATGTGCATGTGTAGCATGCCATCTTTGCATTGTTTTGATGATTTGGAATCATCATTTGCATGCTATTTCAGTTCCCATTTCCATGCTTGTTTGATTGCCTTGCATGTCTCTTTAGAGCTTTGGAACATGCTGTTGCAATTGCTCCATGTTTTGGTCATCGATGTATGCTCTTTGAGAAGTTTTTGGCCACTTAGATGCCATCTAAGGAGTCCTTTGGCTTTTTTAACATGCCTAAAAATCTGTTTTTAGTTGTTTAATGCATGCATGTTTGTTGTGATAAAACGTCTTCAAAGCTTCATGATGCCTCAAGTATTTAGACCATGTTTGGTGCATGCTTGGCTTGATTTGTTGCTTGGTTTGGCATCATTTTTATAACATATTTTAGGGCTCATGTTGCTATGCTAATTAGTCCATGTTCGCCTCCTTTCAAGTGTGCTTGAATGTTGTGTTTGGTTTTCATGCTAAGTGTTGTCCTTATGTGGCATGTGTGTGTGCCAGCTCATTTTAGACGCCTCAATTTTTAGCAACATATGGTTCTACTGTTTTAGGCCTATTTAGAGTCGCCTAATTCATGTTTAAAGTCATCTTTGCATCATTTGTATCCGCATATAGCATGCTTGTATGCTTGCATAAGTGTTTTTGCCATGCCATGTTGCATCCTAGCTTGTTATGCCTAGGTTGCATTGACATCTTGCATGCATGCTCATTGTTCTTGAATTGGTGATAGGAATATGGGGCCTAATTTGTTGATTGGTGTGCATTGCATTTGAAAACCAAAGTTGCCTATAAACATTGGTTCTTTGGGCCATCATGCATGCAATGCGTGATTGGGTGGTCCCGAGAACTGAGGCACATGTCCCTTTGAGTCATCACAATGATAAGAGACATGGTTGATGCCATACATACCTTGAAAATATGCTGCCATGCCTTGTTTTGCCCTTTTGGTTGCTGTGAGTTGCAGGTTCTGCAGGAATACTCTGCGACCGAGCAGTTTTAATGTGCGACCGCACAATTTTCTCTGCCGACAGAGGCCCTATTTTGTGCCGAATGGCGAATACTAACACATGCCGGCGGAAGTTTCAATTCAGCCGGTGATGATCCCCTCTTTCTAAGGATGCAGTCCTGAGGCTTTGACAGCCTCCAAGGGAGGAAAGGAAGGAAAACAGAGGCAGCTTGTGCATGGTGGCGCGTTTCCCGAGATGCTTTTCCTGCTTTAATATATTTAATTTATTTGTTAATTAAATTAGTTAATTTGTAATATTAATTAGCTTGGCGTAGTTAGTTAATTTGTTAATATTTATTTGGTCCCTCCGAGCGAGGGCAAATCTGTAATAAGTGTGCGTGAGTGTGTGTATGTCTTCCACCTCACGTCTTCTTCCCTTTTATTACCTGCTTATGATGGTAGATTAGGGCACATTTATTTCAGCATACCTTATGATATGCATGTGTGCATCCATGCATTTGTATTTACATGCATTAGGCTCGGTACATCACGCTAACTGCATCAGTAACTTCAATTCAAAATTGAATATGTGTTAATCGTGGATTTTCACATGACATGTCTAGGATTAGCCGAGCCTATCTTAGCGACATTTTGTATGCGATGCATTAGGCACTTAACATGGACTTGGATTCATGCATGTTTGCTAACAAGTTCTTTGTTTTGGCATGGAGTACTATGTAAGTATTCTCCGCTTTAGCATATTCACATGAGTGTGAATGTTACCATGAGCAGCATGCTTAACATGTGGCTAGATGCTTATGTGTTAAACTGTTTTGAATGCCTGTGGGTTGAAGGTTGGATTGTTTGAGTTGGAAAAATCGTTGAAATCCGTATTTTAGCCTACTTGCGAGTAGCAAATCCAAAGCATTTTCACAAAAACGGATATGCAATGTTTATTTCCAAATTAGGCATCTAGTCTTACTTGTTTTGCCGCGCGCATAAACAAAGTAATGCTAGGCTAATAATTGGATTAAGAAACAATAACGTTTTCAAAAACGGATATCACGGTTAGTAGAGGCCGGTCTTCGGACGGGCGAAAGGGGGGTGCTCATAGCTGACCTTCCCCAATCGTACCCAAGCTCCCGAGCCGAGACAACTCCGGTGATGACGGACATTTGTCAACAGCCTGAGACTTTTCATGAATTAGATACACATATCCATAACGTGAGAAGTCATCTATAAATGTGATAAAATATTTTTCACCACTAAGACATGGGATGTTGAGTGGCTCGCAAATATCTGTATGAATTTTAGCCGGTGGCCTCTAGCCACTGCCGGTGATGGGTGGGGATGGTCTACAAGCCCCACTCTACCTCTCAAAGGCAAGATGCAAGTGTTTGGTGCAAAACCAGACACTAAACGGTCGAGTTCGGGGATCCTGAGGCGGGGCGCGCAAGCCGAGACCTCCGGGAACTCCAAACGAACACAAACATGGACAATCACCGAGTGTTCAAACGGTGACGTCCAAGTCTTGAGGACGGTCAAAAATGGGGTGTCTACAGTGACCCACACCACGTTGACCACAACCCGCCCCACCGCGACCCCCACTCTCCAGGCAACTCTTCAACCCTCACAACACCACAATCAGAAACCTACCCATACCCCTCCCTCTTCCTCTTCATTTTCCTCTTCTTCTTATTATTTCGATCTAGGAGGTTAGTTGCTATGGCGAAGGCCGCTAGGGAGGAGGAAAGCACAAACCCAAGATCGATGTTTTTTTGATCATGCTAGGGTTTGCAACAGCAAAGAGGAATCAAGAGAGAAGAGTCTTGCAGCGGTGACGGTTGAACAATGATGGAAAGTGACTGACAATGGTGGCTTGGTGGCAAGATCACGATCGTGAGAGAGAGAGAGATAAAGGGGCTTGCGACAGTGGCGCTGGGAGGGCGATGGTCCCCAAATATGGGGGTGGAAGTGGTGGGTGGACACATTAGTGAGGTTGTCGGGGAGGCTCTTGTGGGTTTAGTAGTTTTTAGAGAGAGAAAGGAGGAAGAAGAAGATGAAGAAGAAAAAATGAGAGAAGGAAGGTAGCTAGCTGCTTCGTTCTCTATTTGTTTTTGTTTTTTTGTTTTTACCCAAAAACGATGTCGTTTTGAGATATTACAGGAACCACTGTGGGGAATCATTAATGGACACACATGAAATCTGTGTAATCTATGTCCAAGATCTCTGTTTTATGGCCACTGCTTTTTTAACAATTTTTTGTTGAGTTTTTAACTCCATGAATATGTTATTTCTAAATTTTAACGCCATGCGATGTATTATAGAAAAAAAGGTAGGGAACTCAAAAAAATAGTTCAAAAATTACCTGAAAATGTAGTTATAATGTAAATTCAAACAACTTAGGGATCATTCGAGAATTAATTTTTAAATACTTTTTTGGGTTTTTTAAAGTGAAAAAAAAAAAAGTTAATGTGTTTAAGAATGAGTATCCTTAGTTGTATTAAAAATAATAAATCACCTTGTTGTTTGACTTTTTTTAGTAATTTTTTTTACTTTTTATTTTTTTTATTTTTTAACCAAAAAATAAAGCGGGATAAGCTCCCCTCCATAATTTCATCTCTCCATATTTTTCCATACCCTTTTTGTATGCCCCAATTTAGACCCACATCGATAATCTGAATCATCTATCTCATAAGTTTCACAATAAAGGTCATCCATACAAAAAATGAGTTTCATCTGAAAATTATAAATTTAAGAAAAAATCGCATTTTGTTTTAAAAAATAAATGACAAATGTGATCGTAAACCTAAACCATCCAATTTATAAAATAAAATATTTTTTGTTCATGTGCTTATAATTTTTCGATGAAGCTCATTTTTTGTATGAATGACTTTTATAATGAAGCTTATGAGAGCACCTTCATCCGATACTTCAAATATGAAGTGACACTCTGACAGTCATATTTTGGCATCAAGTATCAATTCCACCTGGTGTGCCAAAAGCTGATGTGGCATTTGCCATCACCCCTTCATGCCAATTTTGATATGTTCCTACTTCATGCATTTTTTAATAAAAAAAATAAATAAAATAAAATAAAAGAGCTTCCATGTAAAATACAAGAGTTCAAATTTAAAAAATAATAGAATAATAGATTTGACATATCAAGTGGACAGCTTCCATATCAAATTGGCATATGCCAATTTGTCACCTAAATCTTCAAAAAATTTGACATACCAAATTTTGAAGGTTTGGGTGGAGATGCTTTGAGATAGACGATTCAAATTATCAGTGTAGATCCAAATTGGATCCTACAAAAGGGGTATGAAGAGTTTTGGAGAGATGAATATGGAGGGAGTCTATCCCAAATAAAGTTGCCAACAAGACTTGTGTGATGTGGAAAAGTGGAAGCATTTGAACCTGTAATTTAATGCTTATTGCCAGAATCCTTGTAAGAGATAAGTGTAATCTTAGTTAGCATTAAATTGGCTTTCCTAACCCGTACCGACAATCCGAACCATCTATCTCATAAGTTTCACAATAAAGGTCATCCATACAAAAAATGAGTTTCATCGAAAAATTATAAATTTAAGAAAAAATTGTGTTTTGCTTTATAAAATTAACGATAAATGTGATTGTAAACTTAAACCATCCATTATATAAAATAAAATATTTTTTGTTCATATGTTTGTAATTTTCCGATGAAGCTCATTTTTTGCATGGATGACCTTTATGAAGCTTATGATAGCACTTTCACTCGATACTTCAAATCTGGCGTGACACTCTAACATTCATATTTTGGCATCAAGTATCAATTCACCTAGTGTGCCAAAACTTTATGCGGCATTTGGCATCAGCCTTTCATGCCAATTTTGATATGTTCCTGCTTCGTGTCTTTTTTTTTTAATAAATAAAAGAGCTTCCATGTAAAATACAGGAGTTCAAATTTAAAAAAAAAAAATAGAATAACGTATTTGACATATTGAGTGGAAAGCTTCCATATCAAATTGACATATGCCAATTTGTTACCTAAATCTTCAAAAAATTTGGCATACCAAATTTTGAAGGTTTGGATGGAGATGCTCTGAGATAGACAGTTCAGATTATCGGTGTAGGTCCAAATTGGAACCCACAAAAGGGATATGGAGAGTTTTGGAGAGACGTATATGGAGGGAGTCTATTCCAAATAAAGTTAAGTAATGTTATGGATGCCAAAAGTTTTATCTAAATTTCTACCAAATGTCTCATATGGGTATGGGACCCACACCATGTATGTAACGCCCCCAAAATATAACCATAGATTCAACCGAAATATATATAAATAAGAACATGAATCAGAGTGTCACGTTCTTTCATTTCATAGAGTTAATAGTACAAAAGAGTTTAACATAAGTAAATACCCTACAGGCTTACACTTTTCTAAGCCTTAACTTGGTTACAACAAAAATGAGTTTAGCTCATACAATTTAAGCCCTAGGCTTTACAAAAAGAGAAACAAAACAATGAAGCTCTTGCTTCCCAAAAGTCCCTCCAATGCTATTGCCTTGGTGGAGGCACGCCATCATTACCTGAAAATGTTGTTCCCAAATAAGGTGAGCCACAGTGCAGTAGGAATAATCTAACACAATATATGAGATTTAACAAAGGTATAAGTACACTATGCATATATGAGATTTAACAAAGGTATAAGTACACTATGCATAAACAATGCCTATGACAAAACATTCTCATTTTATATAGTCATAAGGTACCAAATCCAAATCTTGATCCATTTCCATTCAATTAATTTCAATACATGAGCCAATTTCATTATTTCTCAATAATCCAAATGAGACTACAACTCAATGATTCTACAATCACATCATTAACACACAAACACTTCAATCTGCCATTTTATGAAAATTTCGTCCGCGGGATCGACACCCATGTATAAATTTCGGGACTTTAACCCAAGACACTCCGGCCAACTTCATTATAAGGGAGTTCATCCCCTTTCTCCTCCGAAATAGTGGAGTCCACCTCCTTTCTCCTCCCAAACAATCATACATATACAATGTATTTACACATGATCATATTCAATGATAACCAACCATGGATTAGTTTTAATTCACCTAATCCTCAAGCAATTTCTATAACTATTCAATGATAACCAACCATGGATTAGTTTTAATTCACCTAATCCTCAAGCAATTTCTATAACAATCATAGCTATCCTCTGCTGATAGCGCAATACAGTTATTTCTAAACAGATATAAAATCTCAAGACAAATAATTTGTTCAAAATTTCCAAAGATGATGCGCATCATCTAGTCAATCCACTATTCATTTCAAAACTCGTTCAATTTCATGCTCACAACATCAATTTCATTTACTTATACAAAATAAATATTATGATCATTTTAGGGCAAACCCCCTCTTTCCTCAAGTATCAACCAAGTAGCAAAATCAACTATTTTGATCCCATACAACATCATTTTCAAATCCCACCATCATTTATCCATCATTTATCAAAAACCCCTTTTTCCATTTTACACTCAAACCCTAGATTTGTTCATATTATCCCCAAATCCCACCATTGTTACGTAACGGCAAATAGCTAAGTTAAAAACCATATTAAGGTGTAGCAAATCCCTACCTCAAGTTAGAAGACCAAGCAAAGCAAAGGTGAAACTCCAACAACACCAAGACCACATTCCAATCGGATCAAAATAAAGCTAATGCTTTAACTTTTTTTCAAAGACACTAGGGTAGAGAACCCAAAGGATCTAAGCCAAAAGGTAGAGAGAAAGAGTCAAGATCTAGGTTTTTGAAAAGTTTTAGAGAGAGAAAAGAATGAAAAGTGATATAAAATGTCACTTTCGCGATCTGGTATACGCATAGTCTGCTCGAGCTGGAGATTTGACACTCGAGCGTCAGGCATAATAAGTTGTTCTACTCAAGCACAAGAAAGGCTGCTCAAGCGCTAAGACATAATGAACCCTCACCGCTCGAGCGTAGAAAACACACATCCAGAAGTTTTGCAGACAACGACCTAACGCTCGAGCGCAGAAAAGGCTGCTCGAGCGTAGGAAATGCCGCTCGAGCGTAGAAAACACCCTCCCAATAGTTTTGCAGACTTACAATGTACTGAGAGTTCACAAAGCCCACTCGAGCGTGAGAAGTGTCGCTTGAGCGGAGGAGCAAAAATCTGGACAGCAAAGGTTTGGAAAAATAAGCAACCAACTTGTCACAAATGCACAACTACAATTCATTAACCAAAATAAAGGGGAGACAAGGGAAACAAGACATGAATTAACATTCAAAACCATACAAACCCGAGTCCAGAATACAACAAATGACGGGTTAAAACTGTAGTTGCTATGACCTCGCCCCCTTAAGGACCCCCCCCCCCCTTAAGGAATTTCGTCCCCAAAATTACAAATCAAGTTCAAAACCAACACTAGACCATTCATAACAATGTTATTCTCACAAGTTCAATACCACGACCCATTCTTCAGTCATGCATTCTCATCGACTCGATACATAAGTCCCATATTAAAATGAAATGTACAATTTCTCAAAACATTTACAATGTTTGATTAAAATCCAAGTTTTCAAAATTATCATAATATATACAATGCTTCCAAAAGTGGTACATCACCCACAATATTCCATATTCTCAAAGCATATACATTACTCATATTGAATCCATGTTCCCAAAATGTCCATAACATATACAATGTCTTTACATTTTATTTACATAATGGAAATCTCAATATAAAATTACACATCAACAAATAAGTCCGGATATTTTTCTCGGACTTCCAATTCACATTCCCAAGTTGCTTCCTCAACTCTGTGATGTTTCCACAATACTTTAACCAACGGAATTATCTTGCCTCGCAAAACTTTATCCCGAATATTCAAGACTCTCATTAGTCTCTCGTCATACAAGGAATCCTTATCTACCTCTAAGTCGATCCAATCTAACACGTGCGATGGATCTAGCTCATACTTCCGAGGCATACTAATATGAAACACGTCATGAATCCCGAAAAGTTGTGGTGGTAACGCCAAACAATAAGCAACCTCCCCGATCCGCTCAAGGATCTCAAAAGGGTCAATAAACTGAGGGGACAACTTCCCACTCTTCCCAAATCTCTTCAAACCTCGCCTAGGTGATATTTTCAAAAAGACATGATCTCCCACCTCAAAAGACAAGGGTCTCCTTATGTGGTCACCATAACTTTTCTAGCGACTCTGAGCCGTAACCAATCTCTTACGAATAAGTGTTACCTTCTCCGTCACTTCCCGAACTAACTCCAGGCCCAACAAAGGTGCATCACCCACCTCGGCCTAACACACCGAGATCTACACGGTCGGCCATACAAGGCCTCAAATGGTGCCATGCCAATACTCGATTGGAAGCTGTTATTATAGGCAAACTCCACTATGGGAAAATGACTCTCACATGACCCTTTAAAATCAAGGATGCAACCTCGAAGCATATCCTCAAGGATCTGAATGGTACACTCGGACTGCCCGCCGGTCTGAGGGTGCTACGCTGTACTAAAAGTCAGTCTAGTGCCCAAGGCACTCTAAAAGCTTTGCCACAATCGAGTTGTAAAACGTAGATCTCTATCCGAAACAATCATTACAAGGACCCCATGCAACCTCACAATGTCCCTAATGTAAAGGTCGGCAAGATAGTCTATCAAATCGCTTACACTCATAGGTATAAAGTGCGCTGACTTAGTCAATCAGTCAACTACCACCCAAATGGCATCACTACCCCGTTGAGTCTTTGGAAGGCCCACAACAAAATCCATCATGGCATGCTCTCATTTCCACTCAACTATAGTCAAGGGTTGCAACAAACCGGCTGGCCTCTGATGCTCAGCCTTCACTAGCTGACAAATAAGGAATTTCAATACAAACACAGCTACATCCTTCTTCATACCTCTCCACCAAAACTGGCGACTAAGGTCGTGATACATCTTTGTGCCTCCCGGATGCACCTCAAGGCATGAATGGTGAAACTCTTGGAGTACTTTCTCTCGGCAAGACTGCGGCACAACAAGACGGTCACAGTAGCTAACACTCGAGTCAGGATACACGCTCAAGCCCAGTTTTACTTTCCCACTGGAGATCTTCTCCCGGAGGGTTTCTACTTCAAGGTCACCTTTCTGTGCCTCCATTACTCGGTTCAAAAGTGTAGGTTCGGCGACTGCCGTAAACAAGGACGCTAATTCAATGGACTCGCTAAGATGCAAGTCAAACACCCCAAGGGCACCCAACATCTCCCATTCTCGGATGGCAACACAAGCCACACTGCTAATAGACTTCCTACTCAAGGCATCGGCCACTACATTGACCTTCTTAGGATGATAATTCAACTCAAAGTCATAGTCCTCTATGAACTTCATCCACAGTCTCTACCTCAAATTCAAATCTTTTTGAGTGAACAGATACTTCAGACTCTTATGATCAGAAAATACCTCGAATTTCTCACCATACAGATAGTGCCTCCAAATCTTCAAAGCAAATATCACCGTTGCTAACTCTAGATCATGGGTAGGATAATTCCTCTCATGTGTTTTCAACTGCCGTGAGCCATAGGCTACTACCTTCCCCTCTTGCATTAATACACAACCCAAACCTTCTCGTGAGGCATCATAATATACTGAATAGCCGAAACCCCTCTCCGGAATAATCAAGACTGGAGCAGTGGTAAGTCTAGCCTTAAGATCTTGGAATGACTTCTCACAAGTCTCATTCCACACAAACTTAACTCCTTTCCTCATCAGTCTAGTTAACGGTGAAGCTAATCTAGAGAAGTCCTTCACAAATCTTTGATAACACCTAGCCAACCCCAGGAAACTATAGATCTCAAAAGCATTCTTAGGTTGTGCCCAATCCTACAATGCCTCTATCTTGGATGAATCTACAGTCACCCTTTCCCCGGATACCACATGGCCTAAAAACTTAACCTCTTTTAGCCACTCACACTTCCCAAATTTAGCGTACAGCTTATGGGTTCTAAGAAACTCAAGCACTACTCATAAGTATTCCTCGTGTTCCTCTTCGGAGGGCGAATAAACCAAAATGTCATCTGCAAAGACGACCACAAAACAATCTAGAAACTCACGGAAGATCCGATTCATCAAATCCATAAACACAGCTGGAGCATTGATCAGCCCAAAAGGCATCACTAGAAACTTATAATGGCCATACCGTGTACGAAATGTCGTCTTCGGGATATCCTCATCTCCTACCCTCAATTGATAATAACCCGATCTCAGGTCTATCTTAGAGAAGCAACAAGACCCCTTCAACTGATCAAACATATCATCTATACGAGGCATTAGGTACTTGTTATTAATAGCTACCCTGTTCAACTTTCGATTATCAACACAGAGTTGCAACGCTCCATCTTTCTCTTTAGAAAAGAGAGCTAGTGCCCCCCAAGGTGAAGTACTAGGGCAGATAAAACCCTTATCTAGCAATTCCTAGAGTTGAACCTTCAACTCACTCAATTCAGCGGGTGCAAATCTATATAGAGCCATAGAAATCGGTGCCGTACCAGGCACTAAATCAATAGAGAACTAAATCTCTCGATGGGGTGGTAAACTAGTAAGATCCTCGGGAAAGACATCTGGGTATTCACAAACCAACCTTGGCAACTCAACCCGGCCTTCATCACACTCAGTACTCAAAAAGCTAGCAAGGAGACAGCTAAGTTCACTCCGCCCACGCAAATCGTACACCAGTGATAAGACTCTATCCACCCAATCTCCAAAGAAATAAAAGCAATCACCGCTTAAGGTACATACAGTAACCCTCTGACAGTAACAATCTATAACAACCCGGTATGACGATAACCAATCCATACCCAAAATAACATCAAAACTAGTTATATCAAGCAATTCAAATGCAAAAGGTAATTGACGACCGGCAACCTCGATGTCATAACCCAGACACCCTTGATTCAAGATAACCTCATTACCAATAAGTGACTCTACACAAATAGGAGATGCTCATTATGCCAACTCCAATCCCAAAACCGATACAAATGTAGACGACATAAAAGAATATGATGCACCCGTATCAATCAACACATTAGCAACTGAATTGCAAAACAAGAAGGTACCTCTCATTACAAAAGGTACCGGTATAAGATCTGGTGCGATAACAGCATACACATGCTGTATAGGTCTCTGCTCAACCTGGTCACCCCTCAGAGCATATGCCCGATGCACTGACTGAGCCGAAGAGGCTCCCTAATTGCCCTCAAGGCCTGTGCTGACTGTACAAGCTAGTGACTCTGCGTCTGCCTCAAATCGGACGCACCAAATGTGCCACATAACTGTGGGCAAAACCTCTTCAGGTGCCCCGCCTATCCATACTGATAACATGTCACACCCCAAACTCGCCCCTAAAAGTTCGGGCATGACCTATGCAGGTACGACACATAACCTGATATACATAATATATGGGGCCTGAACGGAAGCATTTAATATTACAAAGTAACATAGAATAACATCCATTGAGCTAAAACTAACATGCCAGGATCACATACGTGAGAGCCATTTATCTATATACATACCCATACATATAAATGAGCATATATCTGAACATTGGTAACGAATGGGGTATGTACATACATTTTAACCTTAATTAAATAATTAAAGTGCAAGCCAAAATCTTAACAAAACTTCACAGAAATGCATGGGCTTGGTCTGGGAGTCTAGGCATACAGAGGTTGACAATTGAAGGGTGAGCGTCAAGGGTTAAGACAGACTTCCAAAGTAATTACCTACAGAACAGACATAACACAAAGTGAGCGAAGCTCAGTGACATAAATGATTCAATGCTCAACCTGAAGTATGATACATATCAATGCATAGATAAATAAAAAGGGCATAAGGTTAATTGATTCTGCACTAATTTCATAACGGCCTTAGGCCCAGTCTTGAAACATAATGACTTAAAACATAATATCTTGAAACATAATGGCTTTAAGCCCTTGAACAGAGTGGCAATAGGCCCTTGAACATATTGGCATTAAGCCCTTGAACGTGTTGGCATTGAGTCCTTGAACTTGTGTGTATGAACTCAAGAGGTGGCTCGCACGGATTCTAGAGGTGACTCGCATTGCAGCACTTAGTTTCGTACAACACTTTGTTTCATACTAAGAGATCTTACAGATCATACAAAATGGCCATAGGCCTCATAACTTTCATAGAACAACTTTCAGCCTTATAACTTTCACATATGTATGGACTCAAAAGGTGGCTCGTACAGATTCTAGAGGTAACTCTCACTGCAGCACTTAGTTCCGTACATCACGTTGCTCTATACCAAAAATACAGAATGGCCTCTGACGTAATAGATCATATAGAATGGCCATAGGCCCAGATTGCCTTTAAGCCTAGTTCATATATGTATGGATTCGAGAGGTGTCTCACGTGGACTTTAGAGGTGGCTCACAATGTAGCACTTAGTTCCAAGTAGCACTTTGTTCCATACCAGTAATTAATAGGTCTTACAGACCAAACCATACATATCATGTCAAACCATAAACGGAAACAAATTCATACATATGCATTATACTTGAATCATAAACAGAAATCAGAATTCATACTTGACTATACTTGGCACTTCGCTAGCGCTAACAAATCAATATAAAGCATTCTTGTTAGTTCTATAAAGGAATCCCTCAATACTGAGAACTTATAACATACATGAACTTGTAACATGCCTAAACTTGTGCATACTTGCACTTGTAACCTATGTAAACTTGTAACATACGTAAGCTTGTAACATCCTTGAACCACGGTGTTATTACCCCCGGGTAAGGGCCGTGTGCTACGGATGTCATGAGTACTTTACATATATGGACAACTGTTCATTAAGTCAAAACGTAACATATCAGAACATAGAGCATTTCTTGTTATATCATGTCATTATAGTACACTTAACAAAGACAGAACAGTTTACATCACAACGTGAGTCACATGACAAGGTCATTGATATTTAATTATGTCTTCAGGTTGAGTCATCCGTAAATCAATCCGTTGTTTATCATAATGCTTAGCAGGTGTTAACGTATAAAACAATCCATGGTCTTAACTAATTATTCATTAAGAAATGGCGTAGTTCACTTGATCTATTAACAGCATATAGAAGCATACACCATTGTTTGATCGTTCATATATGTTACCATAGTTGACTTGTACTTAACAGGGTACTAATGGTAGTCGTTACATCATTCATATGAGTTAACATAGTTAACTTAAGTTTAACAGGACATTCATGATAATTATTAATGAGAGATAAGCACATTTACAGATTGAATGATTTCAAAGATACGTGAATACCATGGTTCCATAGTGCTTATACGTTCCCTTTGTTCATCATGGATCACTATAGCTATCATGAAAATTACAGAATGTTAGTCTTCTTTGTCAACAGTAACATTGCTCAATAATGCCTCTAGATTTTCCAATCAACAGATTGTTAACTTAATTACTTGTAAGGAACAACATATTAACGATAAAAATCATTAACGATAATTGAACGTACGACTACCGTACTACTACTCACAGTGATCAGCTCCCGATAGTAATAGGATGATGTCCTCGTCTCGACCTACAAGTACAGTGCACAACACATAATATGAGATTATACTCGATCCTTTACTTATTCTCTTTGATCGTTCAATCAATTAGCCATGGTGGTACCAAGTTCATTATTCCTTACTAAGTTATAATCCATGTCTCAAAAAACAGGAAAAATCAGTGGAAAATGGTTTAGGTGAAGAAATGGTACAAAACTGGTTGACAGAAAGTAAATAGTCGTCACTAATTTGGGAATAACTATTTCTATATTTAGAATTTTGGAGTGAGACCACTACCGTTGGAAACTAGACTTCCGGGGCTTGATTTTAGGCTCAAGAATCACTCAAAACGGAGTCCGGATGCAAACGATATGCATATTCAAAGTTGGCTGGACAGAGCTGTCTCCGCACGTGCGGGGAAACAGTGCCGCACATGCGACCCTAGACAGTTTGCAGTCCGAAAATGGCTGAAAATTTGGGACTTCTCATTTTCAAAATCAAACCTTAATTACATGTAAATCAAAGCCCGAAACCCTTTAATGCATGACCAATTTCACATTATTCTTCTCCATCGAACATCATAACCTCAAAATAAACAAATATAATGACTTTAATTCTTCACTCAAGAAATTCTTAGAAAATCAAGGTTCAATCTAATATATACATAGAACCCTAACTCAAATGGGTTCAAAGCTTCCCTTATTATCATGATTTCATGAAATTGATGCCTCAAACATAAGTATTCAAGATGATTTATCTTACCTTAGTTCACTCTTTGACTTCCTCATGGTTCTCTTTAATTTCTCCAAGCTTCCATAGTTACTCTCCTTCTTCTCTCCAATTTCTTCAAGTCATCTTCAAGCTCTCAACAATGGTGAACTCTCTCTCTCACTCTCTCTTGACCTCTCTTTCTCATGGGTCTTCCTATCTTCTTAGATATTTTTAGCTCCAAAAGATGACTCCTACTCATATATATCATATACACCCATATAATTAACTATATAAGCTTTATCACAAATAAGGAGGGCCAAACACGCCATTACGAATCGCGAAAAATTAAATTTCAATTAAACTTTCGAGATGACTCTAAAAATTATGATGATCCTTAATATGTCCCCTGTTCTGGTTTCTGAAGCCTCTAAGGCCTTCAATTTGCAGTACCAAGTTAACCACCCAAACGCACATTAACGAATCAGACAAATTAGATTTCCAATTAAGTTTCCCAAATAGTTCTAAAAATTTCCATTAAAACATCCAAGTCCTCAATTGTGATTTCTGAACCCGTAAAGGTCGGTAATTTTAATTTCACAGCCGTGGCTCAATTTGAACACATATCAATAAATTAAAATGCATTAACCCGTAAGGCCGTAAAGATAATCTGTAATACGGATTTTGGGGTTGTTACATCCTCCCCACCTTAAAAAGTTCGGTCCTCCAAACTTGATTCACCCTGCCACAAGCCCAATTTCGTCTTGGGTATTAGGTTCACAACAACCCCCATTATCATAATTCCTCAAAGGTTAAGGAAGCGTTCATTACTCAATCGGGTTTCCGATGGTACAAACATACTACAACAATTAGGTCCGGAATAAATAACTGAGTTCTACATTAACGACTTTATAACCCTTGCTCACTGATAAATTAAATATTCAAAACTATGGTTTCAGTACTTTGAAGTATCCTCAAGCGCTTTACTTCCATAACAGATAGGATAAGTGAGGTCTAAATTTTGAATATTCAAAGTCAGACTCAAATCCTCAACTTCAATGAAGGCTCAAATAATCAGAATTCACTTATCACTTCAAAACAGATTCCTAACCATAACCATAAGGTGGAACATCTTCTTGTGACAGCACAAATTAATTTGGCCTCTTTTTAATCGTTTCAATATTCCACTATTCAGATGGTTCTTTCTCTTCCTACTAGTAGACACGAGATAAACCACATGGTTTAGCATTCACAACTTATAATTACCATGGGTCAGCAATAGTCAGTAATCACATCCATCCAGATTCCATAATGTCTAGGAATTCAATAATATAGCAACAAAATGATTTGACCATTAATATCAGAGTTCGGATTCTTAGCAAGGTCAGTTCAATATGACAGTAAGTGAATTCGTAATCATATCATGAGTGGGGTACATATCGGTACCATCCATATAGAATATCTCCATGTCCTTTCTTTTGAACAAAGTTTACCTCATCATACAGAACAGTTCATATTATAGCTTCCAATACAAAATAGAGGACCAGAGTGGCAATTTGTAATATCGAACATTTGTATATTTACAAAAAAATATTTCACAAAAATGGTTTTTCAATCTTAAGTCATTGATAGACAGAAACAAGATTTTAACTGTCTCTTCTTTACAAGTCTGATGTAGGCGGATACATAATGTGGGTAAAGTTCTTCATGTCGTTCAATCCTTCTTTCTACAAAATCTTGATTACGGATTACAAATTTCACATAACAAAACAGATTATATTGAATTAACCTTTTACACAATTCAAAGGGGGAGCACTGATACATAACCTTCTCTTACAGCCGGTTACACTTAATATAATTCAACTATCATGTAAAACACAACTTATCAAAATACCTAACACAATAGTTTTTCAAAATCATGGGTCCAAACATTACTACGGCACGGAAAACATAAATATATCATAAAAGTTAGAGTACCACATATATCATTTTCTTTGGTCTTAGACATATTCCATACTTAGTGTTTAAACAATTCAACTATCAGTCCAAAAAAAAACCCGCCGATAACATACATTTTACTTAATTATTTGCATAAAAAAAAAGTTGCCTTACCAAGCATTTTCCCTTTTCATTCTGTCTAACCAGACGGAGGTAGAATCCTCCTGATCCTCTATCCTTATTCTTGTCATGTTCTGCTCAACAATTAATTACAATATACACAAGAAATGTACAATAGACATGGATCATAATCGTTAGCGTTAACAGATTACATTTAACGTTGCCATCATTTCCTTTCGTATGCAATAACGATGTTATGCATGATACCTAAATCTTTTCTAGACACCCTAAAGCCCAATGGATTCGTGTGTGAGATAGCAACTCGTGCTCTGATACCACTTGTCACACCCCAAACTCACCCCTAAAAGTTCGGGCATGACCTATGCAGATAAGACACATAACCTAATATGCATAATATATGGGGCTAGAACAGAAGCATTTCATATTACAAAGTAACATAGAATAACATCCATTAAGCTAAAACTAACATGCTAGGATCACATACGTGAGAGCCATTTATCTATATACATACCCATACATATAAATGAGCGTATATTCGAACATTGGCAAAGAAAGGGGTATACATACATTTTAACCTTAAGTAAATAATTAAACTGCAAGCCAAAATCTTAACAAAACTTCACATAAATGCATGGGCTTGGTTTGGGAGTCTGGGCATACTGAGGTTGACAATTGAAGGGTGAGCGTCAAGGGTTAAGACAAACTTCCAAAGTAATTACCTACAGAACAGACATAACACAAAGTTAGCGAAGCTCAGTGAATAATAGTACATAAATGATTCAATGCTCAACTTGAAGTATAATACATATCAATGCATAGATAAATAAAAAGGGCATAAGGTTAATTGATTCTGCACTAATTTCATAACGGCCTTAGGCCCAGTCTTGAAACATAATGACTTAAAACATAATATATTGAAACATAATGGCTTTAAGCCCTTGAACAGAGTGGCAATAGGCCCTTGAACATATTGGCATTAAGCCCTTGAACGTGTTGACATTGAGCCCATGAACTTGTGTGTATGAACTCAAGAGGTGGCTCGCACGGATTCTAGAGGTGACTCGCATTGCAGCACTTAGTTCCGTACAACACTTTGTTTCATACTAACAGATCTTACAGATCATACAAAATGGCCATAGGCCTCATAACTTTCACAGAACAGCTTTCAGCCTTATAACTTTCACATATGTATGGACTCAAGAGGAGGCTCGTACGGATTCTAGAGGTAACTCGCACTGCAGCACTTAGTTCCGTACAGCACGTTGCTCTATACCAAAAATACAGAATGGCCTCTGGCCTAATAGATCATATTGAATGGCCATAGGCCCAGATTGACTTTAAGCCTAGTTCATATATGTATGCATTCGAGAGGTGTCTCACATGGACTCTAGAGGTGGCTCACAATGTAGCACTTAGTTCCAAGTAGCACTTTGTTCCATACCAGTAATTAATAGGTCTTACAGACCAAACCATACATATCATGTCAAACCATAAACGGAAATAAATTCATACATATGCATTATACTTGAATCATCAACAAAAATCAGAATTCATACTTGATTATACTTGGCACTTCGCTAGCGCTAACAAATCAATATAAAGCACTCTTGTTAGTTCTATAAAGGAATCCCCTGATACCGAGAACTTATAACATACATGAACTTGTAACATACCTAAACTTGTGCATAGTTGAACTTGTAACATACGTAAACTTGTAACATCCTTGAACCACGGTATTATTACCCCCGGGTAAGGGCTGCGTGCTACGGATGTCATGAGTACTTTACATATATGGACAACTGTTCATTAAGTCAAAACATAACATATTAGAACATAGAGCATTTCTTGTTATATCATGTCATTATAGTACACTTAACAAAGACAGAACAGTTTACATCACAACGTGAGTCACATGACAAGGTCATTGATATTTAATTCTTTCTTCATGCTGAGTCATCCGTAAATCAATCCGTTGTTTATCATAATGCTTAGTAGGTATTAACGTAAAAAACAATCCGTGGTCTTAACTAATTATTCATTAAGAAATGGCGTAGTTCACTTGATCTATTAATAGCATATAGAAGCATACACCTTTGTTTGATCGTTCATATATGTTACCATAGTTGACTTGTACTTAACAGAGTACTAATGGTAGTCGTTACATCATTCACACGAGTTAACATAGTTAACTTAAGTTTAACAGGACATTCATGATAATTATTAATGAGAGATAAACACATTTACAGATTGAATGATTTCAGAGACACGTGAATACCATGGTTCCATAGTGCTTATACATTCCCTTTGTTCATCATGAATCACTATAGCTATCTTGAAAATAACAGAATGTTAGTCTTCTTTGCCAACAGTAATACCGCTCAATAATGGCTCTAGATTTTCCAATCAACACATTGTTAACTTAATTACTGGCAAGGAACGGCATATTAACGACAAAAATCATTAACGATAATTGAACGTACGACTACCGTACTACTACTCACAGTGATCAGCTCCCGATAGTAATAGGACGATGTCCTCGTCTCGACCTACAAGTACAGTGCACAACACATAATATGAGATTATACTCAATCCTTTACTTATTCTCTTTGATCGTTCAATCAATTAGCCATGGTGGTACCAAGATCATTATTCCTTACTAAGTTATAATCCATGTCTCAGAAAACAGGAGAAATCGGCGGAAAATGGTTTAGGTGAAGAAATGGTACAAAACTGGTTGATAGAAAGTAAACAGTCATCACTAATTTGGGCATAACTATTTTTGTATTTAGAATTTGGGACTGAGTCCACTACCATTGGAAAATACACTTCCGGGGATTGATTTTAAGCTCAAGAATCACTCAAAACGGAGTCCGGATACAAAAGATATGCATGTTCAAAGTTGGCTGGACAGAGCTATCTCCACACGTGCGGGGAAACAGTGCCGCACGTGCGGCCCTGGACAGTTTGCAGTCCGAAAATGGCTGAAAATTTGGGACTTCTCATTTTCAAAATCAAACCTTAATTACATGTAAATCAAAGCCCAAAACCCTTTAATACATGACCAATTTCACATTATTCTTCTCCATCAAACATCATAACCTCAAAATAAACAAATATAATGACTTTAATTCTTCACTCAAGAAATTCTTAGGAAATCAAGGTTCAGTGTAATATATACATAGAACCCTAACTCAAATGGGTTCAAACCTTCCCTTATTATCATGATTTCATGAAATTGATGCCTCAAGCATAAGGATTCAAGATGATTTATCTTACCTTAGTTCACTCTTTGACTTCCTCATGGTTCTCTTTAATTTCTCCAAGCTTCCGGGGTTACTCTCCTTCTCTTCAATTTCTTCAAGTCATCTTCAAGCTCTCAACAATGGTGAACTCTCTCTCTCACTCTCTCTTGGCCTCTCTTTCTCATGGGTCTTCCTATCTTCTTAGATATTTTTAGCTCCAAAAGATGACTCCTGCTCATGTATGTCATATACACCCATATAATTAACTATATAAGCTTTATCACAAATAAGGAGGGCCAAACATTCCTTTACGAATCGTGAAAAATTAAATTTCAATTAAACTTTCCAGATGACTCTAAAAATTATGATGATCCTAAATATGTCCCCTGTTCTGGTTTCTAAAGCCTCTAAGGCCTTCAATTTGCAGTACCAAGTTAACCACCCAAACGCACATTAACAAATCTGACAAATTAGATTTCTAATTAAGTTTCCCAAATAGTTTTAAAAATTTCCATTAACACATCCAAGTCCTCAATTGTGATTTCTGAACCCGTAAAGGTCGGTGATTTCAATTTTACAGCCGTGGCTCAATTTGAGCACATATCAATAAATTAAAATGCATTAACCCATAAGGCCGTAAAGATAATCTCTAATACGGATTTTGGGGTCGTTACATAACAAGTGGGCGGCTGCCATCCCTTGGCTCTGTCCCTGAGAATGAGCTGAAGACGATGCTGCTCGCTACCCTCCTCCTCTCTACGGGCAAGCTGGAGACTTGTGGCCCAACTGACCACATTTGAAACAAGTGATGTCCCCTTGACCACCCCTCTCAGAACCCGAGCTCGGCACTGGAAAGGTAGACCTCGACTGTGCTCCTTGGGACTGCTGAGGGTTAGAACTGATTTGCCTCTTACCGTCCCCCTGACTATCCTGACTCCTCCTGGAGCCCCTCATCCTCTCTTCCTCTGCCTACATAATGGTCTCAAGATGGTCCGCAGCCTCCCTAAGGTGCCCATAGTCTCTAATCATGGATCCGACCATTCCAAACATGAGCCCAGTCCTCAGCCTCTTCTCAAGTTCCAGACAACGGCATTTCTTAGTCACCACCAACTCAGGTGCAAACCTTGAGAGGCTAGTAAATGTGGCTTCAAACTGAACCACTGGTGTATTCAATTACACCAACTTAGAAAACTGATCCCTCAACTTCTCCCTAACAGTGGGAGGCAAAAACTTGATCTGGAAGGCATTGACAAAAGCCTCTGAAGTCCCTCCACTGCGTCCCCGTGCATACTTCCACCATTGACCCGCGTCCCCTTTCAATTGGAAGGATGCCAAGGTCACTCTTAAACCCCCGTCCTTAATGCCGAACATCTTAAAATTCTTCACCATCTACTCTAACCACTCATTCGCTCTCAGTGGTCCCTTAGGATCGCCAAAAAACTCATTCGGATTTGACTGGAAAAACTCCCTATTTTGAAAAGATGGCCCTGCCTCAACAACCTAAGCTTAGACTTGATTCTCAGCTCTGAGAATGTCCATAGATTCTTGCAAAGCTCTAGCCATTTCACGGGCCAAGGCGTCCATGGCCTGTTGACCTACTGGCTCGGCCACGTTGGCCTAACCAACCCCTTCTTTTTTAGCCGAAATTTCATCCGGTATAGGCATCTCGTGCCTCGTAAGCCTACCATGCCTACCACCATGACCACGTCCTGACATCCTAATAAAGGTAACAAAGAGATTAGCACATTCACAAATGTGCCGAAGCTAATTCACTCGCATCTCTATACGATGGACAACAGTAAATCACTCCATATAAGCACGTAATCACAAAAACACATACGAATTTCCTTCATAGATAATGACCGTCTCGCGGCATTGCTAGAGTTCTAATTAGAAATAGTAGTGATCAAGTGCTCTTCTAATAGGACTTCCAGAAACCCATAGACCCAATTAACATCTTACGAACTAAATCCCATACCTATATAATCATATAAGAATGTTATCACATAAGCATACAATACATATCAACGTCTCAACCCAGAGGGACAAACCTATTGTGGTACTAACCATTTCCCACTTACCCAAACTATTCAAACCCAATATGCTCTGATACCAAGTTATAACACCCCCAAAATATAACCATAGCTTCAACTGAAATATATATAAATAACCACATGAATTAGAGTGTCACGTTCTTTCATTTCATAGAGTTAATAGTACAAAAGAGTTTAACATAAATAAATATCCTACAGGCTTACACTTTCCAAGCCTTGGCTTGGTTACAACAAAAATGAGTCTAGCTCATACAATTTAAGCCCTAGGCTTTACCTAAAGAGAAACAAAACAAAGAATCTCTTGCTTCCCAAAAGTCCCTACAATGCTATTGCCTTGATGGAGTCATGCCATCATTACTTGAAAATGTTGTTCCCAAATAGGGTGAGCCATAGCCCAATAGGAATAATATAACACAATATATGAGATTTAACAAAGTAATAAGTACACTATGCATAAACAGTGCCTGTGACAAAACATTCACATTTTATATAGTCATAAGGTACCAAATCTAGATCGTAATCCATTTCCATTCAATTCATTTCAATACATGAGTCAATTTCGTTATTTCTCAATAACCCAAATGAGACTACAACTCAATGGTTCTATAATCACATCATTAACACACAAGCACTTCAATCTTCCATTTTACGGAAATTTCGTTCGCAGGATCGGCACCCATGTAAAAATTTCGGGAATTTCACCCAGGCCACTCCAGCCAACTTAATTATAATGGTGTCTATCCCCTTTCTCCTCCCAAACAATCATACATATACAATGTATTTAAACACATAATCACACATGGAGTACATCCTCTTTCTCCTCACAAACAATCATACATATACAATGTGCTTACACATGATCATATTCAATGATAACTAACCATGGATTAGTTTTAATTCACCTAATCCTCATGCAATTTCTATAACAATCATAGCTATCCTCCACTGATAGCGCAATACAGTTATTTCCAAACGGATATAAAATCTCAAGACAAATAATTTGTTCAAAATTTCCAAAGATGATGCGTATCATCTAGTCAAATCCACTATTCATTTCAAAACTCGTTCAATTTCATGCTCACAACAACAATTTCATTTACTTATACAAAATAAATATTATGATCATTTTAGGGAAAACCCCCTCTTTCCTCAAGTATCAACCAAGTAGCAAAATCAACTATTTTGATCCCATACAACATCATTTTCAAATCCCACCATCATTTATCTCACATTTATCAAAACCCCTTTTTCCATTCTACACTCAAACCCTAGATTTGTTCACATTATCCCCAACTCCCACCATTATTACGTAACGACAAATAGCTAAGTTAAAAACTATATTAAGATGTAGAAAATCCCTACCTCAAGTTAGAAGACCAAGCAAAGCAAAGGTGAAAGTCCAACAACACCGAGACCACGTTCCAATCAGATCAAAATAAAGCTCTTGGAATGCTCTAACTTTTTCTCAAAGCCACTAGGGTAAAGAACCCAGAGGAACTAGGCCAAAATGTAGAGAGAGAGGGAGAGTATTTTAGAGAGAGAGATTCAAGATCTAGGTTTTTGGAAAGTTTTAGAGAGAGAAAAAAGAATGAAAAAGTGATATAAAATGTCACTTTCGCGATTTGATATACGCACAGTCCACTCAAGCGAGAGATTTAAGGCTCAACCATCAGGCACAATAAGTTGTCCCGCTCAAGCGCAAGAATGGCGGCTCCAGCGCCAAGACATAATAAATGCTCATCGCTCGAACACAAGAATTTGCCGCACGAGCATAGAAAACACACATCCAAAAGTTTTGCAGACAACAAACCAATGCTCGAGCGCCCACCCGCTCGAGCTTAGGAAACGCCGCTTGAGCGTAGAGAACACTCTCCCAGTAGTTTTGTAGACATGCAAAGTACTGAGAGTTCACAAAGCCCACTCGAGCCCGAGAAGTGCAGCTCGAGCGGGGGAGTAAATATTGCAAAGCACGCTCGAGTGCAATAATGGCTGCTTGAGCGGATGAGCAAAAATTTGGGCAACAAAGGTTTGGAAAAACAAGCAACCAACTTGTTTCAAACGCACAACTACAATTCAATAACCAAAATAAAGGGGAGACAAGGGAAACAAGACATGAATTAACATTCAAAACCATACAAACCCGTGTACGGAATACAACAAATGACAGGTTAAAACCAGAGTCGCTATAATGTGGGTCCCACACTCAAGTGAGACATTTGGTAGAAATTTTTGTAGAACTTTTGGGATCTCTAGCATTTTTGAATTTTGTTACCTAAATCTTCAAAAAACTTGACTTACCAAATTTTGAAGGTTTGGATGGAGATTGTCATGACCCGAACCCGCCCCTATGGGTTAAGGACATAACCGGCCAGTAATCCTGAGATTACCTACGGCCTCAGACCAAAACAGACATAACCTGTCAGAGTAAAGGGGCCAAACGGAAGCAATAAATAAAAACTTTGTCCATTGAGCCGTGCTTATATGCACATCAAACAAACCATACTCAGATACGTTAATAACCCACATCAAAAGTACAGTTTCACAAAATCCATTACAGACAGGATCAACCAAAACGAGTCAACCTATGACAGACTATTTACAGATATACATAAAGTCCTTGCCGGCAAGACAAAACATAATTACATAGCAAAAAGGCAAGGGTAGGTCTCAAGAGTGAGACGCAAGGCTGACTTCCTCAAAACTCGGATTTTTCCTAGCAGACTTCACTGGGGCTGGGTTCGGACTTCCCTTGGCTCACCTACGTTGGAAATTTGCAGACTTATGAAGACCACCAAATTTCTAAGAAAAAGCAAAAAGAAAATATGGCTTTCACGAGTGCCCATGAGACTGCAAAACCTCCGGAGACTGAATTTGATTTAGAGTCTGAGATGACGGCTATGCTTACAAAACAGTTTAAAAAATTTTTGAAAAAGAAGCCGAATTTCAGAGCCCCTACCTCAAAAGATAAGAGTAATGACAAACCCAAAACTG
>NW_021027992.1:0-18605 GCF_004153795.1 Camellia sinensis
GTAATTTATTTACAATTTATTCTCAATAAATTACTAAGTAAATTCCCAGCAAATTCTCAGTAAATACTCCGTATATTCCGAGTAAATTCTTGGTAAATTACGCAGCAAATTCCCAGCAAATTTTCAGTAAATTCTCATTAAATTAATCAGTAAATTCCAAGTAAATTCTTATTAAAATACTCAGTAAATTACCATTAAATTCTTAATAAATTGCTCAGTAAATTCCCCGTAAATTACTCAATAAATTTCCAGTAAATTACCACTAAATTCCAAGTAAATTCTCAGTAAATTACGTCGTAAATTCCCAGTAAATTCTCTGTAAATTACTTAGTAAATTCGTAGTAAATTCTTACTAAATTACGCAGTAAATTCTCAGTAAATTCTAAGAAAATTGCTAGTAAATTCTCAGTAAATTACTTAGTAAATTACAAATTAAATTCATAGTAAATTCCCATTAAATTACTCAGTAAATTACTCAGCAAATTTCGAGTAAATTCTCAGTAAATTACAGAGTAAATTCCAAATAAATTCTCAGTAAATTCCCTGTAAATTCTTAATAAATTCACAGTAAACTCTCAGTAAATTACTCTGTAAATTTTCAGTAAATACTTATTAGATTACTGTGTAAATTCCGCGTAAATTCTCAATAAATTACGTAGTAAATTCCCTTTTAATTCTCAGAAAATTACTCAGTAAATTCCCAGTAAATTACTGTATAAATTCTCAGTAAATTCTGAGTAAATTGTCATTAAATTGCTCAGTAAATTCCCAGTAACTTCTCATTAAATTACTGGGTAAATTCCCAATAAATTCTCAGCAAATTACTCAGTAAATTTCGGTAAATTCTCAGTAAATTCTCATTAAATTCATGAAGAAATTCCTTGTAAATTCTCACTAAATCACTTTGTAAATTACTCAGTAAATTCCAAGTAAATTCTCATTAAATTACTGTGTAAATTTCCATTAAATTCTCAGTAAATTCCCAGTAAATTCCAAGTAAATTACTCAGTAAATTCCCAATAAATTCTCAGTAAATTCCCATTAAATTCCCAGTAAATTCTCACAAAATTACTCGGTAAATGCCTTGTAAATTCTCTGTAAATTGTCAGTAAATTACTCAGTAAATTCCCATTAAATTCTCAGTAAATTACTTAGTAAATTCCCATTAAATTCTCATTAAATTACCAGAAAATTCTCATTAAATTACTCAGTGAATTCTCAGTAAATTCCCAGTAAATTCAAAATAAGTTACTCAGTAAATTCCCAGTCAATTCTCAGTAAATTACTGAGGAAATTCCCTGTATACTCTCAATAAATTACTTAGTAAATTTCGAATAAATTCTCAATAAATTCCAAGAAAATTCTCATTAAATTAATCAGTAAAATTCCAATAAATTTTTATTAAATTACTCGATAAAGTCCCAGAAAATTTTCAGTAAATTACTCAGTAAATTCTTAGTAAATTACTCTGTAAATTCTCACTAAATTACTAAGTAAATTCCTAGTAAATTCTCAGTAAATTAATCAATAAATTCACAGTAAATTCTAAGTAAATTCCCAGTAAATTCTCATTAAATTACTCAGTAAATTCCTTATAAATTCTTAGTAAATTCCCATTAAATTCTCAGTAAATTACTCAGTAACTTTCCAGTAAATTCTTGAATAAATTCTCAGTAAATTCTCAGTAAATTCCCAGTAAAATCTTATTAAATTACTCATTAAATTTCCTGAAAATTCTCAGTAAATTACTCAGTAAATTCCCTGTAAATTCTCATTAAATTATGCAATTAATTCCAAGTAAATTCTCTATAAATTACCAAGTAAATTCCCAGAAAATTCTCAGAAAATTACTAGTAAATTACTCAGAAAATTCTCAATAAATTACGCAGTAAATTCCCAGTAATTTCTCAATAAATTCGCTGTGAATTCCCATTAAATTACACATTAAACTCCTAGTAAATTACTGAGCAAATTCTTAGTAAATTCTCAGTAAATTACTGAGTAAATTCTCTGTAAATTCTAAGTAAATTACCATTAAATTCTCAGTAAATTCCGATTAAATTCTCAGTAAATTACTCAGTAAATTCTCAGTAAATTACTAGTAAATTCTCATTAAATTAATCAGTAAATTCCCATAAAATCTTATTAAATTTTTCATTAGATTCTCTGTAAATTCTCAGTAAATTACTTAGTAAATTCTCAGTAAATTACTTAATAAATTCCCATTAAATTCTCAGTAAATTACTCAGTAAATTCCTAGTAAATTTTCATTAAATTCCCAGAAAATTCTAATAAAATTACTCAGCAAATACCCAGTAAATTCTAGGTAAATTACTGAGGAAATTCCCAGTAAATTACTCAGTAAATTTGAAGTAAATACTCACTAAATTCCCAGTAAATTCTCCATAAATTCCTAGTAAATTCTTAGTAAATTATTCAGTAAATTCCCAGTAAATTCTCAAAAAATTACTTAGTAAATTCTCAATAAATTCTAATTAAATTACTCAGTAAATTCTCTGTAAATTACTGAGTAAATTACTGAGTAAATTCCTAGTACATTCTCAGTAAATTACTCAGTAAATTTCCAGTAAATTCTTAGCAAATTTTTGAATAAATTTCCACTAAATTCTTAGTAAATTACTGAGTAAATTCCCAGTAAATTATTCAGAAAATTCCCATTAAATTCTTAGTAAATTCCGAGTAAATTCTCATCAAATTAATCAGAAAATTCCCAGTAAATTCTTATTAAATACTCAGTAAATTTCCAGTAAATTCTCGATAAATTACTGATTAAATTCCCAGTAAATTCTCAGTAAATTACTAACTAAATTCTCAGGAAATTCTCAGTAAATTTCTCATTTAATTCCCAGTAAATTCTCAGTAAATTACTCTGTAAATTCTCATTAAATTACTGAATAAATTCCCAGTAAATTCTCTGTAAATTACATAGTAAATTCCCAGTAAATTTTAAGTAAATTCCTGGTAAATTCTCATTAAATTATGTAGTAAATTCCAACTAAATTCTCAGTAAATTACACAGTAAATTCCCAGCAATTTCTTAGTAAATTACAAGTAACTTGCTCGGTAAACTCCTAGAAGATTGCTGTAAATTCTTAGTAAATTACTAAGTAAATTCTCAGTAAATTCCCAATAAATTACTCAGTAAATTTCCATTAAATTACTTAGTAAATTCACAGTAAATTACTCAGTAAATTACCACTAAATTCCCAGTAAATTACTTAGTAAATTTCTAGTAAATTCACAGTAAATTACGCAGTAAGTTCCCAGTAAATTGTCAGTAAATTCCCAGTAAATTACTTAGTAATTTCTCAATAAATTCTCAGTAAATTGCAGTGTAAATTCTTAGTAAATTATCTATAAATTACTCAGTAAATTCTAAGTAAATTACTTAGTAAATTCCCAATAAATTCTTAGTAAATTACTCAATAAATTCCCAATAAATTCTCTATAAATTACGAAGTAAATTTTCAGTAAATTAGTCAGTAACTTTCCAGTAAATTCTTAATAAATTACTCAGCAAATTCCCAATAAATTCTCAGTAAATTACGAAGTAAATTCTCAGTAAATTTCTAGTAAATTCTCAATAAATTACTCAGTAACTTCCCAGTAAATTCGTAGTAAATTACTCAGTAAATTATAGAGTAAATTCTCAGTAAATTTGCAGTTAATTACTCAATAAATTCTCAGTAAATTCTCAGTAAATTACTTAGTAAATTCGAAGTAAATTATCAATAAATTACTGTTTAAATTCTCAGTAAATTCTCAATAAATTGCTCAGTAAATTTCGTGTAAATTCTTAGAAAATTTTGAGTAAATCCTCAATAAATTAATCAGTAAATTCTCAGTAAATTACTAAGTAAACTGCCAGCAAATTCTCAATAAATTACTTAGTAAATTCCAAGAAAATTTTCATTAAATTAATAAGTAAATTCCTAGCAAATTCTTATTAAATTACTAAGTAAAGTCGTAATAAAGTCTCAGTAAATTTCGAGTAAATTACCCAGAAATTCTCACTAAATTACTCAGTAAATTTCTAAAAAATTCTCAATAAATTAATTAGTAAATTCCAATTAAATTCTCAGTAAATTCCCTGTAAATTCTAGTAAATTCCCTATAAATTCTTAGTAAATTTCTAAGTAAATTCTCAGAAAATTACTCAGTAAATTACCATTAAATTCACAGTAAATTACTCACCAAATTACTCTGTAAATTCCTAACAAATTCTCATTAAGTTAATCAGTAAATTCCCAGTAAATTTTTATTAAATTACTCAGTATATTCCCAGTAAATTACTCTGTAAATTCCTCGTAAATTCTCAGTAAATTACTACGTAAATTTCCCTTAATTCTCTGTAAATTACTGAGTAAATTCCTCGTAAATTCTAAGTAAATTACTGAGTAAATTCCTAGTAAATTTTCACTAAACTACTCTAAATTTTCACTAAACTACTCATTAAATCCTCAACAAATTCACAGCAAATTCCCATTAAATTACTTTGTAAATTGCTAGTAATTTAGTGAGAATTTACTAAGTATTTATTGGGAATTTAATGAGTATTTACTAAGAATTACTAAGAATTTACTCGAAATTTGCTCAGAATTCTCAGTAAATTACTCAATAAATTCCCCGTAAATTGCTCGTTAAATTCACAGTAAATTACTCAGTAAATTTCCAGTACATTCCCATTAAATTGCTCACTAAATTCACAGTAAATTCTCAGTAAATTACCACTAAATTCCAAGTAAATTCCCAGTAAATTAACAGTAATTTCCTAGAAAATTCTCAGCAAATTACTTAGTAAATTACAGATTAAATTCTCAGTAAATTACTCAATAAATTTCGAGTAAATTCTCAGTAAATTACTCAATAAATTTCAAGCAAATTCTCAGCAAATTACTCAATAAATTCCCAATAAATTCTCAGTAAATTCCAAAAAAATTCCTAGTAAGCTCTCAGTAAAATACTCAATAAATTCCCTGTAAATTCTTAGTAAATTACTCAGTAAATTCCGAGAAAATTCTCATTAGATTACTGTGTAAATTTCCAGCAAATTCCTACTAAATTTTCTGTAAATTATGCAGTAAATTCCAAATAAATTTCTAGTAAATTCTCCGTAAATTACAAAGCAAATTCCCAGAAAATTACAGTGTAAAATTTCAGTAAATTTCCAGTAAATCGCATTAAATTACTCAGTAAATTCCCAAAAAATTCTCAGTAAATTCCTAGTAAATTCTCATTAAATTACTGTGTGAATTCTAAGTAAATTCCCAGTAAATTCTCAGGAAATTCTCAATAAATTACACAGCAAATTCCCAGTAAATTACTCAATAAATTTTCATTAAATTCCCAGTAAATTACGTAGTAAATTCCCAGTAAATTCTTAGAAAATTCTCAATAAATTATGAGTAAATTACTCATTAAATTCTTAGTAAATTGCTAAGTAAATTCTCATTAAATTACTTAGGAAATTCTTAGTAAATTTCTCAATAAATTCTGAGTAAATTCTTATTAAATTACTCAGTAAATTACTTAGTAATTTCCCAGTAAATTTCTGAGGAAACTCCCTGAAAATTCTCAATAAATTCCAAGTAAATTTTCATTAAATTAATTAGTAAACTCCCAGTAAATTTTTAGTAAATTACTCAGTAAATTCCAAGTAAATTACTGAGAAAATTTTCAGTAAATTCTCAGCAAATTACAACGTAAATCCCCAGTAAATTTTCATTAAATTACTCAGTAAATTCTTTTTAAATTCTTAGTAAATTCCCATTAAATTCTTGAGTAAATTCTCAATAAATTCTCAGCAAATTCTTATTAAATCACTAATTACATTACAAGAAAATTCTCAGCAAATTACTGAGTAAATTCTCATTAAATTATGCAGTTAATTCCAAGTAAATTCTCTGTAAATTACCCAGAAAATTCTCAGTATAAACTACTCAGTAAAATGCTAGTAAATTCTTAGCAAATTACGCAGTAAATTCCAAGTAAATTCTCAGTAAATTCCAAGTAAATTGTAAGTAAATTACTCAGTAAATTCGTAGTAAATTACCCGTTAAATTCCTAGTAAATTCTCAATAAATTCCTAGTAAATTCCCAGTAAATTACTGAGTACATTCTCAATAAATTCCCAGTAAATTCTCAGTAAATTACTAAGTAAATTCCCAGTAAATTCTCAGTAAATTACTCAGTAAATTCCCAGTAAATTCTCATTATATTACTGTGTAAATTCGCACAAAATTCTCAGTAAATTCCTCAGTACATTCCCAAAAAATTCTCTGTAAATTACTGAGTAAATTCCTTGTAAATTACTTAGAAAATTCCCATAAATCTTATTAAATTTCTCAGCAAATTACCAGTAAATTCTTCGTAAATTACTCAATAAATTCTCAGTAAATTACTGACTAAATTCCCAGCAAATTTTCAGTAAATTACTCAATAAATTCCCAGTAAATTCTCAGTAAATTCCTAGAAAATCTTGATTAAATTCTCAGTAAATTCTCATTAAATTACTCAGTAAATTCCCAATAAATTCTGGGTAAATTACTGAGTAAATTACTACTAAAATACTCAATAAATTTCTACTAAAATACTCAGTAAATTCACAGCAAATTCTCAGTAAATTACTTAGTAAATTCCCGGTAAATTCTCAATAAATTACGGAGTAAATTCCTAGTAAATTCTCAGTAAATTACTCACTAAATTCCCAGTAAATAGTCTGTAAATTTTCAGGAAATTCTCAGTAAATTATTCATTCTCAATAAATTACTGAGTAAATTCCGAGTAAAATATTCAGTAAATTCCCCGTAAATTCTTATTAAATTACTCAGTAAATTCCCTGTAAATTCAAATCAAATTCTAAGTAAATTACTCATTAAATTCACAGTAAATTCTCAGTAAATTACTCATTAAATTCCCAGTAAATTACCCTTTAAATTCCCAGTAAATTCTCATTAAAATACTCAGTAAATTCCTAGTAAATTCTAAGTAAATTACTCAGTCAATTTACAGTGAATTCTCATTAAATTACTGAGTAAATTTCCAGTAAATTCAAGTAAATTACATAGTAAATTCCCAGTATATTCTCATTAAATTATGCAGTAAATTCCAAGTAAATTCTCTGTGAATTACACAGTAAATTCCCAGTAAATTCTCAGTAAATTACTAGTAAATTACTCGGCAAATTTTCTGTAAATTATCAGTAAATTATACAACAAATTCCAAGTAAATTCCTAGTAAATTCTCAGTAAATTCTCAGTTAATTCTCATTAAATTACTATGTAAGTTCCCAGTAAATTCTTAAAAAATTACTCAATAAATTCACAATAAATTCTCAGTAAATTCCTACTAAATTCTCAGTAAATTCTCAGAAAATTACTTCGTAAATTCTAAGTAAATTCACACTAAATTTCCAGTAAATTCTCATTAAGTTAAGCAGTAAATTTTTATTAAATTACTCAGTAAATTCTCAATAAATTACTTCGTAAATTCCAAGTAAATTCTCTGTAAATTACTCAGTAAATTCCCATTAAATTCTCTGTAAATTACTGAGTAAATTCCAAGTAAATTCTCAATAAATTACTGAGTAAATTCACTGTTAATTCTCGCTAAATTACTCAGTAAATTCAAGTAAATTGTTAGTAAATTCGTTATAAATTCTCATTAAATTACTCAGTAAATTCCTATTAAATTCTCAGTAAATTAATTAGTACATTCCCAATAAATATTCAGTAAATTCCCAATAAATTCTCAGTAAATTTCCAGTAAATTCTTAATAAATTTCGAGTAAATTCTCAGTAAATTACTCTGTAAATTCCCAGTAAATTCTCTATAAACTACTTAGTAAATTCCAAGTAAATTCGCATTAAATTACTCATCAAAATTCCTAGTAAATTCTCAATAAATTACTCAGTAAACTCCTAGTAAATACGCAGTAAATTCCCAATAAATTTCCTGTAAATTCCAATTAAATTCTCAGTAAATTACTAACTAAATTCCCAGTAAATTCACAGTAAATTCTCATTAAATTAATCAGTAAATTCTCAGAAAATTATTCAAAAAATTCTCAGTAAATTCCCAGTAGATTCTCTGTAAATTACTAAGTAAATTCCCAATAAATTCTCAGTGAGTTACTTAGTAAATTCCCAGTAAATTCTCAGTAAATTACTCAGTAAATTCCCAGTAAATTCTCATTAAATTAATCAGTAAATCCCCATAAAAACTTATTAAATTTCTCTGTAAATTCCCCATAACTTCCCTGTAAATTACTCAATAAATTCCCAGTAAATTCTCAGTAAATTACTCAGAAAATTCCTAGTAAATTCCGAGTAAATTACTCAATAAATTCCTAGTAAATTATCAGTAAATTACTTAGAAAATTCATAGTAAATTCCAAGAAAATTCTCATTAAATTACTCAATAAATGTCTAGTAAATTCTAGGTAAATTACTGACGAAATTTCCAGTAAATTCTCCTTAAATTCCTAGTAAATTCTTAGTAAATTACTCAGTAAATTCCTAGTACATTCTCAGTAAATTACTCAGTAAATTCCCAGTAAATTCTAATCAAATTAACCAGTAAATTCTTATTAAATGCTTAGTAAATTCTCAGTAAATTACTCAGTAAATTCCCTGTAAATTACTGAGTGAATTCTCAGTAAATTACTGAGTAAATTCCCTGTAAATTTTCATTAAATTACTCAGTAAATTCCCAATAAATTCTCAGTAAATTCTAAGTAAATTCCCAGTAAATTCTCATTAAATTATGCAGTAAATTCCAAGTAAATTGCTCAGTAAATTCCCAGTAAATTACTAGTAAATTACTCGGTAAATTCCTAAAAAATTTCGGTAAATTCTCAGTAAATTACTCACTGAATTCCCAGTAAATTACTGAGTAAATTCCTAGTAAATTACTCAGTAAATTCCCAGTAAATTCTCATTAAATTACTTAGTAAATTGCCAATAAATTCTCAGTAAATTACCACTAAATTTCTAGTAAATTCCCAGTAAATTACTCAGTAAATTACGCAGTAAGTTCCTTGTAAATTGCCTGTTAATTCTCAGTAAATTCTTAGTAAATTACTGTAACAACCGTCACTTCAACTTAGTCATACTTGCATACATTTATGTATGATCTTGTTTTGTTATGTTGCATTTGTAAATCCTGTCTTGTTTTGCTTGAGTGTTGCTTGCATGCTTTGTTCTTGCCTGGTGTGTGGCCGAGGTAATCTTAAGCCTAGACACCTTGGAACCCTTTCGCACTTAGAACTATCTTGGAACCACTTCGGTTGACCTCCATCTTCACCCTGGCATATTGGCCGAGATGTCATCATCTAGGCCGAGGTGTGCGTCACCTAGGCCGAGATGTGCATCGGCCGAGATGTTATTGTCTAGACGTTCTAGATCCTTGATCCTTGCACTTAGTGATTTTGTTCCTGGAATGGTATGACCTAGACCGAGGTGTGGCACATCTAGGCCAAGGTGTGGCACGGCTTAGTCAAGTGTTGTCCTTCCAAGCCGATGTCGTTGTCACCCTACTTGCCGAAGCTTTGCCCTTAGCCGAGATCATCCCTTGCCAGAGTGCTCTTGCCGTCTAGCTTGTTGAATACACTTTGTCATGGTCTTGTCTTGTCAGTCAGTCACCTTTTTGAGTAGAGCCAATCAGCCGATGCCACGTGTCCTCGCAGAGGGTTAAGTCAGTGACTGTCGAGAAAACATATCATTTTGTATCAAATCTTGTCTTTTAGAGAGAGAGACTCTAGGAAGAAGAAGGAGAAGCTTTTGAGTGAGAGAGAGAGTGGACCTCCAAGCTTGACCGTGGGAGTTTGAACCGTTAGATTCAAGTTTTGTGGTTAGAATCTTAATCTACGCTTGTTGTTCTTATTGATCGTCTAGCTGCATTGCATGATCGAACCTGTTCTGCATGCCTTGCTTTGATTTAAAGTTGGTTTAGTAAGAGAAGATAGTGTTCATGTGTTCTTGAAGAAAAGTCTTGTTTTGATCCGAAAGTTTGCATCAAGAACCATGTTTTTCTGTTTGTTTTCACAAGATCTTCAAGTATGGGTACCCAGGTCCATGTTTTCGAACTCATAGCACGAAATCTCAGACTTTGTAATAACGAGTTATGATTTTAGCATGCATGTTCTTCATCTTCTCCATCTTCATGTTCTTCATGTTCTTCAATAGGAAACCCAGATTTTCCCGACTTCGCTTTTGAATGTGGCCGTCGGAACCACACCTCAGCGAGAAGGTGTGGGACCTTGGCCAAGACCTGGTTGGTGCCTAGCATGTTTTCCCGAGATGAAAGAAAAACAGTGTTTTGTTTTGATTTAACTTAGTTTTGATGAATGCCGAGATCATCCATCTGCATGTGAATCTTGTTTGAAAGTGCGTTCAATAGACTTTGCCATGTGTTTGTAGGACTTGGACTTTCGCCTTGACCCCGACGTTTGAAGAATTATGTGAGTGGTATTTTTAATAAAGCTATGTTACAATGTTTTGATAAGCTTTGCTTTGCTTTGTTTCGAAAAGTATTTGTTAAGCATGAATGATTATCCTTATTTTGTATATCAAGTATTATTTTGTTTTGATGACATTCTTGGAAAAGTCCTTAGTGCCAGGGGACTATAATGCAACTGCACCATCGTTTGAGATATCTCTCTTGTTTTGTCTTGTTTTGCCACTGACGGTTTACCGCGTGGGTTTGTTTGTCCGGAATGTCATCATTTGCTATATGTTGATGCTAGTAAGCATCCCTTGAAGTTTTGGAAGATTTGTTAGATGAACGTGGTTCATCCCTTGTTATGCAAAGTTTGATATGTATTGTTTTGAAAAGACTTCGGCTATTATTCATGCAAACCCCTTTATTATTTATATCATTCACTGAGTACCCAAGCTTACCCTCTCTCTATATATATATGTAGGTGATGAGTAAGAAGGCGGTGACGCCTAGATGTGATTCGCGAGCTTGTTTTGGATTTTTGTTATATCGGCTTGACTTGTATTCATGTCGGCAAATCTTGAAAATTATACTTCTCGACTTGTAATACTTGTATTTTGCATACATAGGCTTGAGAAGCCTTTTGATCAAGATGCAATAACTTCGCAGTAAATTCTTAATAAATTCCAAGTAAATTCTCATCAAAATACTGTTTAAATTCCCAGTAAATTCTCAAAAAATTACTCAGTAAATTCCTTGTAAATTCTCAGTAAATTTCCAGTACATTCTCAGTAACTTACTCAGTAAATTCTCAGTAAATTACTAAGTAAACTCCCAATAAATTCTCGTTAAATTACGGAGTAAATTCTCAGTAAATTCCGAGTAAATTCTCAGTAAATACTTAGTTAATTCCCAGTAAATTCCAAGAAAATTCTTAGTAAATTACGCAATAAATTCCCAGCAAATTATTAGTAAATTCCCAGTAAATTCTCATTAAATTAATCAGTAAATTCCAAGTAAATTTTTATTAAATTACTCAGTAAATTACCAATAAATTACTGATAAAATTCCTAGTATATTCTTATTAAAATTTCCAGTAAATTCTCAGTAAATTACTCAGTAAATTCTCAGTAAATTACTCTGTATATTCTTAGTAAATTGCAGTGTATTCCCAGTAAATTTTCAGTAAATTATGCAGTAAATTCCTAGTAAATTCTCATTAAATTATGAAGTAAATTCCAAGTAAATTACTCGGTAAATTCCCAGTAATTTGTCATTAAATTACTCGGTAAATTCCCAGTAAATTCTCAGTAAATTACTCAGTAAATTCCAAGTAAACTCTCTATAAACTACCGAGTAAATTACCAATAAATTACTCAGTAAATTCCCATTAAATTCTCCTTAAATTACTCAGCAAATTCATAGTAAATTTGCAGTAAATTACCACTAAATTCCAAGTAAATTCTCAGTAAATTCCCAGAAAATTCACATTAATTTTCTAGAAAATTCTCAGTAAATTACAAATTAAATTCCTAGTAAATTCCTAATAAATTACCCGGTAAATTTTGAGTAAATTCTCAGTAAATTACAGAGTAAATTTGGAATAAATTCTCAGTAAATTACTCTGTAAATTCCTAATAAATTCTCAGTAAATTTCAAGTAAATTCTCAGTTAATTACTGAATAAATTCTTAGTAAATTCCCAGTAAATTCCCGGTAAACTCTCAGTAAAATACTCAGTAAATTCCTAGAAAATTCTCAGAAAATTACTCAGTAAATTTGTGACACCCCTGTTCCGTAGTATGTTAATTAGTCCTTAACATGATGTGATTATGTATTTTGATATGATTTTGTGTTCCACTATGTGAAAATATGTGGTTTGAAATTTTATCTGTTCATCGTAGGAATATCTGTTTGAGTAGTCTGTTTTGGAAATTTAATTGAGGGCCTTATCGGCCACGGAACCCGAAATTGACTACGCCATTGTGGTTGGCATAATTTTTAGGGCCTACGGTGAAATTTAATTGAAATTTAATTCTGGCCAATTTAAACTGATTAAATTGATAAATTAAGCACCCCATTATTTTATATTAAAATATTTGTTAGTGGGGCTTGTTGTATATTTGCATTTTGACCAACCTTCACTCTTTTGCCCTTTTCTTTTTCCACACTTTGAATATGGGTGTGAGGTTAGAACCATTGGAAAGATTATTTCCTGGGCTTCTATTTGGACACAAGAGCAACCTAAAATAGAGTCCGAACGAGAGAGTTACGCCTATTTGAATTTCGAGTTTATATGTAGGAAGCAGGCTCGCTCAAGCGAACTGCATGAATTTCAGAGATTCTGGAAGCTTCTTTTCTACACTCAAGCCAAGCTTTCTTTGCTCGAGTGACTAGGTCACTAACAGACATTTTAAAGTGACTTTTTGAGCCAAAACTTTATTCTTTCTTCCTTTCTTCTCTCCCTCTCCTTTATGTCCAAAAACCTAGCCCTCAAAACATTGATTTCATCCATTTTTCCCAACATTCTACCATGAATCTTGCATCAAAGATGAAGAACAAGAGAAGATCAACATTTTCAACTAACTAGATTTTGGATTTTCGAAAGAATGCTCTTGATCTAGCTTCTTTGCTTCCAATCTTGAGGTATTGGTGTCCTTAACTTGTTATATGTTTGATTTGGGATACCTATGTGATGATTTCATTACATACACATGTAGTGAGTAGTTATATACATGTGTGTGTATATATATATTGTGAGGATACGATTGTGTGAATGAATATTTGGGAAAATGTTGGAAATGTTTCATGATTTATGAGAGAAGTTGTGCTGATTATGAATGATTATCATTGTTTATGATGAGTAATTGCCTCAATTTCATAAAGAATGAAAAAACCCCAATTATTCTCAAACCCTAGTTTTCCAATTTTTTTTTTTTTTTTAATAAAAAATGATTTTGGTCAATTGTTTTCCAAAACATGAAATTGAGTGTAATAACTTGGTTTTGAGGTTGAGATTGCGAAACTTTAAGCTTCTTTCTCTATATTTCCTTGAAAGGATGAAGTTTTGGTGTTAAATCCACTATTTTTGACATGTGAAGTTATGAGATTGTTGTGAATGGAAATCATTGTAGGAAAAATGCATTATTTACACACTCATGCACCATATGCATTGTTCATTTTTCTTTTGGTTTTACTTTTGTGAAAATGGTTGAACACAAAAAGGGGGTAAATGGTCTATGAGTTTGGGTAGTGAGTCGGGTTGGTTTTGAGTTACGTGTTGTAATTGGTATCTGTGTGAGGAGTTAAGGTGCCCAATTTCCCTATCTACGCATTTCACCGGACGAATGTGGAAAAATGTTTTTGAGTGTCCATGAGCCCGCCGTTTCTGGAGCTGGCAAATGTGGAAAAACGGATGATTTTGGGTGTTCATGTCCCCATCGTTTATGGAGTGGCAAATGTGGAAGGTCAAAATGTTTTGTTTTTTTGGGTGCCTATTGCCTCGCTGTTTTTAGAGTCGGCAAATGTGGGACTATTTTTAGTATACAAAACTATATATATGTATAACTGTTTTGATTTCGGCTCTCACTTGGAATGTCATAGTATATTTGCGCCCATGGTTACTTTGAAAAATGTTGAACAAATGTCATGCATTGCATATTTCATTTGTATTTAAACAAATATTTATAATTAAACATTCAAACTTCATCATACCTGCATTACATGATCATGTGTGTTTCAGTTAACTGTATAGCTTGTTAAATGCATTGCCTATTGAGCTTTTGCTCACCCCAAAGCTCACAAATTTTAGGAAATGATGTTGAGGCACCTTCGTAAGTGTAGATATGTGAAATGAAGTTGGATGAGGGCATGGATGCTCTTTTATTGATGTTTTATGATTTGGCTTTGGATTATCTTATATGGACTATTTGTATGGAGGAATTGAAAATTTATCTTGTATATGAATGTAATTTAACAAGGATGTATTTTTGAGATAGTTCAATTGGAAAGAGGAGTTAGTGGATTGTATTATTGTTAATATTTGTTATCTGCATGTGTGTATTATTGTTGGTTGTATTAAGGTATCAGGGGAATTAAGAGGTATTTCTCCAGGGTGTTACAAAATTCTTGAATTCTGCTTCATCACTCGAGCGAACAATCTGTCGCTCAAGAACACATCTCATGCATCCAGTAGTTTTGCAAAGTTTTGTTGTTGGCTCTAGCGACCAAGTTGACGCTCGAGCGACCTCCGTTCATTTTGCATCTTGGCTCGAGTGACCATTGAGCCTAGATTCGGACCATCCAGTAGTTTTGCAGACCCTGTGGTTTGCTCGAGCGACCAATGTTGCACTCGAGTGAAGTGTCTTGTTTCAACATATTTTGAAAAGTCATGTTTTATCCATTTTGGCATTCTCATCCATTTCTAAACATTCTTAGGCATGAATTGAGCTTCCTAAATAAATGTATGAGTTAGAATGGGGCTTAAAATAATTGAATAAGTTAAAGAACGATCCAATTAAGCAATGTGATTTAATAACTATATGTTATGAATTGTTTAGGTTTATTCGCGAAAACGTGTTGGCAACCAAACCACTGTGAGTAATATCTCAGTAAAGATATTTTCTTATTTATTCTATTTTTTGAATGTCTTAATGAAGTAAGTTTTCTGAATTCGTGATTTTGCAAATGTGAATGAGTTTCTATCTATCTGATCATCATGATAACTGTAAATCTAATTAATGTGACGTGAATGTCTATGATGGATCTAAGGTAATTTTGTATATCTGAATTGCCAAGGTCATTCTGTATATTTGACAAGATGGACCGAAGGTCATTCCGTATATTTGACAAGATGGACCCAAGGTCATTGTGAATATCTGATAAGTCTGATTATCTGTTATGAGTTGATTGAATGGTCAATACACAGCTATAAATGATTGTACCCAAGGTCGTTCCATTAAGATATGATCAATTATGTTCTATACATTTGTCATACATTGGACCCGAGGTCGTTCCGCCATCTATTGGACCCAAGGTCATTCCGTTATGAATTGTTTATGATATGGAAATGCTTATGTTACTTAATAGAGCTCATTCATATAACCCATTTACTCTGATGCTATTTACTGGGCGTTAGCTCACTCCGTATTTATATATGTAGGTGGGTAGCAAGATGCCCAACCTTAGTGAGCCTTTGAAAAGATTACCGCGTTTTTGAGGAGTCAACCAAGGATACCTCACACATGAGGCTTTTGCCTTTTGATTTTCTATTTTCTTTTATTGGTCATGTTTGACCACATTTGTATATAACTTTCGGTATGCATGCTAATGTTATATGTATGATTTTGGACATGTAAGACCCTTTCTATGTATGTATGCTGTAAGTTATTAATTGATAAGAACTTTTTCTTCATGCCATTTATACACAAGCTTATTGGACAAATATTATATTTTTGTTTCCGTTTTTGGCCCTATATAATTAAATATGATTTGTTTTTTGTCTGAGGCCGTAGTTAATCTCATGATTACTGGCCAGTTATGATCCTAACCTTTAAAGGCGAGTATGAGTCATGACAATGCATGCACAAGTGTGGGGTCCCATGCCCTTGGCTTGTTTGTGACCGAAAGAAGCCTGAATTGCCTCACGATCAATGTTTTTTATAAAACCGACTTCTAATTTTGGAAAATCATCAATCAAGACACAACCAAACTTCGTTCTCTCTCTCTCTCTCTCTCTCTCTCTCTATTAAAAAGTTGATTGCTAGCTAAAAACAGATTCAGGGTAAAATGGTAATTTTCATACAAAGTTAGTTTTTGGCTAAAACAGGTTTATACAGCAACTCCAAACAACCTCAAACATTCTAAAGATGAAGTATTTACCATTTCCTTATTGGAAGGGTTGCAAATGCTCGAAGTTTTAGGGTTAGTCAAAATGGGGTGTCTACACTATTCACAATTCGATTATGTTTATCTAATCTCCCATCATTATAAGGCATTGGATTGTTTCAAACATTTTGTTGCTAAGGTAGAAAATTTGAAAGAGAGGAATTTAAAAATTCTTCATACTGATCGAGGGCATGAATATTTTTCACATCAATTCTAGGGATTATGTAAGGAAAAGGGGATATACAGGCAATTAATAATTCTTGGTACTCCGCAACAAAATGATGTAGTGGAGAGAATGAATCGTACTTTACTTGAAATGATTAGATCGATGATGGCGCAAGCCAACCTCTTTATATCCTTTTAGGGGACACTCTTTTGACTTTCAGCCTACATCCTAACCATGTGCTTTTAAATTCAGTTTCAACAAGCCTATATGATTATGGAATTGCACAAAACCTAATTTGAAGCATTTGCAGTTTTGGGGTTGTACAGGTTTTGTTCACAACATTTCCCATAAATATGGAAAGTTAGTCCCTAGAGCAAAAACATAGATTTGGTTAGATATTTAGAGGGTTCTCAAAGGGTTATGTTATGTCACGACCCCAAACCGCCCCTAGTAGTTTGGTGCCGTGATGGCCAGTAATCCGTAATTACCGAAGGCCAACTTTCTAAACCTTAACACAATCAGAGTGTGATGGCCAGTAATCCGTAATTACCGAAGGCCAACTTTTCAAAACTTAACACAATCAGAGTATGGATATAGGGGCTCACAGATGCGGAAGCGATAAATCAAATACAAGTGGTCCATAAGAGTTGTGCGTAGATCAAAGCAATGCCAAACATTTCCGATTAACTTTACAACTTGAATACAATAAGGTAAAAATACATGTTACATCTTGATCAAAAGGCTTCTTGAGCCGACATAAACAAAAGTACAGCTAATACAAGTCAAGAAGCATGATTTTCAAGATTTGCCGACATGCAAAGCAGGGCATTGCCGACGTAAATACAAAAGTAAAGCCGACATAAGCACGAATCCAAAACAAGCATCCAAAACGATCTAGGCGTCGCCGCCGTCCTACTCATCACCTACATATATATAGAGGGGTGAGTACAAAACTCAGTGAATGGTACTAATAATAAAGGTTTTACATGAATATAGCCGAGGTCCTTCAAACAAACTCATTAACTTTAGCAAGACGAGGGATGAACCGTATTCACCAATCAAATATCACAAGTATCCAAAGATGTTTACTGACATAGGCAAAGCAGGGGATGAACCGTATTCATCATTCAAGTATCATAACATCGGCGAAGCAAGGGATGAACCGTATTCATCATTCAAGTATCATAACATCGGCGAAGCAAGGGATGAACCGTATTCATCATTTAAGTATCAAGGGTTGTACGATCCGTAATCGTTTGGTCAATAGTATTGCGAAAGTTTAGAGTCCTCCAATACAAGGGACTTGTGCACTTGGTACCGCGAAAGTTTAGAGTCCTCCAGTACAAGGGACTTGTGTTACTTAGGCCCGTAGCCCGATTTAACAAGGACCATATCCTTTTATACTTAGTACTGCGAAAGTTTAGAGTCCTCCAGCACAAGGGACTTTCCGAGGATAACAATCAAACAAGGCCATTTATTCATGCTTAGCAAATACCACGTCAAAACAAACAAAACAAGATTTATCAAAAGCAAGTGTAACATAGCTTTATTAGAAATACCACTCACCTAGTTCTTCAGGTGTAGACTCAAAGCAAATATCAAGGACCTACAATCACATGGCAAATCACATTCTCAAAACAAGCTTTATATGTATGCAAATGATCTCGGCAATCTCACCAGATCCAAGTCAAAGACAAGGCAGAACAAGCTGGGAGTTTAACCACCGCTCCCGTTTTCATGAAAACACACTGGGTACCGTCCAGGGCTAAGCCGAGGTCCCGTTAAACAAAGTCAGGAAAAACCTAGGTTTTCCTTTGAAGAATATGAAGAACATGATCAATGAAAGATGGATGCAAGCTCACAACTCGTTACAAAAATCTGAGTTTTCATGCCAACAGTTCAAAATAGGGACCTGGGTACCCATTCAAGAAAGTCATGCAAGAACAAACACAAAACATGGTTTTCGTTCTAAACTCTTCGATCAAAATGAGACTTTCTTCAAGAACACATGAAAAACCAATTTCTCTTTCCAAACCAACTTCAAAACGATGCATGACATGCAAAACAAATCCGATCATGCAATGCAGCTAGATAGT
>NW_021027992.1:35495-54133 GCF_004153795.1 Camellia sinensis
GAGACCAAACTTCCTAAGGGGTGGAACTGTGAGCATTCCCTGTTCTGTATTATGCTAAATTGGTCCTAAATCTGTTTATGGTTATGTGTTTAGCATGATTTTGTGTGCCATTATGTGACTTTGAATTCGTATCTGTTCATCGGTAGGATATCTTGTTTGAATAACCTGCTTTAAATTAAGAGAATCCCTTATCCAACAATTCTTGCAATTGCAGTTTCAATTCTCTAAGTTCAGCTGGGGCCATCCTATAAGGTGTTTTGGAGATCGGCTGCGTTCCCGACACGATGTCAGCAGTAAACTTTATTTCTCTATCGGTTAAGTGGCCAAGCAATTCGTTTGGGAAGATGTCGGAAAATTCACTAACGACTGGGATGTCGGCTAAATTAACATTTCCATCCTGATCACTCAGTATACTACACAAGTAGCCTCGACACCCTTTCTGAATTAACTTATAGGCCTTAATGGACGAAATCAAGTAAGGTGGGGGCACTACCCCTTTACCCTGAAAGATAACCTCGGCTAGGTTTGGGGGTCTCAATGTGACACTTTTCGAAACACAATTAATAGATGCATCGTTTGCGACTAACCAGTCCATTCCCAGTATAATATCAAAATGAGCTATGTCTAGAGGCATTAGATCTATTAACAATTCAACGTTCTCAATCATAACAACGCATGCTCTGTAAATGGACACAACAATCATAGGTCTCCCAGATGGAGTAGACACAGATAATACGAAATCAAGGGGCTCTAGTTCTCTGTTAATTTTCTCAGCAAACTTAGTAGATATAAACGAATGGGTAGAACCCGAATCAATCAACACATAGGCATCTTGGGAGCAAATTAGAAGTATACCTGACACCACTGCCTCAGCATTCTGAGTGTCTCCTGGCATTAACACAAATACTCTGCCCTGTCTCATCTGCCCTTTCCCAGCATTACCCTTCTGAACGGAACCCGAGGTATTCTCACCTTTCTTGTTGTCGTCAGCCTTTGCCTTGGGGCAATCTCTCACATAATGGCCCATCTCGCCACATTCATAACAAGCTCCAGACGTCCGGCGACAAATCCCGAAATGTTGCCTCCCACAGTCCGAATACGTCGGCTTAGCATTACCTTCCTGCCTTAGGTTACTAGCACTGCCCATGTTCGTCTTCTTCTTGGTGCCCAGCTGTCCTCGGCGATTGTCATAGTTCTGCCTTTTTCGCTGGTTCTCCCCCGAGCTCTGGTATCGATTCAAATTAGCTTCGACCTGAAGGGCTTTGTCCAATACTTCGGCATAAGTCGGCATATCGAGCAAACTAACCCAGTCTTGAATCGGTCCACGAAGCCCACACTCGAACTTCCTGGCTTTCATGTATTCATCGTTGGTCATATGAGGTACAAACCTCACCAATTCAGTAAAAGCGCGGTCATATTCCGCCACTGTTCTGCTGCCTTGCGTCAGAGTATGAAATTCAGTAGCCTTCCAGTTTCGAACACTTAGGGGAAAATGTTTCTTGTAGAACAACTCTAGGAATCGGGTCCAGGTTAGATCTGGATTGCTCTCTCTAACCATCATCCACCACCTGCGAACGTCATCATCTAATGTGAATGCTGCCAACGTCACTTTCTGAGCGTCGGTGCTAGGGAAGATCTCGAATAGCTTTTCCATTTCTAAAACCCATGCCTCAGCCTTCATCGGCTCTATACCCCCAGAGAATCTCGGTGGTTTCATTTTCTTAAACTCCCTGATCAAAGCTATCGTGCCATCCCCATATAAGGCTGGTTGCGGGGGAGCTTGAGGCACTGGAGGGGGTGGAGGCGGAACTACATTTCGGCCGTTGGTCTGCTCGGCCTGAGTCGACGTAGCACTAGCGAACTGCTGCCTAGTTTGCCTCAACTCGTGGGCCAAACCTTCAACTAATCTTTCCAATCTGTCCATTCTGTCTTCGGGCTGATCCCGGCCAAGTGGAGGTCTACCTCTCCTCATGATGCTATGAGTGTGCAAGGTATGACTTTAAAAACAAATAAACAAATGACCCCGTAGGCAAGCAACAAATTAAGCGTATCAAGATAATGCACACCTCATTCAAATAACAAATACCATGATGTAACCCTCACATCTTTCTAAGGGAAATCCTATGCTCTTTAGGACTCAAAGTGTGTGAATAGCGTATACCGAGGAACTCGTGCTCTGATACCATTCTGTCACGACCCCAAACTGCCCCTAGTAGTTTGGTGCCGTGATGGCCAGTAATCCGTAATTACCGAAGGCCAACTTTCAAAAACTTAACACAAGGACTGCTCACTGTCATCGGCAAAACAAGGGATGAACCGTATTCCTCATTCAAATCTTACAAGTATCAAGGACTGCTCACTGTCATCGGCAAAACAAGGGATGAACCGTATTCCTCATTCAAATCTTACAAGTATCAAGGACTGCTCACTGTCATCGGCAAAACAAGGGATGAACCGTATTCCTCATTCAAATCTTACAAGTATCAAGGACTGCTCACTGTCATCGGCAAAACAAGGGATGAACCGTATTCCTCATTCAAATCTTACAAGTATCAAGGACTGCTCACTGTCATCGGCAAAACAAGGGATGAACCGTATTCCTCATTCAAATCTTACAAGTATCAAGGACTGCTCACTGTCATCGGCAAAACAAGGGATGAACCGTATTCCTCATTCAAATCTTACAAGTATCAAGGACTGCTCACTGTCATCGGCAAAACAAGGGATGAACCGTATTCCTCATTCAAATCTTACAAGTATCAAGGACTGCTCACTGTCATCGGCAAAACAAGGGATGAACCGTATTCCTCATTCAAATCTTACAAGTATCAAGGACTGCTCACTGTCATCGGCAAAACAAGGGATGAACCGTATTCATCATTCAAAGCTTACAAGTATCAAGGACTGCTCACTGTCATCGGCAAAACGAGGGATGAACCGTATTCATCATTCAAAGCTTACAAGTATCAAGGATTGTTCACTGTCATCGGCAAAACGAGGGATGAACTGTATTCATCATTCAATGGTACTGCGAAAGTTTAGAGTCCTCCAGCACAAGGGACTTGCGTTACTTAGGCCTGTAGCCCGATTTAACAAGGACCGTATCCTTTTATACTTAGTACTGCGAAAGTTTAGAGTCCTCCAGCACAAGGGACTTGCGTTACTTAGGCCGGTAGCCCGATTTAACAAGGACCGTATCCTTTTATACTTAGTACTGCGAAAGTTTAGAGTCCTCCAGCACAAGGGACTTGCGTTACTTAGGCCCGTAGCCCGATTTAACAAGGACCGTATCCTTCTTTACTTAGTACTGCGAAAGTTTAGAGTCCTCCAGCACAAGGGACTTTCCAAGAATAACATCAAAACAGGGCTATTCATTCATGCTTGGCAAATACTTTTGTCAAAACAAAACAAAGCAAGATTCATCAAAAACAAGTGTAACATAGCTTTATCAAAAATACCACTCACCTAGTTCTTCAGGTGTAGGCTCAAAGCAAATATCAAGGACCTACAATCACATGGCAAGTCACATTCTCAAAACAAGCTCTATATGCATGCAAATGATCTCGACATTCTTGCCAGATCCAAGTCAATAACGAAGCAAAATATGCTGGGAGTTTAAACACCGCTCCCGTCTTACGGAAACACACTGGGTACCGTCCAGGTCTATGCCAAGGTGCCACACATCCTTGCCGAGGTGTGGTCCCGCTAGCCTCAACCAAAAGCAAAGTCGGGAAAAACCTGGGTTTCCCGTACAAGGATATGAAGAATATGATGAACATGATCATGAGAAAGATGAATGCAAGATCAAAACTTGTTACAAAATCTGAGATTTCATGCCAAAAGTTCAAAACATGGACCTGGATACCCATGCAAGAAGGTCATGCAAGAACAAACACAAAAACATGGTTTTCGTTCCAACTTTCGGATCAAAACAAGGCTCTCTTCAAGAACACATGAAAACCATTTTCTCTTTCCAAAACTAACTTCAAAACGATGCAAGACATGCAAAACAGATCCGATCATGCAATGCAGCTAGATAATCAATAACAACAATCAAAGTAGATCAAAGAATCTCACCCCAAAACTCGAATCCAACGGTTCAAGCCACGAAGATCAAGCTTGGAAGACTTGCTCTCACTCAAGAACTTCTCTTCCTCTTCTCTAGAGCTTCTCTCTCTAAAACAAAGGTTTGAGACCAAAAGTGATTTGTTCTAAGTCTGCCGGCTGTCTTAACAACTAGCTCGGACACGTGGTGCTACCGGGTTGGCTCAACTCAAAAAGGTGATTGATTGATAAGACAAGTCTCTGACAAAGCGTATGTAACAAGCTGGGCGAGACACATCGGCAATAAATGACATCGGCTCAAATCAAGGATCCGGCAACAGGATAACAAAACGTCGGCTAGGGAGGACGACACTTGACTAAGCTGTGCCACACCTTGGCCGGGGTGTGCCACATCTCGGCCTAGGCCATACCTGCCTACGGACAAGGTTCACTAAGTGCAAAACATCTCGGCAATAAATGCCCGAGGTGAAGATGGGGTTGACCAAGATCTCAAAACAGTTCTAAGTACAAGGATTCAGAGGCGAACTAAGCTCAAGGTGACCTCGGCCACGCACACACCGAACAAGGGACAAGATCACGCAAGCAATACTAACAAAACAAGGCAAGCAAATCCTTCCAATTATTAAAACAAGGCAAGATCATGCAGGAATGTATGCAAGTAAGACAAGGGTAAGGTGAGGGTTGTTACACATATACAAAGAGTAAAGGATGGAAACGGGAATAAGACAACAACACATCCACGGAACCGAGTTCGAAATACAATTAAACAATGAAGGGAAAACCGGGATCGCTATAAAATTTCCAGTAAATTCTCTGTAAATTCTTAATAAATTATTCAGTAAATTCTCAATAAATTACTCAGTAAATTTTAATTAAATTATTTAGTAAATTCTCTGTAAATTACAGAGTAAATTCTCAATAAATAGTTGGTAAATTTGTAATAAATTCTCAGAAAATTATTTAGTAAATTTCCAGTAAATTCTTAGTAAATTACTGAGTAAATTCCCAGTAAATTCTCAGCAAATTATTCAGTAAATTTCCAGTAAATTCTCAGTAAATTCTAATCAAATTAATAAGTGCATTCTTATTAAATTATCAGCAAATTATTTGGTAAATTCCCTATAAATTACAGATTACATTCACAGTAAATTCTCAGTAAATTACTGACTAAATTCTCAGTAAATTACTCATTAAATTCCAAGTATATTCACAGTAAATTCTCATTAAATTACTTAGTAAATTCCCAAAAAATTCTCAATAAATTACTGAGTAAAATTTCCAGTAAATTTTCAGTAAATTCCCAGTAAATTCTCGTTAAATTACTTAGTAAATTTACAGTAAACTTTCATTAAATTACTGGGTAAATTTCCAGTAAATTCTCATTAAATTATGCAGTAAATTACTCGGTAAATTCGTAGAAAATTCTAAGTAAATTACTCAGTAAATTCCCAGTAAATTTCTAAGTAAATTCCTATTAAATTACTCAGTAAATTCCCAGCAAATTCTCATTAAATTACTCAGTTAATTCCCAGTAAATTACTCAGTTAATTTTCAGTAAATTACGCAGTAAGTTCTAGTAAATTGTCAGTAAATTCTCAGTAAATTACACTGTAATTTCGCAATAAATTCTCAGTAAATTAAAGTGTAAATTCTTGGTAAATTACTCAGTAAATTCTGAGTAAATTCTCAGCAAATTACTCAATAAATTCCTAGTAAGTTCCTACTAAATTCTCAGTAAATTACTTAGTAAATTCCCAGTAAATTCTTAGTAAATTACTCAGGAAATTCCTAATAAATTCTCAGTAAATTATGAAATAAATTCTCAGTAAATTTCCAATAAATTCTAAGTAAATTACTCAGTAACTTCACAGCAAATTCTTTGTAAATTCTCAGTAAATTACTCAATAAATTCCTAGTAAATTCTCAGTAAATTACTCTGTAAATTCCCTGTAAATTCTTAGAAAATTACTGAGTAAATTCTCCATATATTCTCAATAAATTACTCAGCAAATTCCTAGTAAATTCCAAGTAAATTCTCATTAAATTACTATTTAAATTTCCAATAAATTCTCAAAAAATTACTGAGTAAATTCCCTGTAAATTCTCAATAAATTACTCAGTAAATTACAAGTTAATTCTTAGTAAATTACTAAGTAAACTCCTAGTAAATTCTCAGTAAATTTCCAGTAAATTACTGATTAAATTCTCAGTAAATTTTGAGTAAATTCTCAGTAAATAGTTAGTAAATTCCCAGAAAATTCTTAGTAAATTACGCAGTAAATTCCCAGCAAATTCTCAGTAAATTCCTATTAAATTCTCATTAAATTAATCAGTAAATTCCAAATAAATTCTTCTTAAACTACTCAGAAATTCCCAGTAAATTCTTATTAAATTACTCAGAAAATTCTCAGTAAATTGCCACTATATTCCCAGTAAATTTTCAGCAAATTACTCAGTAAATTCCAATTAAATTATGTAGTAAATTCCAAGTAAATTCTCCGTAATTGACTCGGTAAATTACTTAGTAAATTCCAACGAAACTCTCAAAAAATTACCGAGTAAATTCCGAGTAAATTACTCAGTAAATTCGAAGTAAATTACCACTAAATTCCAAGTAAATTCTCTGTAAAATCTCAGTAAATTCACAATAATTTCCCAGAAAACTCTCAGTAAATTACTTAGTAAATTACAGATGAAATTCTCAGCAAATTCTTAGTAAATTCCCATTAGATTACTCAGTAAATTCTGCGTAAATTCTCAATAAATTACTCAGTAAATTATCGGTAAATTACTCTGTAAATTCTCAGTGAATTCCAAGTAAATTCTCAGTTAATTGTTGAGTAAATTCTTAGTAAATTCCCAGTAAATTTCCAGTAAACTCTCAGTAAAATACTCAATAAATTTCCAGTAAACCACTCAGTAAATTCCCTGTAAATTCTCATTAGATTACTGTGTAAATTCCCAGTAAATTACTCAGTAAATTTCTAGTAATTTCTCAGTAAATTATGTAGTAAATTCCCAGTAAATTCTCAAAAAATTCCCAGCAAATTACTGTGTAAAATTTCAGTAAATTACCATTAAATTCTCACTAAATTACTCAGTGAATTCCTACTAAATTCTTATTAAATTACTGTGTAAATTCCAAATAAATTTTCAGTAAATTACTCAATAAATTCCCAATAAATTCTAAGTAAACTACTCAGTAAATTCCCACTAAATTACTGAGGAAATTCCATGTAAATTCTCAGTAAATTACTAAATAAATTACTTTGTAAATTCTCAGTAAATTACTGATTAAATTCCCAATAAATTATCAGTAAATTCCGAGCAAATTCTCAGTTAATACTTAATAAATTCCTAGTAAATTCCTAGAAAATTCTTAGTAAATTTCGCAGTAAATTCCCAGTAAATTCTCATTAAATTAATTAGTAAATTCCAAATAAATTCTTATTAAATTACTCAGAAATTCCCAGTAAATTTCTAAAAAAATTCCAAGTTAATTCTTATTAAATTACTCAGAAAATTCTCAGTAAATTCCTAATAAATTGCCAGTATATTCCCAGTAAATTGTCAACAAATTACTCAATAAATTCCCAGTAAATTCTCATTAAATTATGTAGTAAATTTCAAGTAAATTCTCAGTAAATTACTCAGTAAATTCCCCGTAAATGACTCAGTAAATTCCCAGTAAATTACTTAGTAAATTCCAACTAAACTCTAAGAAAATTACTGAGTAAATTTCCAGTAAAGTACTCAGTAAATTACCAATAAATTATCCTTAAATTACTTAGAAAATTCACAGTAAATTCGCAGTAAATTACCACTAAATTCCAAGTAAATTCTGAGTAAAATCCCAGTAAATTCACAATAATTTCCTAGAAAACTCTCAGTAAATTACTTAGTAAATTACAGATTAAATTCTTAGCAAATTCCCAATAAATTCCCATTAAATTACTCAGTAAATTTCGAGTAAATTCTCAGTAAATTACTCTGTAAATTACCAATAAATTCTCAGTAAATTCCAAGTAAATTCTCAGTTTATTGCTGAGTAAATTCTTAGTAAATTCCCAGTAAATTCCCAGTAAAATACTCAGTAAATTCCAAGTAAATTAGTCAGTAAATCGCTGTAAATTCTCATTAGATTACTGTGTAAATTCCCAGTAAATTACGTAGAAAATTCTCAGAAAATTTCCAGAAAATTACTGTGTAAAATTTCAGTAAATTACCATTAAATTACTCAGTAAATTCGCAGAAAATTCTCAGTAAATTACCCAGTAAATTCCTAGTAAATTCTTATTAAATTGCTGTGTGAATTCCCAGTAAATTGTCAGTAAATTCCCAGTAAATTACTGAGGAAATTCCATGTAAATTCTCAATAAATTACTCAGTAAATTCCTATTAAATTCTTAGTAAATCACGTAGTAAATTCCCAGTAAATTACTGTGTAAATTCTCAGTAAATTCCCAGTAAATTCTCGGTAAAATAATTACTCAGTAAATTTCCATTAAACTAATCAGTAAATTTCTATTAAATTCTCAGTAAATTACTCAGGAAATTCCCAGTCAATTCTTAGTAAATTCCCAATAAATTACTCAGTAAATTACCAGTCAATTCTCAGCAAATTACTGAGGAAATTCCCTGTAAATTCCCAGTAATTCTAATTAAATTACTTAGTAACTCCTAGTAAATTTTTAGTAAATTACTCAGTAAATTCTCGGTAAATTACTCATGAAATTTTCAGTAAATTCTCTACAAATTACAACATAAATTACTCAGTAATTCCTTGTAAACTCTCAATAAATTACTTAGTAAATTCCCACTAAATTCTCAAAAAAATTCTCAGTAAATTCTGAGTAAATTCTCAGTAAATTCTTGAGTAAATTTTGAGAAAATTCTTATTAAATTACTAATGAAATTCCCACAAAATTCTTAGTAAATTACTCAGTAAATTCCCATTAAATTCTTAGTAAATTCCTAGTAATTCTCATTAAATTATGCAGTTAATTCCAAGTAAATTCTCTGTAAATTACCCAGTAAATTACAAAAAAATTCTTAGCAAATTACTCAGTAAATTCCCATTAAATTCTCAGTAAATTCTCAGTAAATTACGTAGTAAATTCCAAGTAAATTCTCTGTAAATTACCGAGTAAATTCCCATCAAATTCTTAGTAAATTACCGAGTAAATTCCCAGATAATCCTCAGTAAATTACTCAGTAAATTCCTGTAAATTCGCAATAAATTCCCAGTAAATTATTAAGTAAATTCTTAGTAAATTCCCAGTAAATTCTCAGTAAATTACTGATTAAATTTCTTAGTAAATTCCTAGTAAATTCTCATTATATTACCGTGTAAATTCGCAGTAAATGCTCAGCAAATTCCCAAAAAATTCTCTATAAATTACTGATTAAATTCCATGTAAATTTTCAGTAAATTACTCAGTAAATTCCCATTCAATTAATCAGTAAATTCCCATAAAATCTTATTAAATTTCTCAGTAAATTATCATGAAATTCTCAGTAACTTACTCAATAAATTCCCAGTAAATTCTTAGTAAATTACTGACTAACTTCTCAGTAAATTCTCAGAAAATTACTCAATAAATTCCAAGTAAATTCTCAGAAAATTACCAGTAAAGCTTGAGTAAATTCCCAAAAAATTTTCATTAAATTACTTAATAGATTCCCAGTAAATTCTGAGTAAATTACTGAGTAAATTCCTAGTAAATGCTCAGTAAATTCCCAGTAAATTCTGAGTAAATTACTGAATAAATTCCTAGTAAATTCTTAAATTCTGAGTAAATTACTAAGTAAATTCCTAGTAAATTCTTAATAAATTACTCAGTAAATTCCCAGTAAATTATAATTAAATTTCTCAGTAAATTCTCTGTAAATTACTTAGTAAATTCTCAATAAATAGTTAGTAAATTCCCTGTAAATTCTCAGAAAATTATTTATTAAATTTCCAGAAAATTCTTAGTAAATTACTAAGTAAATTCCCAGTAAATTATTCAGTAAATTATTCAGTAAATTACCAGTAAATTCTCATCAAATTAATCAATAAATTCCCATTAAATTCTTATTAAATACTCAGTAAATTCTCAATAAATTCCCCCGTAAATTACTGATTAAATTACCAGTAAATTCTCAGTAAATTACATAGTAAATTCCCAGTGAATTCTAAGTAAATTCCCAGTAAATTTTCATTAAATTATGCAGTAAATTCGAAATAAATTCTAAGTAAATTACTTAGAAAATTCCAAGTAAATTCTCAGTAAATTACTCGGTAAATTCCTTGAAAATTCCTGTAAATTCTAAGTAAATTGCTCAGAAAATTCCATGTAAATTTCCAGTAAATTACTTTGTAAATTCCCAGTAATTTACTGAGTAAATTTTCAGTAAATTCCCAGTAAATTCTCATTAATTACTTAGTAAATTCCCTGTTAATTCACGGTAAGTTACTCTATAAATTACCACTAAATTATCAGTAAATTACTCTGTAAATTCAAAGCAAATTCTCAGTAAATTACTGGCTAAATTCCCAGTAAATGACTCATTTAATTCCTAGTAAATTCCCATTAAATTCCCCATAAATTCTCATTAAATTACTCTGTAAATTTTCAGAAAATTCTCAATAAATTACTCAGTAAATTCCCAGTAAATTCTCAGTAAATTCTCCGTAAATTACTCAGTAAATTTACAATAAATTTTCATTAAATTACTGAGTAAATTTCTAATAAATTCTCAGTAAATTCCCAGTAAATTCTCGTTAAATTATGCAGTAAATTACACAATAAATTCTCAGTAAATTACTCAATAAACTTCAAGTAAAATTCATACACAATTACTCAGTAAATTCTCAGTAAATTCATTGTAAATTCTTATTAAATTACTCAGTAAATTTCCAGTAAATTCTCAGTAAATTCCCATCAAATTCCCAGAAAATTACTGATTAAATTCCCAGAAAATTCTCAGCAAATTCCCAGGTAATTCTCATTAAATTACTATGTAAGTTCCCAGTAAATTCTTTAAAAAGTACTCAGTATATTCCCATTAAATTTTACGTAAATTCCTAGTAAATTCTCAGTAAATACCCAGTAAACTCTCAGAAAATTACTCAGTAAATTCCAAGTAAATTCTGATTAAATTATTAAGTAAATTCTCACTAAATTACATAGTAAAATCCCAGTAAATTCTCAATAATTTAATCAGTAAATTCCATGTAAATTCTCAGCAAATTACTTAGTAAATTTTCAGTAAATTACTCAGTAAATTCCCAGCAAATTCCAAGTAAATTCTCAATAAATTACTGAGTGAATTCCCAGCTAATTCTCAGTAAATTTCTAGTAAATTCTCATTAAATTAATCAGTAAATTACTCAATAAATTCTAAGTCAATTCTCTGTAAATTACTAAGTAAATTTCTAGTAAATTCTCATAAAATTACTCTATAAATACCCAGTAAATTCTCAGTAAATTTTCATTAAACTACTAAATAAATTCTCAGTAAATTAATCGGTAAATTCCCAGAAAATCTTATTAAATTTCTCAGTAAATTCTCTGTGAATTCTCAGTAAATTCCTAGTAAATTACCCAGTAAATTCTCAGTAAATTACTCAGTAAATTCCTAGTAAATTCTCTGTAAATTACTGAATAAATTTTCAGTAAATTACTTAGTAAATTCATAGTAAATTTTCTGTAAGTTCCAAGAAAATTATCATTAAGTTACTCAGTAAATGCCCAGAAAATTCTAGGTAATCTACTAAGGAAATTCCCTGTAAATTACTCAGTAAACTCCTAGTAAATTCCTAATAAATTGCTCAGTAAATTCCCAGTAAATTCTAATTAAATTCCTCAGTAAATTCTCTGTAAATTACTTAGTAAATTCCTAGTAAATTCCCAGTAAATTCTCAAAAAATTATTTATTAAATTTCCAGAAAATTCTTAGTAAATTACTGAGTAAACTCCCAGTAAATTATTCAGTAAATTACTAGTAAATTCTCATCAAATTAATCAATAAATTCCCATTAAATTCTTATTAAATTCCCAGTAAATTCTCAGTAAATTACATAGTAAATTCCCAGTGAATTCTAAGTAAATTCTTAGTAAATTCTCATTAAATTACTCGGTAAATTCCTAAAAAAATCTTGTAAATTCTAAGTAAATTACTTAGAAAATTCAAAGTAAATTTCCAGTAAATTACTGAGTAAATTCCCAGTAAATTTTTAGTAAATTCCCAGTTAATTTGCTGTAAATTACTCTATAAATTACCACTAAATTACCAGTAAATTACTCTTTAAATTCAAAGCAAATTCTCAGTTAATTACTAATTAAATTCCCAGTAAATTCTCAGTAAATTACTAACTAAATTCCTAGTATTTTCTCAGTAAATGACTCATTCAATTTCCAGTAAATTCCCCGGAAATTCTCATTAAATTACTCAAAAAATTTCCACAAAATTCTTAATAAATTACTCAGTAAATTCCCAGTAAATTCTCAGTAAATTACGGAGTAAATTCTCAGTAAATTCTCCGTAAATTACACAGTAAATTTACAGTAAATTTTCATTAAATAACTAAGTAAATTCCCAATAAACTCTCAGTAAATTCCCAGTAAATTCTCATTAAATTATGCAGTAAATTCAAAGTAAAATCTCAGTATATTACACAATAAATTCTGAGTAAATAACTCTATAAATTTCAAGTAAATTCTCACAAAATTACTCAGTAAATTCCTTATAAATTCTTATTAAATTACTCAGTAAATTTCAAGTAAATTCTCGGTAAATTCCCATCAAATTCCCATTAAAATCGCAGTAAATTCTCAGTAAATTCTCAGCAAATTACTGATTAAATTCCCAGTAAATTCCTAGGTAATTCTCATTAAATTACTATGTAAGTTCCCAGTAAATTCTTACTAATTTACTCAGTATATTCCCAATAAATTTTACGTAAATTCCTAGTAAATTCTCAGTAAATTCCCAGTAAAGTCTCAGAAAATTACTCAGTAAATTCCAAGTAATTCTCATTAAATTATTGAGTAAATTCTCACTAAATTACTCCGTAAAATCCCAGTAAATTCTCAATAAGTTAATGAGTAAATTTCTAGTAAATTCCACGTAAATTCTCAGTAAATTACTTAGTAAATTTTCAGTAAATTACGCAGTAAATTCCCAGTAAATTTCCAGTAAATTCTCAGTAAATTATTGAGTGAATTCCCAGCAAATTTTCAATAAATTTTCAGTAAATTCTCATTAAATTAATCAGTAAATTCCAAGTCAATTCTCTGTAAATTTCCAGTAAATTCTCAGAAAATAACTCAGTAAATTCCCAGTAAATTTTCATTAAATTACTCAATAAATTACCTGTAAATTCTCAGTAAATTAATCGGTAAATTCCCATAAAATCTTATTAAATTTCTCAGTAAATTCCCTGTGAATTCTCAGTAAATTCCCAGTAAATTTTCAGTAAATTCTCAATAAATTACTTTGTAAATTCCCAGTAAATTCTCTGTAAATTACTCAATAAATTTTCAGTAAATTACTTAGTAAATTCATAGTAAATTCCCAGTAAATTTTCAGTAAGTTCCAAGAAAATTATCATTAAGTTAGTTAGTAAATGCCCAGAAAATTCTAAGTAATCTACTGAGGAAATTCCCTGTAAATTACTTAGTATATACTCAGTAAACTCCTAATAAATTGCTCAGTAAATTCCCTGTAAATTCTAATTAAATTTCTCAATAAATTCTCTATAAATTACTTAGTAAATTTTCAATAAATAGTTAGTAAATTCCCAGTAAATTCTCAGAAAATTATTTATTAAATTTCTAGAAAATTTTTAGTAAATTACTGAGTAAATTCCCAATAAATTACCAATAAATTCTCATCAAATTAATCAATAAATTCCCATTAAATTCTAATTAAATACTCAGTAAATTCCCAGTAAATTCTCAATAAATTCCCCGTAAATTACTGATTAAATTCCCAATAAATTCTCAATAAATTACATAATAAATTCCCAGTGAATTCTAAGTAGAGTCCCAGTAAATTCTCATTAAATTATGCAGTAAATTCCAAGTAAATTCTAAGTAAATTACTTAGAAAATTCCAAGTAAATTCTCAGTAAATTACTCGGTAAATTCCTAGAAAATTCCTATAAATTCAATGTAAATTACTCAGAAAATTCCAAGTAAATTTCCAGTAAATTTTCAATAAATTCCCAGTAAATTCGCAGTAAATTACTCTATAAATTACCACTAAATTATCAGTAAATTACTCTGTAAATTCAAAGCAAAGTCTCAGTTAATTACTAATTAAATTCCTAGTAAATTCTCATTAAATTACTAACTAAATTCCTAGTATTTTCTCAGTAAATGACTCATTCAATTCCCAGTAAATTCCCCGTAAATTCTCATTAAATTACTCAGTAAATTTTTAGAAAATTCTCAATAAATTACTCAGTAAATTCCCAGAAAATTCTCAGAAAATTCTTCGTAAATTACTCAGTAAATTTACACTAAATTTTCATTAAATTACATAGTAAATTCCCAATAAATTCTCAGTAAATTCCGAGTAAATTCTCATTAAATTATGCAGTAAATTCCAAGTAAATTCTCAGTAAATTACACAGTAAATTCTCAGTAAATTACTCAATAAATTTCAAGTAAATTCTCACAAAATTACTCAGTAAATTCCCATCAAATTCCCAGTAAAATCGCAGTAAATTCCCAGCAAATTCTCAGTAAATTACTGATTAAATTCCCAGTAAATTCTCAGTAAATTCCCAGGTAATTCTCATTAAATTACTGTGTAAGTTCCCAGAAAATTCTTAAAAAATTACTCAGTATATTCCCATTAAATTCCCAGTAAATTCTAGGAAAATTATTCAGTAAATTTTAAATAAATTCTCATTAAATTATTAAGTAAATTCTCACTAAATTACTCAGTAAAATCCCAGTAAATTCTCAATAAGTTAATTAGTAAATTCCATGTAAATTCTCAGTAAATTACTTAGTAAATTTTTAGTAAATTACTCAGTAAATTCCCAGTAAATACGGAGTAAATTCTCAATAAATTCCAAATAAATTCTCAATAAATTACTGATTAAATTCACAGTAAATTCTCAGTAAATTCCCAAGTAATTCTGTGACAACCCTCACCTTGCTCTTGCCATATTTGCGTACATTCTTGCATGGTCTTGCCGCTTACGTTAATTTAAAGGTTTTATCTTGGCTTGATTTGCTTAAGTTGCTTGCATGATTTTGTTCCTTGCTTAGTATGTGTGTGTAGCCGAGATCATCCTGAGCTTAGTCCGCCTTTGACCCTTTGTACTTAGAACCATCCTGAGATCTTGTTCAACCCCATCTTCACCTCGGGCATTCATTGCCGAGATGTTTTGCACTTGAACCTTGTCCGCAGGCAGGTATGGCCTAGGCCGAGATGTGGCGCACCCCGGCCAAGGTGTGGCACAGCTTAGTCAAGCGTCGTCCTCCCTAGCCGATGTTTTTCCATCCCGTTGTTGGATCCTTGTTTTGAGCCGATGTCATCTTATTGCCGATGTGTCTTACCCGAGCTTGCTGCATAAGCTTTGTCAGAGACTTGTCTTGTCCATCAATCACCTTTTTGGAGCTGAACCAACCCGGTAATGCCACGTGTCCGAGCTGTTTGTTAAGGCAGCCGACAGACCTTGAAACAAATCATTTTCTTGTCTCAAATCTTTGTTTTAGAGAGAGAAGCTCTAGAGACCAACATTCTCAACTATGAGCTCTTCCCTATTTTGCCCCATTGCTAGCACCACTGCCTCAACATGAGCAGCCGCCTCAACAAGCACACTATAACTCCTATGCCCAGACCCCGCTATCCTTTCACGGATGTCGTCACACAACTTACTCTCAAGCTTTGAACAACGCAATTCCTCCATCTCCACCAATTCTGGAGCAAACCTCGACAGGTTAGCAAACCATCTTTCAAACCGTACCAAAGGTGTAGTACCTTGGCGTAACTCCACAAACTATTTCCGCAACTCTTTGTAGACACCCCATTTTTGACCGACCTTAAGACTTAGACGTCACCAGTTGAGTGCTTGGTGATGTTGCATAATGTGCTCGTTCAGAAGTTTCAGAGTCGCTGCCGTGAGCCCTACCTCCGGACTTCCGAACCCTCTTCTGTGCCTTACCTCGGTTTGCGAACCAGGCTCGGTTTTCTTTGTTTCTTTTCCTGAGGGGAGGGAGAGGTCCTGTAGATCATCTCTCAGTGGCCGTAGGCTACGTTTTATGGTCGTAGGCCATTTTGTCCATTTCGAAGCCCGGTTTCCGGTTTTTCGGGACCGTTGGCCGTGTGCATCGGTTCGGGACCGCCTAACCATCTCCGTTTGCTCTGGTTTTTGGCATGTGTCTTATTTTCTCCCTTTTGAGGGACACTGAGGTCTGAGAGACCCACTTCGTGGTCGAACACCACTCCCGGTGCCTAACAGCCAGTTTTCGGGGCCTCGGGCTGCGCGTTTCGGCCCCCGAACCTTTATTTTGCATCGGTTTGGGCTCATTTTTGGTGGAGACCTTATTTTCACTGTTAGAAAGCTTGTAGGAGGGTGGGAGGCCAGCAATTTTGCTGAAAAGCCAACTTCTTTTTGGTCAAAAGTGGTTCAGCATGAATCCGGGAAGGAGAAAAATCTGCGCGGCTTCACCGAAACGGGCGTAACTCTTTGCACAAGAGGAATTAAGATATGAGGCCACCACCATTGGAAAGCTTACTTCCGGGGCTTCATTTTGCACTCAAGAATCTCCCAAGTCCAAGTCCGGGGGGGAGAGATGTGGTTGGTTGAAGTCCGCTTGGACTGAATCTGCGCGGCTTCACGGAAAAGGGCATAACTTTTTCTACAGGAGGAATTTTAATGCAAGGTTTGCGCCATTGGAAAGCTAACTTCTGGGGCTTCATCCTAGGGGGTGACCGGTGTAGGAGGGTAGGAGGATGGTAACAACGGTATCCTTTTTGTGTAGGAGCAAAGCCAAGAAACACACAGCGAAGGGCGCATGGATCCAATTTACTCCGCTGATCGTTGTGAATATGAACATAAGCCACACAACCAAAGATCCGTGGAGACAAGAGTTAGTGGGTTATGAGTGGCACATAAGTGGCCAAGACTTCCATAGGAGTACAAAAATCAAGAACTTGAGATGGCAACCTGATGGGTCGTTTCTCACACCAAAAATAAACACTAAACTATACCAAATTCTTTTAGAATAATGGCAAGTCTAGGTATCGATCCACAGGGACAAACAGTAAATTAAACTAATTTAATTGTTAAATTCCTAAATCAATTTTGATAAAAAGATTAATTGTTCATAACCTAATAACAATTAAATTAACATATAACTAGCATTTCCGAATATTGTCATGAGTGGCATAATTTTTGCTGAGTTTTTATGAAAAATTTTACCATCATCTTGGCGAACACTGGATTTTCTTTGTTGGGATTGGTTACTGCACTACTTTTGGCTTGGAAAATTTAGTTTGAGCTGTCTTTAGGTGATGGAAACCTTCGTCCATAATATGCAAATTAGTTTTGATGTTTGAAATCTTAATAATGCCTGGGATTTACGAATCACAGAGATACTACTCACTTAGTATTTATTTTTAATTTTTTGTATCTGTAGATATCATAGTTGTCAATCCCATTCTGTACCTACTGGTATGGTCCAGTACTTTATTGTACTGGCAACAAAATGATACGAAGTGAGTTGAATTCTCTTCGGGGTAATTTCTAGGGTAGTGCCTGATTATTTTAGATTGCACTGGGCTATTTCACCAATTGGGGTAGTATAGGCTCTTCTAGTACATACTGGAAGAATTAGTGTTTAGTCCATTATAAGATTTTATAAAGGAAAAATAGTTGAAGTTTAAAAAATAATAGAGTCCAATGGAAGTTTAAAAAGTAAAAAATGATCAAATATTTCAACAATTAATATGTATTTAGAAAAGTGTACACATATATCAAATATTTTACAGCAAAGATGAAACATGAGTAGGATTAGGAGTGGTTATGCCAATATCTTGCTTTTAAGATTTTGACTTGTTGATATGTTCACATCCTACTTTTTAACAGTTTAACTAGTTGACATGCCTTTATTATCTGTCATGTGTCCCATTTTTAAGTCCCTATATGGAGAGAGCTTGAAATTTGCCATCGAGTTTATTTTTAGATTTGATCACTAACTATTGGTTTATCTCTAGTTGTCATTTATAATGTCATTCCTATTTTTTTTGCTCAATGGAGGGAACTAAATACGAAAGTCAACATTGTCTGTGTATGTCTGGGTAGTATGTCCTCTAGGTTTTTCCCTTGACACCATAGTCTGGAATAGTGGAGAGATGAATTTTAGTATGTCTTGTAGCTTTTTGTGTCTGTGTATGCAATGATTAAATGATCTTACAAAGTTGTTTCTTTTGTGTCTTTGATAAAAAAAAATTTTGGGTCAAACTTTATTAGGAGAACATGCCATATCAGAGAATACAACTGGGGTACACCACATTGAAAGACTTTCGGATCTGTTTGAGTGGCTAGTCAGAAATCTGAAGGGACT
>NW_021027992.1:57172-73899 GCF_004153795.1 Camellia sinensis
TTAAGGTATAGTGGTTTCTTGAATGAACTTTCATTTTTAATTTTATGCAACTTCCATTTTTATTTTTATTCAACTTCCATTTTTATTCAATTCCCTTTTCTGTTGAATTTCCTTTTTCATTTAATTTCCAAATAGATCGTTAATGTAACAACCCTCACCTTACTCTAGTCATACTTGCATACATTCTTGCATGATCTTGCTTTGTTATGTTAATTTGAAGGTTTTGTCTTACCTTGATTTGCTTACAGTTGCTTGCATGATGTTGTTCTTTGCTTAGTGTGTGTGTGTGTGTGTGTGGCCGAGGTCGCCTTGAGCTTAGTTCGCCTTTGAACCCTTGTACTTAGAACTGTCTTGAGACCTTGGTCGACCCCACCTATACCTCGGGCATTTATTGCTGAGATGTTTTGCACCCAGTGAACCTTGTCCGCAGGCAGGTATGGCCTAGGCCGAGATGTGGCACACCCCGGCCAAGGTGTGGTACAACTTAGTCAAGTGTCATCCTCCCTAGCCGATGTTTTGTTATCCTGTTGCCGGATCCTTGATTTGAGCTGATGTCAATTCTTGCCGATGTGTTTTACCAAGCTTGCTGCATACGCTTTGTCAGAGACTTGTCTTATCAGTCAATCACCTTTTGAGCCAAACCAACCCGATAACGCCACGTGTCCGAGCTAGTTGTTAAGACAGCCGGCAAACCTTGAAACACATCATTTTCTTGCCTCAAATCTTTACCCTTAGAGAGAGAAGCTCTAGAGAGAAGGAAGAGAAGTTCTTGAGTGAGAGTAAGTTTTCCAAGCTTGATCTTCGTGGTTTGAACCGTGGGATTCGAGTTTTGAGGTTTGAATCTTGATCTCCTTTGATTATTGTTGTTGATCATCTAGCTGCATTGCATGATCGAATCTGTTTTGCATGCCATGCACTGTTTTGAAGTTGGTTTTGAAAAGAGAAAATGGTTTTTCATGTGTTCTTGAAGAAAGTCTCATTTTAATCCGAAAGTTTGGAACGAAAATCATGTTCTGTGTTTGATCTTGCATGACCTTCTTGCGTGAGTACCCAAGTCCATGTTTTGAACTCTTGGCATAAAACTCAGATTTTTGTAACAAGTTGTGAACTTGCATCCATCTTCCAAATGATCATGTTCTTCATATTCTCCAAAGGGGAACCCAGGTTTTTCCCGACTTTGTTTGATGGGACCTCGGCCTAATCCTAGACGGTGCCCAGTGTGTTTTCATGAGACGAGAGCAGTGTTTAAACTCCCAGCATGTTTTGCTTTGATGTTTACTTGGATCTGTTAAGAATGTCGAGATCATTCGTATATGGGTATAGCTCGTTTTGAGAATGTGATTTGCCATGTGATTGTAGGACCTTGATCTTTGCTTTGAGTCTACACCTGAAGAATTAGGTGAGTGGTATTATTGATAAAGCTATGTTATACTCGTTTTGATAAATCTTGCTTGCTTTGTTTTGACAAAAGTGTTTTGTTAAGCATGAATGAATAGCTCTTGTTTTGATATGACAAGTATAATCCTTGTTTTGATGCCATCTTTGAAAAGGATACGGTCCTTGTTAAATCGGGCTACGGGCCTAAGTAACACAAGTCCCTTATGCTGGAGGACTATAAACTTTCGCAGTACCTTTGACTAAACGATTACGGATCGTAAGAATTTCTAGAAATTTTTTTGAGTAATTAATGGGGAATTTACTGCGAATTTATTGACTAATTTACTAAGAATTTAAGGGGAATTTACTGCCAATTTACTGGGATTTTACTAACTAATTTACTAGAAATTTACAGGAAATTTAAAGAGAATTTACTGGAAATTTATTGAGTAATTTACGGAGAATTTACTGGGAATTTACTGAGTAATTTACTGAGAATTTACTAGGAATTTACTGAATAATTTACTGAGAATTTGCTGATTAATTATCAGAAAATTTACTGTGAATTTACTGAGTAATTTTCTGAGAATTTACCATGTAATTTGCTAAGAGTTTACTGGGAATTTACTAGGTAATTTCAAGAGAATTTATTGGTAATTTGCTCAGTAATTTACTTAGAATTTACTGAGTAACTTAATGAGAATTTACTGGTAATTTACTGAGTAATTTACTGAGAATTTCTGAGTAATTTACTGAGAATTTCTAGAAATTTTTTTGAGTAATTAATGGGGAATTTACTGCGAATTTATTGACTAATTTACTAAGAATTTAAGGGGAATTTACTGCCAATTTACTGGGATTTTACTAACTAATTTACTAGAAATTTACAGGAAATTTAAAGAGAATTTACTGGAAATTTATTGAGTAATTTACGGAGAATTTATTGGGAATTTACTGAGTAATTTACTGAAGATTTATTGAGAATTTACTGAGTAATTGTAACAACCCTCACCTTACTCTTGTCATACTTGCATACATTCTTGCATGATCTTGCTTTGTTATGTTAAATTGAAGGTTTTGTCTTACCTTGATTTGCTTACAGTTGCTTGCATGATTTTGTTCTTTGCTTCGTGTGCGTGTGTGGCCGAGGTCGCCCTGAGCTTAGTTCGCCTTTGAACCCTTGTACTTAGAACTGTTTTGAGACCTTGGTCGACCCCCACCTTCACCTCGGGCATTTATTGTCGAGATGTTTTGCACTCAGTGAACCTTGTCTGCAGGCAGGTATGGCCTAGGCCGAGATGTGGCACACCCCGGCCAAGGTGTGGTACAGCTTAGTCAAGTGTCGTCCTCCCTAGCCGATGTTTTGTTACCCCGTTGCCTTATCCTTGATTCGAGCCGATGTCGTTCATTGCCGATGTGTTGTACCGAGCTTGCTGCATACGCTTTGTCAGAGACTTGTCTTATCAATCAATCACCTTTTTTTGAGCTGAACCAACCCGGTAGCGCCACGTGTCCAAGCTGATTGTTAAGACAGCCGGCAGACCTAGAAACAAATCATTCTTGGTCTCAATCTTTGTTTTAGAGAGTGAAGCTCTAGAGAGAAGGAAGAGGAGTTCTTGAGTGAGAGTGAGTCTTCCAAGCTTAATCTTCGTGGTTTGAACCGTTGGATTCAAGATTTGGGGTAAGATTCTTGATCTACTTTGAATGTTGTTATGGATTATCTAGCTACATTGCATGATCGGATCTGTTTTGCATGTCATGCATCGTTTTGAAGTTAGTTTTGGAAAGAAAAAATGGTTTTCATGTGTTTTTGAAGAAAGTCTCGTTTTGATCCGAAAGTTGGAACGAAAAACCATGTTTTTGTGTTTGTTCTTGCATGACCTTCTTACATGGATATCCAGGTCCATATTTTGAACTCTTGGCATGAAAACTCAGATTTTTGTAACGAGTTGTGAACTTGCATCCATCTTTCAAATGATCATGTTCTTCATGTTCTTCAAAGGGAAACCCAGGTTTTTCCTGACCTTGTTTAACGGGACCTCGGCATAGTCCTGGACGGTACCCTGTGTGTTTTCACGAAACGGGAGCAGTGATTAAGCTTCCAGCTTGTTTTGCTTTGTCTTTGACTTGGATCTGGCAAGAGTGTCGAGATCATTTGCATGTATATAGAGCTTGCTTTGAGAATGCTTTGCCATGTGATTGTAGGTCCTTGATATTTGCTTTAAGCCTACACCTGAAGAACTAGGTGAGTGGTATTTCTAATAAAGCTATGTTACACTTGTTTTTAATGAATCTTGTTTTGTTTTGTTTTGACGAAAGTATTTGCTAAGCATGAATGAATAGCCTGTTTTGATGTGTCAAATGTAAGCCTTGTTTTGATGTATCTCTTGGAAAGTCCCTTGTGCTGGAGGACTCTAAACTTTCGCAGTACTAAGTATAAAAGGATACGGTCCTTGTTAAATCGGGCTACGGGCCTAAGTAACACAAGTCCCTTGTGCTGGAGGACTCTAAACTTTCGCAGTACTAAGTATAAAAGGATACGGTCCTTGTTAAATCGGGCTACGGGCCAAAGTAACACAAGTCCCTTGTGTTGGAGGACTCTAAACTTTCGCAGTACCATTGAATGATGAATACGGTTCATCCCTTGCCTTGCTAAAGTTTTGGTGTGTTTCGTTTTGAAGGACCTCGGCTTTATTCATGTAAAACCTTTATTTTTAGTACCATTCACTGAGTTTTGTACTCACCCCTCTATATATATGTAGGTGATGAGCAGGACGGCGGCGACGCCTAGATCGTTTTGGATGCTTGTTTGGATTCATGCTTATGTCGGCTTCACTTGTATTTACGTCGGCAATGCCCTGTTTTGCATGTCGGCGAATCTTGAAAATCATGCTTCTTGACTTGTATTAGCTGTATTTGAATACGGTTCATCCCTCGTCTTGCTAAAGTTTGATGTGTTTCGTTTTGAAGGACCTCGGCTATATTCATGCAAAACCTTTATTATTAATACCATTCACTGAGTGTTTGTACTCACCCCTCTATATATGTGTAGGTGATGAGCAGGACGGCGGCGACGCCTAGATCGTTTTGGATGCTTGTTTTGGATTCGTGCTTATGTCGGCTTTGCTTTTGTATTTACGTCGGCGGTGCCCTGCTTTGCATGTCGGCAAATCTTGAAAATCATGCTTCTTGACTTGTATTAGCTGTATTTTGTATATGTCGGCTCGAGAAGCCTTTTGATCAAGATGTAACATGTATTCAAGTTGTAAAGTTAATTGGAAATGTTTGGCATTGCATTTGATCTACGCACAGCTCTTATGGACTGCTCGTATTTTAGATTATTGCTTCCGCATTTGTTAGCCCCGATTATTATACTCTGATTGTGGGTTAAGTTTTGAAAGTTGGCCTTCGGTAATTACGGATTACTGGCCATCACGGCACCAAACTACTAGGGGCGGTTTGGGGTCGTGACAGTAATTTGCTGAGAATTTATAGAGAATTTACTGAGTAATTTACTCAGAATTTACTGGGAATTTACTCAGTAATTTACTAAGTAATATACTAAGAATTTATTTGGAATTTACTGAGAATTTAAAGGCATTTTTCTGAGTAATTTACTGAAAATTTATTTGGAATTTATTGAGAATTTACTAGGTATTTACTTAGTAATTTACAGAGAATTGATCTACGCACAGCTCTTATGGACTGCTCGTGTTTTAGATTATTGCTTCCGCATTTGTTAGCCCCGATTATTATACTCTGATTGTGTTTAGTTTTTGGAAAGTTGGCCTTCGGTAATTACGGATTACTTGCCATCACGGCACCAAACTATTAGGGGCGGTTTGGGGTCGTGACAAGTAAACTCCTTGTAAATTCTCCTAAAATTCCTAATAAATTCTTAAGAAATTACTCAGTAAATTCCCAGTAAATTCTAATTAAATTTCTCGGTAAATTTTCTGTAAATTACTTAGTAAATTCCTAGTAAATTCTCAATAAATAATTAGTAAATTCCCAGTAAATTCTCAGCAAATTATTTATTAAATTTCCAGAAAATTCGTAGTAAATTACTAAGTAAATTCCCAGTAAATTATTCAGTAAATTCTCAGTAAATTCTCATCAAATTAATCAATAAATTCCCATGAAATTCTTATTAAATACTCAGTAAATTTCGAGTAAATTCTCAATAAATTCCTCCGTAAATTACTGATTAAATTTCCAGTAAATTCTCAGTAAATTACATAGTAAATTCCTAGTGAATTCTAAGTAAATTTCCAGTAAATTCTCATTAAATTATGCAGTAAATTCTAAGTAAATTACTTAGAAAATTCCAAGTAAATTCTCAGTAAATTACTCGGTAAATTCCTACAAAATTCCTGTAAATTCTAAGTAAATTACTCAGAGAATTCCAAGTAAATTTCCAATAAATTACTGAGTAAATTCCCAGTAAATTTTCAGTAAATTTCCAGTAAATTCTCATTAATTACTTAGTAAATTCCCAGTTAATTCGCAGTAAATTACTCTATAAATTACCACTAAATTACCAGTAAATTACTCTGTAAATTCAAAGCAAATTCTCAGTTAATTACTAATTAAATTCCCTGTAAATTCTCAGTAAATTACTGACTAATTTCCTATTATTTTCTCAGTAAATGACTCATTCAATTCCTAGTAAATTCTCAACAAATTCCCCGTAAATTCTCATTAAATTAATAAATAAATTTGTAAAAAATTCTCAATAAATTACTCAGTAAATTCCCAATAAATTACTGTGTAAATTCTCAGAAAATTCTCCGTAAATTACTCAGTAAATTTTCATTAAATTACTGAGTAAATTCCCAATAAATTCTCAGTAAATTATCATTAAATTATGCAGTAAATTCCAAGTAAATTCTCAGTAAATTACACAATAAATTCTTAGTAAATTACTCAATAAATTTCAAGTAAATTCTCACAAAATTACTCAGTAAATTCCCTATAAATTCTTATTGAATTACGTAGTAAATTTTCAGTAAATTCTCAGTAAATTCCCATAATATTCCCAGTAAAATCGCAGTAAATTCCCAGTAAATTCTCAGCAAATTACTTAGTAAATTCCTAGGTAATTCTCATTAAATTACTGTGTAAGTTCCCAGTAAATTCTTAAAAATTTACTCAGTATATTCCCATTAAATTTTACGTAAATTCCTAGTAAATTCTCAGTAAATTCTCAGAAAATTACTTAGTAAATTCCAAGTAAATTCTCATTAAATTATTAAGTAAATTCTCACTAAATTACTCAGTAAAATCCCAGTAAATTCTCAATAAGTTAATGAGTAAATTCTTAGTAAATTCCTAGTAAATTCCATGTAAATTACTTAGTAAATTTTCAGTAAATACGGAGTAAATTTCCAGTAAATTCTCAGTAAATTACTCAGTAAATTCCAAGTCAATTCTCTATAAATTACTAAGTAAATTTCCAGTAAATTCTCAAAAAATTACTCAGTAAATTCCCAGTAAATTCTCAGTAAATTTTCATTAAATTACTCAACAAATTACCAGCAAATTCTCAGTAAATTAATCAGTAAATTCCCATAAATTCTCAGTAAATTCCCATTAATTTGCTAAGTAAATTAATCAGTAAATTTTCAATAAATCACTCAATAAACTCCCAGTAAATTACTTAGCAATTTGTCAGTAAATTCTCATTAAATTACGGAGTAAATTCTCTGTAAATTCCTAGTGACTTCACAGTAAATTCTCAGTAAATTACTCAGTAAATTCCCAGCAAATTCTCATTAAATTTTGCAGTAAATTACTCAGCAAATTCTCAGTAAATTCTCAGTAACTTATAAGTAAATTACTCAGTAAATTCCTAGAAAATTCTTGTAAATTCTTTGTAAATTACTCAGTAAATACCCAGTAAATTCTCAGTAAATTACTTAATAAATTCCCAGTAAATTCTCATTAAATTACTTAGTAAATTCAAAGTAAATTCTCAGTAAATTACAACTAAATTCCCAGTAAATTCTAGGTAAATTACTAAGTAAATTCCCAATAAATTACTCAGTAAATTCCTAGTAAATTCTCATTAAATTACGCAGTAAATTCCTAGTAAATTCTCAGTAAATTACTCAGTAAATTACAGTGTAAATTCTCAAAAAATTATCTGTAAATTATTCAGTAAATTCTCTATAAATTGCCAATAAATTACTTAGTAAATTCTGATTAAATTACTGTGTAAATTTCTAGTAAATTCAAAGTAAATTACTCAGTAAATTTCCAGTAAATTACTTAGCAAATTCTTAATAAATTTTTAGTAAATTACTCAGTAACTTCCCAATAAATTCTTAGTAAATTACGGAGTAAATTACTCAATAAATTCCTAGTAAATTCTCAGTAAATTACTGAGTAAATTCTCAATAAATTCCAAAAAATTCGCAGCAAATTCTCAGTAAATTACTCAGTAAAATCCCAGTAAATGACTATTTAAATTCCTAGTATATTCTAAAAAAATTACTTAGTAAATTCCCTGTAAATTCTCAGTAAATTACAAGAAAATTCTCAGTAAATTACTAAGTAAACTCCCAGTAAATTCTCAGTAAATTCCCTGTAAATTCCTTGTAAATTCTCATTAAGTTAATCAGTAAATACCCAGCAAATTCTTGTCAAATTACTAAGTAAAGTCGCAGTAAATTACTCAGTAAATTACCAGTAAATTCTCATTAAATTACTCAGTGAATTCCTAAAAAATTCTCATTAAATTAATCTGTAAATTTTCATTAAATTCTAAGTAAATTACTATGTAAATTCGCAGTAAATACTTAGTAAATTCCCAGTAAATACTCAGTAAATTCCCTATAAATTCTCTGTAAATTCACATTAAATTCCCAGTAAATTCTCAGTAAATTGCTCAGTAAATTCCAAGTAAATTCTAAAGTAAATTCCCAGAAAATTCTCAGTAAATTACTGATGAAATTCCCAGTAAATTCTCAATAAATTACTTAGTAAATTTTCAGTTAATTCTTATTAAATTACAGTGTAAGTTCTTAGTAAATTCTCAAAAAATTACTCAGTAAATTACTATTAAATTCTCAGTAAATTATCAGAAAATTACTCAGTAAATTCCCAGTAAATTCTCATTAAATTAATCAGTAAATTCCTAGTAAATTGTTATTCAATTATTCAGTAAATTCCCAGTAAATTACTCAGTAAATTCTGAGTAAATTCTTAGCAAATTACTCAGTAAATTCTCATTAAATTCTGTGTAAATTACTAAGTAAATTCCCAAAAAATTCTCACCAAATTACTAAGTAAATTCTCAGTAAATTCCAAGGAAATTTTCATTAAATTACTCTGTCAATTGCTTGTAATTCTCAGTAAATTACTCAGTAAATTCCAAATAAATACTCAGTAAATTCCCAGTAGATTCTCAATAAATTCTAAGTAAATTCTAAATAAATTCTCAGTAAATTACTGAGTAAATTCCCAATAAATTCTGAGTAAATTCCCAGTATATTCTCACTAAATTACTGAGTAAATCCCTAGTAAATTCTCATTAAATAACTCAGCAAAATTCGTAGTAAATTCTCAGTATATTCTGGGTAAATTCCTAATAAATTCTTAGTAAATTTCAAGTAAATTCTCAGTAAATTATTGAGTAAATTTTCAGTAAATTCTCATTAAATTAACTAGTAAATTCTTATTAAAATACTTAATAAATTCCTAGTAAATTCCCAGTAAAATACTCAGTAAATTCCCAGTAAATTCTCAGTAAATTACTCAAAAAATTCCCCGAAAATTCCCAGTAATTTCTCATTAAATTACTCAGTAAATTACCAGTAAATTACGCAGTAAATTCTCAAAAAATTCTCAGTAAATTCTCAGCAAATTACTTAGTAACTTCTAAGCAATTACAGAGTAAATTCTCAATAAATTCTGATTAAATTACTTAGTAAATTCCCAATAAATTCTTACTAAATTACTTAGTAAATTCCCAGAAAATTCTCAGTAAATTGCTCAGTAAATTCCCAGTAAATTCTCAGTAAATTACGGATTAAATTCATAGTAAATTATTAGTAAATTCCCAATAAATTCTCAGTAAATACTTTATAAATTCCCAGTAAATTCTTAGTAAATTACGCAGTAAATTCCCAACAAATTCCCAGTAAGTTCATATTAAATTAATCAGCAAATTCCAAGTAAATTCTTATTAAATTACTCTGTAAATTTCTAGAAAATTCTCAACAAATTACTCAGTATATTACTGACAAAATTCCCAATAAGTTCAGTAAATTCTCTGTAAACTACTCAGTAAATTCCCAGTAAATTCTCAATAAATTACTCAGTAAATTCCAAGAAATTCTCAGTAAATTTCCCGTAAATTCTCATTAAATTACTCAGCAAAATTCCTATTAAATTCTAAGTAAATTACTCAGCAAATTTCAAGTAAATACGCTGTAAATTCCTAGTAAATTCTCAGCAAATTACTGAGTAAATTCCCAAGAAATTCTCATTAAATTCCCAGTAAATTCTCATTAAATTAATTAGTAAATTTTAGTAAATTCTAAGTAAATTACTCAGTAAATTTCCAGTAAATTACTAAGTAAATTCCAAGTATATTCTCAGTAAATTACTCTGTAAATTCCAGTATATTTTCACTAAATTCTCAGTAAATTGTCAAAAAATTACTGAGTAAATTCCCTGTAAATTACTCAGTAAATTACAAGTAAATTCTCATTAAATTAATCAGTAAATTCCCATAAAATCTTATTAAACTTCTTAGTAAATTCTTATTAAATTACCCAGTAAATTACTATGTAAATTCCTAGTAAATTGTCAGTAAATTACTCAATAAAATCCTAAAAAATTCTAAGTAAATTACATAGTAAATTCATGGTAAATTCCCAACAAATTTTCACTAAATTCCCAAAAAATTCTAATTAAATTAATCAGTAAATGCCCATTAAATTCTAGGTAAATTACTGAGGAAATTCCCAGTAAATTACTCAGTAAATTCCCAGTAAATTAACAGTAAATTCCCAGTAAATTCTCAGTAAATTACGGATTAAATTCATAGTAAATTATTAGTAAATTCCCAATAAATTCTCAGTAAAACTCAGTGAATTCCTCATAAATTACTGATTAAATTCTCAGTAAATTCTAAGTAAATTACTGACTAAATTCTCAGTAAATTACTCATTAAATTCTTAGTAAATTAACAGTAAATTCCCAGTAAATTCTCAGTAAATTACGGATTAAATTCATAGTAAATTATTAGTAAATTCCCAATAAATTCTCAGTAAAACTCAGTGAATTCCTCATAAATTACTGATTAAATTCTCAGTAAATTCTAAGTAAATTACTGACTAAATTCTCAGTAAATTACTCATTAAATTCTTAGTAAATTAACAGTAAATTCCCAGTAAATTCTCAGTAAATTACGGATTAAATTCATAGTAAATTATTAGTAAATTCCCAATAAATTCTCAGTAAAACTCAGTGAATTCCTCATAAATTACTGATTAAATTCTCAGTAAATTCTAAGTAAATTACTGACTAAATTCTCAGTAAATTACTCATTAAATTCTTAGTAAATTAACAGTAAATTCCCAGTAAATTCTCAGTAAATTACGGATTAAATTCATAGTAAATTATTAGTAAATTCCCAATAAATTCTCAGTAAAACTCAGTGAATTCCTCATAAATTACTGATTAAATTCTCAGTAAATTCTAAGTAAATTACTGACTAAATTCTCAGTAAATTACTCATTAAATTCTTAGTAAATTAACAGTAAATTCCCAGTAAATTCTCAGTAAATTACGGATTAAATTCATAGTAAATTATTAGTAAATTCCCAATAAATTCTCAGTAAAACTCAGTGAATTCCTCATAAATTACTGATTAAATTCTCAGTAAATTCTAAGTAAATTACTGACTAAATTCTCAGTAAATTACTCATTAAATTCTTAGTAAATTAACAGTAAATTCCCAGTAAATTCTCAGTAAATTACGGATTAAATTCATAGTAAATTATTAGTAAATTCCCAATAAATTCTCAGTAAAACTCAGTGAATTCCTCATAAATTACTGATTAAATTCTCAGTAAATTCTAAGTAAATTACTGACTAAATTCTCAGTAAATTACTCATTAAATTCTTAGTAAATTAACAGTAAATTCCCAGTAAATTCTCAAAAACTACATTACTGAGTAACATTTCGGTAAATTACTGAGTAAATTCTTAGTAAATTCTCATTAAATTACTTAGTAAATTTATGTAAATTTAAATTAAATTACTAAGTAAATTGCCAGTAAATTCTCAGTAAATTACTGTCATGACCCGAACTCGCCCCTATGGTTAAGGACATAACCGGCCAGTAATCCTGAGATTACTTACGGCCTCAAACTAAAATGGACATAACTCATAAGAGTAAAGGGGCCAAATGGAAGCAAAAATTTAAAACTTTGTCCATAGAGCCGTGCTTAATGCACATCAAACAAACTATACACATATATGTTAATAACCACGTCAAAGTACTGTATCACAAAACTCATTACAGACAGGATCACCCAACGAGTCGACCTATAACAGACTATGTACAGACATAAACAAAGCCCTTGCAACAAGACAAAACTACGTACATGATAAAAGGGCAGGATGGTCTCATGCGTGAGACACGAGGCTGACTCTCCAAAACTCATGTTGTTCCTGGCAGACTTCACTGGGGCTGGGTTTGTGTCTTTCTTGGCTCACCTACAAATACATGAATGAGCGGGAGCGATTAGCCCAGTGAATAATATCAATTACAGATATTCATAACAACGTAGGACAACATGTTCCAAACGGCCTGGGGCCCAGCTCATAATTCTATTTAACAGATATGTATATATAACTATACGAAAATTCCAACTCAAGGGATTGTAGTTCCAAAACATTCTGGCTCTGGGCCCATCTAAATTTCCATTCATGTCAAACGGCCTTCGCCCGTTCATTTGTGTCGAAAACGGCCTTCGGCCCATTCATCCTTGTCAAAACGGCCTTTGGCCCATTTATTCGTGTAAAAACGGCCTTCGGCCACTCATTCATGTCAAAACGACCTTTGGTCCATTCATTCATGTCAAAACGGCCTTCGGCTCACTCATTCATGTCAAAAACGACCTTTGGTCCATTCATTCATGTCAAAACGACCTTTGGTTCATTCATTCATGTCAAAACGGTCTTCAGCCACTCATTTCTATCAAAACGACCTTTGTCCATTCATTGTCTATCAAAACGACCTTTGGTCCATTCATGTTTATCAAAACGACCTTTGGTCCATTCTTGTCTAACAAACAACCCTTGGTCCATTCATCTCTATCAAAGCGACCTTTGTCATTTATGTGTATTCATATCAGACTCTCGTCCACAATCCCGAATAGCAACTCATAAAGCTTATAAGGAAATAAACAATTGGACATTCACAAATATTCGAATATCGATATTACTCACAGTGATCGGCTTGTGGATTTGCCCTGGAACTTGAACCCTACACATTTCAGAACCCAAAAAGGGTCACTAACAGTTCAATCCGTTCTTTAATTCACATATCTCTCTTTAGGCCTAATTCACATTTCATTAGCTCATTTACAATGCTTAACATATGCCTAAGAGTGCTTACAAGTGAAAGAGAACGGGAAAATAGAACACAGAATGCATTTCCAGAATTTCAGAAAACAGGGTCCCCGCTCGAGCGTCAATTTCCCCGCTCCAGTGGAACTCCAAGGCCTGCAAAAGTACTGGATGGGTCAAATTTACGCTCGAGCGTCAAATATAGCGCTCGAGCGGAAGGCTTCTCAACATTGCTCCCCGCTCAAGCGGACACCAAGCCTGCAAGAACAAAATACTGGGAGCTCGAAATACCCGTTCGAGCGGATATAAAATTCTGGTTTTCCAGATCGTGTTCTTGAGCTCCAATTCAACTTTCCAGCTACAATTCTTGCATGCAATGGCTCAAAACCCAAACATACACAATTTAACATGATACCAATGCAATATTACAACATTAGGAAGCTCAATCTCTTATTTCATTTACATGCATGCCTCAAATTAATCCCAATTCATCACCAACATATCAAATTCTAACATGCAAAGCCTATCCTTTCATAATCTCCCCCTTGCATGTAAGAAATACACATTATTCACAACTTATTTGGTGAGGAAATGGTCACACACATGGATTTCCTTCAAGCTTCAACATGGATTCACAAAATTAAGCTCAAACATGGAATCTATAACAATTCTTCACATGCATGCTTCTATTAGCCTGAATTCAACATGTACAACTCAATTCCTTTTCATTCAAAACTAATTCATGCTCTTGGCCATCTTTGGACTTGAATTCACAAGTAGTGACTAACAATGCATGAATTACTCACCAAGGAGCTTAATCTTCACAATCTATGGCGATTCTTGAGCTTAACCTCCAAAATCTCCAAGCTTTAGGCTAAATAGCACAACCCTCCCCTTTCTCTCACTATGGTCGGCCCCTCTCCCACTCTCCCAAATGTTATACTCAGATTTTGAGTTCAAGAGGGACAAAGGAGGGTGTAATGCCAATACACAATAGGCCCCACTAGAAAATATTTTAATAAAAAAAAATGTTTGGGCACTTTATTCATCAATTTAATCAGTTTAAATTGACCAGAATCAATTTTATTTAAATTTCACCGTAGGCTCTAAAAATTGTGCCAATCAAATGGCATAATCAATTCCAGGTTCTGTGGCCGATAAGGCCCTCAATTTAATTTCCAAAGCAGATTATTCAAACAGATATTCCTACGGGGAACAGATAGAAATTCAAGATAATATACATTCACATAATGGCACACAAATACATCAAACGCATAATCACATATGTATTAGGGACCAATTCACATAATACAGAAAAGGGGTATCAAAGTCTTCCCCCCTTTAGGAAGTTTGGTCCTCCAAACTTAAGTTACCTTCGTCGGGAAACAAATGTGGATAGCTTAGTCGCATTTCCTCCCTTTTTTCCACGTGGCATCTGTACCAATATGTCCTTCCATTCAGCTTTCACATCGAAATGGTTTTTGCTTCTCAACTGTTTCACTTGCGGTCAACTATTCTTTCCAGCCATTCAGCATATTCCATATTGTCATCAATAGCAAACCCGGTGATAGTCAATTACATGAAACGGGTCTCGGAGATAACCCCTCAACATTGACACGTGAAACACATTATGGATTTGCTCGAATCCCGGACGCGAAGCAACCCTATAAAGCAACTAGACCAAGCCTCTCTAAAATCTGAAACGGCCACTGTAACGAGGCGAAAAACTTCCCCTTTTTCCCAAATCTGACTTGGCCTTTCATCGGAGAAACACAGATGAACACATGGTCCACAACCTCATACTCAAGAGGTCTTCTCCAGACGTTTGCATAACTCTTTGTCGATCCTGAGCTGTTTTGAGCCTTTGACAAATAGTCTTGATTTTTCTCAGAAGTATCCTGCACAATCTCTGGCCCAAGCAAGGCTCTATCCCCGACCTCTGTCCAACAAATAGGTGATCTACACCTCCTACATACAAAGCCTCGTATGGTGCATACCGATGGTGAGTGGAAGCTGTTATTATAAGCAAATTCTGCAAGTGGCAAATAATCTTCCCAACTCCCCTGAAATCCAAAGCACAACATGTGAGCATATTCTTCCAAAGTTTGAATCGTTCGTTTCTGATTGCACGTCTGTCTGTGGGTTGAAATGCCAGTACTGAACCTTAGTTCTGTTCCCATAGCTTCCCTGCAAACTCTTCCCACAATCTAGACACAAATTTTGGATCTCTATCCGATACAAATAGATACTGGAACACCATGTAAACGGACAATCTCATCAACGTAAATGGTAGCCAATCTATAAGCAGTAAATGTAGTTTTGACAGGCAAAAATGTGCAGATTTAGTCAGTCTATCAACTACAACCCAAACAGAATCCATACCTCGAGAAGTCCGAGGTAAGGCAACAACGAAATCCATAGTCACGTGTTCCACTTCCATTCAGGAATAGGGAGAGTTGAAGTAGACCGCTTGGTTTCTTAAATGTTCAGCCTTGACTTGTTGACCATGAAGGCACTTCGACACCATATTCTGCAATCTCTTTTCTTCATTTTAGGCCACCAATAGGTCTGTTTCAATCCCGGTACATTTTATTGTTGCCCGGATGCATAGCAAATACGGATCTGTGGGCTTCGTCTAAAACCCTCTTGTTAAGTTCCGGGATATCGGGGACACACATTCTGTTTCGGAATCTCAACACTTCATTCTCAGGGCTGAATTCTGCTTTTGGACCCGTCTCAAATTCATCAACTACCTTCTGAGGAACTCATTCTCTTTCTGTTTCTGCTTGATTTCATCGGCAATCGCCGGCTCGGCTGTAATGGCGGCTAATCAATCCGCCCTGTTCACACATTATACTTCAATTTCAGTCCTCTCCAAATCTTGTAAAATCTCCCTTTGTTCAGTAACAACCAAGCCATACTCCCCGTTGATTTTCTGCTCAAGGCATCAGCCACTGTATTAGCTTTCCGGGGTGATACTGAATTTCTAGGTCGTAATCTTTTATCAATTCCAGCCATCTCTTTGATGCATATTCAACTCTTTCTGCGTGAAGAAGTATTTTAGGCTCTTACGATCTGTGTAGACTTCACACTTTGCCCCATACAAATAATGCCGCCAGATTTTCAAAGCAAAAACGACTGCAGCCAGTTCTAGGTCATTGTGTTGGATAATTCTTCTCTCGTGCGGCCTCAATTGCCGGGAGGCGTAGGCAATAACCTTTCCGTTCTCATTAACACACAACCCAAACCCTTATAAGATGCATCACTGAAAAATCACAAAATTTTCCGTACCTGACGGTAATGTCAAAATTGGCGCAGTAGTCAATCTCGTCTTCAAATTCGTGAAAGGCTGATTCTTTTTTCTTTTATTCCACTCAAAGGTTGCCCCTTGCGTGCCAGTTTTGGTAAGAGGCACTGCTAATTTCGAAAAGTCCTTAACAACCCCCCTGTAGTACCAGCCAAGCCATGAAGCTATGAACTCCCGTCACATTAGTCGGTGTAGGCCAATTCACAATTGCCTCTATTTTCTGCGGGTCCACTGAAATTCCTTCCTTGTGATCACATGCCTAGAGAAAACAACCTCATCACCAAAACTCACATTTCTTTAGTTTCGCAAACAATTTCCTTTCTCGAAGTATTTTGTAAGACAGTCCATTCAAGTGATGTTCATGTTCAAGTCTATCTTTGGAAGTATTTATCAAAATTATCATCAATGAGACTAACAGTATACAAAACTTCATCAAGTAGGTTTAAAAATTCTATTC
>NW_021027992.1:79430-90316 GCF_004153795.1 Camellia sinensis
GTGCTGGAGGACTCTAAACTTTCGCAGTACCAAGTGTAAAAGGATACGGTCCTTGTTAAATCGGGCTACGGGCCTAAGTAACACAAGTCCCTTGTACTGGAGGACTCTAAACTTTCGCGGTACCAAGTGCACAAGTCCCTTGTATTGGAGGACTCTAAACTTTCGCGGTACCAAGTGCACAAGTCCCTTGTATTGGAGGACTCTAAACTTTCGCGGTACCAAGTGCACAAGTCCCTTGTATTGGAGGACTCTAAACTTTCGCGGTACCAAGTGCACAAGTCCCTTGTATTGGAGGACTCTAAACTTTCGCGGTACCAAGTGCACAAGTCCCTTGTATTGGAGGACTCTAAACTTTCGCGGTACCAAGTGCACAAGTCCCTTGTATTGGAGGACTCTAAACTTTCGCGGTACCAAGTGCATAAGTCCCTTGTATTGGAGGACTCTAAACTTTCGCGGTACCAAGTGCATAAGTCCCTTGTATTGGAGGACTCTAAACTTTCGCGGTACCAAGTGCATAAGTCCCTTGTATTGGAGGACTCTAAACTTTCGCGGTACCAAGTGCATAAGTCCCTTGTATTGGAGGACTCTAAACTTTCGCGGTACCAAGTGCATAAGTCCCTTGTATTGGAGGACTCTAAACTTTCGCGGTACCAAGTGCATAAGTCCCTTGTATTGGAGGACTCTAAACTTTCGCGGTACCAAGTGCATAAGTCCCTTGTATTGGAGGACTCTAAACTTTCGCGGTACCAAGTGCATAAGTCCCTTGTATTGGAGGACTCTAAACTTTCGCGGTACCAAGTGCATAAGTCCCTTGTATTGGAGGACTCTAAACTTTCGCGGTACCAAGTGCATAAGTCCCTTGTATTGGAGGACTCTAAACTTTCGCGGTACCAAGTGCATAAGTCCCTTGTATTGGAGGACTCTAAACTTTCGCGGTACCAAGTGCATAAGTCCCTTGTATTGGAGGACTCTAAACTTTCGCGGTACCAAGTGCATAAGTCCCTTGTATTGGAGGACTCTAAACTTTCGCGGTACCAAGTGCATAAGTCCCTTGTATTGGAGGACTCTAAACTTTCGCGGTACCAAGTGCATAAGTCCCTTGTATTGGAGGACAGGAGACACTCAGAATGCTGAGGCAGTGGTGTCAGGTATACTTCTAATTTGCTCCCAAGATGCTTATGTGTTGATTGATTCGGGTTCTACTCATTCGTTTATATCTACTAAGTTTGCCGAGAAAATTAATAGGGAACTAGAGCCCCTTGATTTCGTATTATCTGTGTCCACTCCATCTGGGAAATCTATGATTGTTGCATCCATTTACAGAGCATATGATACGTGTTTGATGAATACGGTTCATCCCTTGTCCTGATAAAGTTCGATTCGTTGTTTTGAAAGACTTCGGCTATATTTCATGCAAAACCTTTATTATTAGTATCATTCACTGAGTTTTGTACTCACCCCTCTATATATATGTAGGTGATGAGCAGGACGGCGGCGACGCCTAAATCGTTTTGGATGCTTGTTTTGGAGCCGTGCTTATGTCGGCTTTACTTTTGTATTTACGTCGGCGATGCCCTGCTTTGCATGTCGGCAAATCTTGAAAATCATGCTTCTTGACTTGTATTAGCTGTATTTTGTATATGTCGGCTCGAGAAGCCTTTTGATCAAGATGTAACATGTATTTTACCTTGTTGTATTCAAGTTGTAAAGTTAATTGGAAATGTTTGGCATTGCATTTGATCTATGCACGGCTCTTATGGACCACTTGTATTTTGAATTATTGCTTCCGCTTTGGTTAGCCCCGATTATTATACTCTGATTGTGTTAAGTTTTCGAAAGTTGGCCTTCGGTAATTACGGATTACTGGCCATCACGGCACCAAACTACTAGGGGCGGTTTGGGGTCGTGACAGGATCGATGTCGTGGAACTGGCTGCTAGTTTTCTGCCATTCTGATTACATTCTCGGGCTATGTGCCCTTGCTTCCCACACTTGAAACAGGCTCCTGATGCACGGTAACAGACTCCACGGTGCCTTTTGCTACAGATGTTGCACATGGGAGCTGTGTCTCGGGAAGAACTTGAAGTAGTTGAGGAGCCCGTATTTTGCTTTTTCAGGAATTTCTTCTATGAAAAGAAGCCCTGCCTTTTGTTACTCTTCCATTCTGCCACTGGCTTGGCTTGTCTAGCTATATTAGCCTCTGATATGATGGCCCTGTCAAGCACCCCAATATAGGTTTCCAACTTCAGTACATTCACCCTCTCTAGGATGTCAGTGCGGAGTCCACCTTCAAAGTGCCTTGCCTTTTTATAATCGGTGTCAACCACGTGTGGTGCAAACCTGGCCAATTCAGTGAACTTGGCCTCATACTCAGCCACTGCCATGCTATCTTGCTTGAGTTCCATGAACTCGGCTACTTTCATATCCCGAACACATTGCGGGAAGTACTTGTCATAGAAGATCTCCAAAAATTTCGCCCAGTCAACATCTTTGTGATTTTCTCGCATCAACATCCACCATCTCCTCGCTTCGTCTTCTAGCATAAAAGTGGCTAGAAGTACTTTCTGAGTCTCTGAACAGGGAAACACTTCAAATAATTTCTCAATGCCGAGGACCCACGCTTCGGCCTTCAATGGATCTAATCCCCCGTGGAACTGCGGTGGTTTCATTTTTTTGAATTCCTTGGTGAGAGCTATGATCCGGTCATCATTCTGATTATTTGGCATGGTTGGTGCCTGAGGTGGAGGTGGCGGGTGTGGTTGCTACCACTGTTGTTGCCACTCCTGTTGCTGTCTCAAAGCTTCTGCCATTTCTTGGATCAATCTTTCCATTCTGTCTATCCTGGCAGTAGAGGACTCCTCTATCTCATCACCTCTGGTTCTCACCATCTGATTAAACTTGCATTATATTTTATACAAAAGGCACAAAAGCACGCATATACTAAGAAACACATGCTCTCGACTAATTCGTAATGCAAGTAGTTCACAACCCATAGCACACAATTACTCAAATCAAAACACTTAAGCATGTTCTTGATGCTTCCAAAGTTCATATCAAAAGAGTTAAGCACATTATTAATGCCTCCAAATTCACATTTAACACATGAATGCATCCTAGATCTCATCTAGACGCTTATTGCTCTTTTTGGACAAGTGTGTAAGTTATTAACTCGTGCTCTGATACCACTCTGTCATGACCCGAACCCGCCCCTATGGATTAAGGACATAACCGGCCAATAATCCTGAGATTACTTACGGCCTCAAACCAAAACGGACATAACTCATCAGAGTAAAGGGGCCAAATGGAAGCAAAAATTTAAAACTTTGTCCATAGAGCCATGCTTAAATGCACATCAAACAAACTATACACATATATGTTAATAACCCACGTCAAAGTATTGTATCACAAAACTCATTACAGACAGGATCACCCAAGACGAGTCGACCTATAACAGACTATGTACAGACATAAACAAAGCCCTTGCCAACAAGACAAAACATAAGTACATGATAAAAGGGCAAGGATGGTCTCATGCGTGAGACATGAGGCTGACTCTCCAAAATTCATGTTGTTCCTGACAGACTTCACTGGGGCTGGGTTTGTGCCTCTCTTGGCTCACCTACAAACACATGAATGAGTGTAAGCGATAGCCCAATGAATAATATCAATTACAGAATATACATAACAACGTAAGACAACATGTTCCAAACGGCCTTGGGCCCAGCTCATAATTCTATTTAACAGATATGTATATATAACTATACGAAATTCCAACTCAAGTGACTGTAGTTCCAAAATTCTGGCCTCGGGCCCATCTAAATTTCCATTCATGTCAAAACGGCCTTCGGCCCGTTCATTTGTGTCGAAACGGCCTTCGGCCCATTCATCCTTGTCAAAACGGCCTTCGGCCCATTTATTCATGTCAAAACGGCCTTTGGCCCACTCATTCATGTCAAAACGACCTTTGGTCCATTCATTCATGTCAAAACGGCCTTTGGCTCACTCATTCATGTCAAAACGGCCTTCGGCTCACTCATTCATGTCAAAACGACCTTTGGTCCATTCATTCATGTCAAAACGACCTTTAGTCCATTCATTCATGTCAAAACGGTCTTCGGCCCACTCATTTCTATCAAAACGACATTTGGTCCATTCATGTCTATCAAAACGACCTTTGGTCCATTCATGTTTATCAAAACGACCTGTGGTCCATTCTTGTCTAACAAAACAACCCTTGGTCGATTCATGTCTATCAAAGCGACCTTTGGTCCATTTATGTGTATTTATATCAGACTCTCGTCCACAATCCCGAATAGCAACTCATAAAGCTTATAAGGAAATAAACAATTGGACATTCACAAATATTTGAATATCGATATTACTCACAGTGATCGGCTTGTGGATTTGCCCTGGAACTTGACCCTACACATTTCATGAACACAAAAGGGTCACTAACAGTTCAATCCGTTCTTTAATTCACATATCTCTCTTTAGGCTTAATTCACATTTCATTAGCTCATTTACAATGCTTAACATATGCCTAAGAGTGCTTACAAGTGAAAGAGAACGGGAAAACAGAACACAGAATGCATTTCCAGAATTTCAAAAAACAGGGTCCCCGCTCGAGCGTCAACTTCCCCGCTCGAGCGGAACTCCAAGGCCTGCAAAAGTACTGGGTGGGTGAAATTTACGCTCGAGCGTCAAATATAGCGCTCGAGCGGAAGGCCTCTCAACATTGCTCCCCGCTCGAGCGTGAACTTTCCTGCTCGAGCGGACACCAAGCCTGCAAGAACAAAATACTGGGAGCTCGAAATACCCGCTCGAGCGTGAACTTCCCCGCTCGAGCGGACATCAAAATTCTGGGTTTCCCAGATCGTGTTCTTGATCTCCAATTCAACTTTCCAGCTACAATTCTTGCATGCAATGGCTCAAAACTCAAACATACACATATTAACATGATACCAATGCAATATTACAACATTAGGAAGCTCAATCTCTTATTTCATTTACATGCATGCCTCAAATTAATCCCAATTTATCACCAACATATCAAATTCTAACATGCAAAGCCTATCCTTTCATAATCTCCCCCTTGCATGTAAGAAATACACATTATTCACAACTTATTTGGTGAGGAAATGGTCACACACATGGATTTCCCTCAAGCTTCAACATGGATTACACAAATTAAGCTCAAACATGGAAATCTATAACAATTCTTCACATGCATGCTTCTATTAGCCTGAAATTCAACATGTTCAACTCAATTCCTTTTCATTCAAACTAATTCATGCTCTTGGCCATCTATTGGACTTGAATTCACAAGGTAGTGACTAACAATGCATGAATTACTCACCAAGGAGCTTAATCTTCACAATCTATGGCGATTCTTGAGCTTAACCTCCAAAATCTCCAAGCTTTAGGCTAAATAGCACAACCCTCCCCCTTTCTCTCACTATGGCCGGCCCCTCTCTCACTCTCTCAAATGTTTAACTCAGATTTTGAGTTCAAGAGGGACAAAGGAGGGTGTAATGCCAATACACAATGAGCCCCACTAGAAAATATTTTAATATAAAAAAAATGTTTGGGCACTTTATTCATCAATTTAATCAGTTTAAATTGACCAGAATCAATTTTCAATTAAATTTCACCGTAGGCTCTAAAACTTGTGCCAATCACAATGGCGTAATCAATTCCGGGTTCTGTGGCCGATAAGGCCCTCAATTTAATTTCCAAAGCAGATTATTCAAACAGATATTCCTACAGCGAACAGATAGAAATTCAAGATCATATACATTCACATAATGGCACACAAATCACATCAAAACGCATAATCACATACGTATTAGGGACCAATTCACATAATACAGAACAGGGGTATCATAATTACATAGTAAATTCCCAGTAAAAACTAAATAAATTCTCATTAAATTATGCCGTAAATTCAAAGTAAATTCTCAGTAAATTACTTAGTAAATTTCCAGTAAATTCTCAGTAAATTACTAGTAAATTACTCGGTAAATTCCTAGAAAATTCCTGTAAATTACTCAGTAAATTCCAAGTAAATTCCCAGTAAATTACTGAGTAAATTCCCAGTAAATTACTCAGTAAATTTCCAATAAATTCTTAGTAAATTTTCAATAAATTCTCATTAAATTACTTAGTAATTTCCCAGTAAATTACTCAGTAAATTACCACTAAATTACCAGTAAATTCTCAGAAAATTACGCAGTAAGTTCCCAGTAAATTGTCAGTAAATTCCCAGTAAATTCTCAATAAATTACTCAGTAATTTCCCAATAAATTCTAAGTAAATTAATCAGTAAATTACAATGTAAATTATCAGTAAATTATCAGTAAATTACTTAGTAAATTGCCAGTAAATTCTCAGTAAATTTCGAGTAAATTCTCAATAAATCCTCATTAAATTACTGTGTAAATTCCAATAAATTCTAAGTAAATTACTCAGTAAATTACCAGAAAATTCTCAGTAAATTACTTCGCAAATTCCTAGTAAATTCTTAGTAAATTACTCGGTAACTTCCTAGTAAATTCTTAGTAAATTACTCAGTAAAGTACAGTGTAAATTCTTAGTAAATTCTTAGTAAATTACTCAATAAATTCCTAGTAAATTCTCAGTAAATTACTTAGTAAATTCACAGTAAATTCTCAATAAATTCCCAATAAATTACTAAGTAAATTTGAAGTAAATTCTTATTAAATTATTGTTTAAATTCCCGGTAAATTCTCAAAAAATTACTCAGTAAATTCCCGGTATATTCTCAGAAAATTCCCAGTAAATTACTCAGTAAATTACAAGTAAATGCTCAGTAAATTACTAAGTAAGCTCCCAGTAAATTCTCAAAAAATTACACAGTAAATTCCCATTAAGTTAATCACTAAATATCCAGTAAATTCTTATTAAATTACTAAGTAAAGATGCAATAAATTCTCAGTAAATTACTCAATAAATTATGAGTAAATTACTCAATAAATTCCTAGTAAATTCCTACTAAATAACTCAATAAATTCCAAAAAAAATCTCATTAAATTAATCAGTAAATAACCATTAAATTCTCAGTAAATTACTCAGTAAATTCGCAGTAAATACTCACTAAATTCTCTGTAAATTGTCAGTAAATTCCCAGTAAATTACTCAGTAAATTCCAAGTAAATCATGAAACAAATTCCTAGTAAATTCTCAATAAATTACTGATTAAATTCCCAGTAAATTTTCAATAACTTACTCAGTAAATTTCCAATTAATTCTCATTAAATTACTGTGTAAGTTCATAGTAAATTCTCAAAAAATTACTTAGTAAATTCCCATTAAATTTCCAGTAAATTCCTAGAAAATTATTCAGTAAATTCCAAGTAAATTCTCAGTAAATTACTTACTAAATTACTCAGTAAATTCCCAGTAAATTCTCATTAAGTTAATCAGTAAATTTCCAGTAAATTATTATTCAATTACTCAGTAAATTCCCAGTAAATTCTCAGTAAATTACTCAGTAAACTCTCAGTAAATTCCCATTAAATTCTCTGTAAATTACTGAGTAAATTCCCGGTAAATTTTCAGTAAATTACAAAGTAAATTCCCAGTAAACTCTTAATCAATTTCACGTAAATACTCAGTAAATTCGTAATAAATTCTCAGTAAATTGCTCAGTAAATTCTGAGTAAACTCTCAGTAAATTACTCAGTAAATTCCCAATAAATTATCAGTAAATTCTCAGGAAATTCGCAGTAAGTTCCCAGTAAACTCTCAACAAAATACTCAGTAAATTCTTAGTAAATTACTGTGTAAATTCCTAGTAAATTCTTAGTAAATTACTCAGTAAATTCCCAATAAATTACTCAGTAAATTCGTAGTGAATTCTCAGTAAATTATTAAGTAAATTCCTAAATAATTCTCAATAAATTACACTGTAAATTTCCTATAAATTCTTAGTAAATTACTCAGTAAATTCCTAGTAATTCTAAGTAAATTTTCAGTAAATTACTGAGGAAATTCCATGTAAATTCTCAGTAAATTATTAAATAAATTACTCAGTAAATTTCCAATAAATTACTCAGTAAATTCCTAGTAAATTACTCAGTAAATTCCCATTAAATTCTTAGTAAATTACGTAGCAAATTCCCAGTAAATTATCAGTAAATTCCCAGTAAATTTTGACTAAATTACTCAGTAAATTCCCAGTAAATTCCGGAGTAAATTCTCAGTAAATTCGCAGTAAATTCCCAGATAATTCCCATTAAATTATAAGTAAATTACTCAGTAAATTCTCAATAAATTCTCAGTAAATTACTCCGTAAATTCCCAATAAATTCTCAGTAAATTCTCAATAAATTATTCAGTAAATTCCTAGTAAATTCTTAGTAAATTACTCAGTAAATTCCCACTAAATTAATTAGGAAATTTTCATTAAATTCCCAGAATTAAATTAATCCGAAAATTTCCAGTAAATTCTCATTAAATTACTCAGTAAACTCCCAGTAAATTACTCAGTAAATTCCCAATCAATTCTCAGTAAATTACTGAGGAAATTCCTTGTAAATTCTCAGTAAATTCCCAGTAAATTCTCATTAAATAATTAGTAAATTCCCAGTAAATTCTTGTTAAATTACTCGGTAAATTCCCAGTAAATTACTCAGTAAATTTTCAGTAAATTCTCAGTAAATTACTGTCACGACCCCAAACCGCCCCTAGTAGTTTGGTGCCGTGATGGCCAGTAATCCGTAATTACCGAAGGCCAACTTTTCAAAACTTAACACAATCAGAGTACGAATATAGGGGGCTCACAAATGCGGAAGCGATAAATCAATTACAAGCGGTCCATAAGAGCTGTGCGTAGATTAAAGCAGTGCCAAACATTTCCAATTAACTTCACAATTTAAATACAACAAGGTACAAAAATACATGTTACATCTTGATCAAAAGGCTTCTCGAGCCGACAAATACAAAATACAGCTAATACAAGCCAAGAAGCATGATTTTCAAGATTTGCCGACATGCAAAGCAGGGCATTGCCGACGTAAATACAAAGTGAAGCCGACATAAGCATAAATCCAAAACAAGCATCCAAAACGATCTAGGCGTCGCCGCCGTCTTGCTCATCACCTACATATATATATAGAGGGGTGAGTACAAAACTCAGTGAATGGTACTAAAAATAAAGGTTTTACATGAATAAAGCCGAGGTCCTTCAAAACGAAACACACCAAAACTTTAGCAAGGCAAGGGATGAACCGTATTCATCATCAAATATCAAAAGCGGTACGATCCGTAATCGTTTGGTCAAAAGTATTGCGAAAGTTTAGAGTCCTCCAACACAAGGGACTTGTGCACTTGGTACCGCGAAAGTTTAGAGTCCTCCAACACAAGGGACTTGTGCACTTGGTACCGCGAAAGTTTAGAGTCCTCCAACACAAGGGACTTGTGCACTTGGTACCGCGAAAGTTTAGAGTCCTCCAACACAAGGGACTTGTGCACTTGGTACCGCGAAAGTTTAGAGTCCTCCAACACAAGGGACTTGTGCACTTGGTACCGCGAAAGTTTAGAGTCCTCCAACACAAGGGACTTGTGCACTTGGTACCGCGAAAGTTTAGAGTCCTCCAACACAAGGGACTTGTGCACTTGGTACCGCGAAAGTTTAGAGTCCTCCAACACAAGGGACTTGTGCACTTGGTACCGCGAAAGTTTAGAGTCCTCCAACACAAGGGACTTGTGCACTTGGTACCGCGAAAGTTTAGAGTCCTCCAACACAAGGGACTTGTGCACTTGGTACCGCGAAAGTTTAGAGTCCTCCAACACAAGGGACTTGTGCACTTGGTACCGCGAAAGTTTAGAGTCCTCCAACACAAGGGACTTGTGCACTTGGTACCGCGAAAGTTTAGAGTCCTCCAACACAAGGGACTTGTGCACTTGGTACCGCGAAAGTTTAGAGTCCTCCAACACAAGGGACTTGTGCACTTGGTACCGCGAAAGTTTAGAGTCCTCCAACACAAGGGACTTGTGCACTTGGTACCGCGAAAGTTTAGAGTCCTCCAACACAAGGGACTTGTGCACTTGGTACCGCGAAAGTTTAGAGTCCTCCAACACAAGGGACTTGTGCACTTGGTACCGCGAAAGTTTAGAGTCCTCCAACACAAGGGACTTGTGCACTTGGTACCGCGAAAGTTTAGAGTCCTCCAACACAAGGGACTTGTGCACTTGGTACCGCGAAAGTTTAGAGTCCTCCAACACAAGGGACTTGTGCACTTGGTACCGCGAAAGTTTAGAGTCCTCCAACACAAGGGACTTGTGCACTTGGTACCGCGAAAGTTTAGAGTCCTCCAACACAAGGGACTTGTGCACTTGGTACCGCGAAAGTTTAGAGTCCTCCAACACAAGGGACTTGTGCACTTGGTACCGCGAAAGTTTAGAGTCCTCCAATACAAGGGACTTGTGCACTTGGTACCGCGAAAGTTTAGAGTCCTCCAATACAAGGGACTTGTGCACTTGGTACCGCGAAAGTTTAGAGTCCTCCAATACAAGGGACTTGTGCACTTGGTACCGCGAAAGTTTAGAGTCCTCCAGCACAAGGGACTTGTGTTACTTAGGCCCGTAGCCCGATTTAACAAGGACCGTATCCTTTCCAAAGATGGCATCAAAACAAGGAGTAAACTTGACTCATCAAACAAGAGCTATTTATTCATGCTATCAAATACTTTCGTCAAACAAGCAAGCAAGATTTATCAAAACGAGTATAACATAGCTTTATCAATAATACCACTCACCTAGTTCTTCAGGTGTGGGCTCAAGCAAATATCAAGGACCTACAATCACATGGCAAGTCACATTCTCAAAGCAAGCTCTATATATACATGCAAATGATCTCGGCATCTT
>NW_021027992.1:99264-114317 GCF_004153795.1 Camellia sinensis
CTCGCCAACATGACAAAAGTCTATGACAGAGCGTATGCAGCAAGCTCGGGTAAGACACATCGGCAACAAGATGACATCGGCTCAAAACAAGGATCCAACAACGGGATGGAAAAACATCGGTCAGGGAGGACGACGCTTGACTAAGCTGTGCCACACCTTGGCCGGGGTGCGCCACATCTCGGCCTAGGCCATACCTGCCTGCGGACAAGGTTCAAGTGCAAAACATCTCGGCAATGAATGCCCGAGGTGAAGATGGGGTTGAATCAAGATCTCAAGATAGTTCTAAGTACAAGGGTCAAAGGCGGACTAAGTTCAAGATGACCTCGGCCACACACACACTAAGCAAAGAATAAAATCATGCAAACAACTTTAAGCAAAACAAGACAAGGCAAAACCTTCAAATTAGCATACAAAGCAAGTTCATGCAAGAGTGTATGCAAGTATGACAAGAGTAAGGTGAGGGTTGTTACATAAATTCTCAGTAAATTTCCTGTAAATTATAATTAAATTACTCAGTAAATTCCAAGTAAATTCTGGAAAAATTACTGAGTAAATTCCTAGTAAATATTCAGTAAATTCCCAGTAAATTTCCTGTTAATTCGTAGTAAATTACTCAGTAAATTCTTAGAAAATTAGTGAGTAAATTCTCATTAAATTACTCAATAAATTCCCAGTAAATTCTCAGTAAATTACTCAGTAAAGTCCCATAAATTAGTCAGTAAATTCTCAGTAAATACTCAGTAAATTCCCAGTAAATTCTTAGTAAATTCTCAATAAATTACTCAGTAAATTCCTAGTAAATTACAATTAAATTACTCTGTAAATTATTGAGTAAATTCCTAATAAATTCTCAGTAAATTACTTAGTAAATTACCAGCGAATAGCTAGTAAATTCCCTCTAAATTCCCAGTAAATTCTCAGCAAATTATTCAGTAAATTTTCAGTAAATTCTTAATAAATTAATGAGTAAATTCCGGGTAAATTATTCAGTAAATTTCCAGTAAATTATAAGTAAATTCCCAGTAAATTCTCATCAAATTAATTAGTAAATTCCTAGTATATTCTTACTAAACACTCAGCAAATTCCCAATAAACCCAACAAATTCCCCGTAAATTACTGATTAAATTCCTAGTAAATACTCAGTAAATTACCGACTAAATTCTCAGCAAATTACTCATTAAATTCATAGTAAATTCTCGTTAAATTACTCAAAAAATTCTCAGAAAATTCTCAGTAAATTACTAAGTAAATTCCCAGTAAATTCTCATTAAAGTACTCGGTAAATTTATAGAAAATTTTCAATAAATTATTGAGTAAATTCCCAGTAAATTCTCAGTAAATTACATAGTAAACTCCTAATAAATTCTAAGTAAATTCCCAGCAAATTCTCATTAAATTACGCAGTAAATTCGAAGTAAATTACTCAGTAAATTACCAGTAAATTCTCAGTAAATTACTGGTAAATTACTCGGTGAATTCCCAGTAAATTACTGAGTAAATTCCCAATAAATTCTCAGTAAATTACTTAGTAAATTTCCAGTAAATTCTCATTAAATTACTTAGTAAATTCACAGTAAATTTTCAGTAAATTACTTAGTAAATTACCACTAAATTCTCAGTAAATTCCTAATAAATTTCCAGTAAATTACGCAGTAAGTTCCAAGTAAATTGCCCGTAAATTCCTAGTAAATTCTCAGAAAATTACTCAGTAAATTCTGAGTAAATTCCTAGTAAATTCGCAGTAAATTCTCATTAAATTACTTAGTAAATTCCCAGAAAATTCTCTGTAAATTACTTAGTAAATTTCCAGAAAATTCCCAATAAATTCCCAGTAAATTCTCATTAAATTACTGTGTAAATTGCGCGCAAATTCTAAGTAAATTACTCAGTAAATTCTTACTAAATTACTCAGCAAATTTCCAATAAATCCTCAGCAAATTACAAAGTAAATTTCAAGTAAATTCTCAGTAAATTACTTAGTAACTTCCTTGCAAATTCTTAGTAAATTACTCAGTAAATTACAAAGTAAATTCTCAGTAAACTACTTAATAAATTCACAGTAAATTACTGAGTAAATTCTCAGTAAATTTCCAAAAAATTCGCAGTAAATTCTAAGGAAATTACCCAGTAAATTCCTAGTAAATTACTTAGTAAATTCCAAGGAAATTCTCATCAAATTACTGTTTAAATTTCGAGTAAATTCTCAAAAAATTACTCAGTAAATTCCCTATAAATTCTCAAAAAATTCCCAGTAAATTCTAAGTAAATTACTCAGTAAATTACAAGTAAATTCTCAGTAAATTACAAAGTAAACTCCCAATAAATTCTTAGTAAATTACTCAGTAAATTCTCGTTAAGTTAATGAGTAAATTCATATTAAATTACTAAGTAAAGTCGCAGTAAATTACTCAGTAAATTTCGAGTAAATTCTAGTAAATTACTCTGTAAATTTCCATTAAATTCTCTATAAATTACTGAGTAAATTCCCAGTAAATTACTGAGTAAATTCCCAGTAAATTCTAACTAAATTACTCAGCAAATTACCGGTAAATTCCCAACAAATTCTCTTTAAATTACTCAGTAAATTGCTAGTAATTCTCAGTAAATTACTCAGTAAAGTCCCACTAAATACTCAATAAATTCTCAGTAAATTCTCAGTAAATTCCCAGTAAATTCTCATTAAATTAGTCAGTAAAATTCATAGTAAATTCTCAGTAAATTACCCAGTAAATTCACAGTAAATTCTCTGTAAATTCCAAGTAAATTCTCAACAAGTTACTGAGTATATTTCCAGTAAATTTTCAGTAAATTTCCAATAAATTCTCATTAAATTAATCAGTAAATTTCAAGTAAAGTCTTATTAAATTACTCAGTAAATTTCCAGAAAATTCTCAGTAAATTACTCAGTAAATTCCTAGTAAATTCTCAGAAAATTATTCAGTAAATTCCTCGTAAATTACTAAGTAAATTCCCAGTAAATTCTCAGTAAATTTTCATTAAATTACTCAGTAAATTCCCAGTAAATTCTCAGCAAATTACGCAATAAATTCTCAAAAAATTCTCAGTAAATTACTTAGTAACTTCTAAGTAAATTACAGAGTAAATTCTCAGTAAATTCCCAATAAATTCTCATTAAATTACGGAGTAAATTCTCAGTAAATTCGCAATAAATTCTCAGTATATTACTCAGTAAATTCGTAGTAAATTACTGATTAAATTCCCAGTGCATTATCAGTAAATTCCCAGTATATTCTCAGTAAATACTTAGTAAATTCCGAGTAAATTACTAGTAAATTCTTAATAAATTACGCAGTAAATTTCTAGCAAATTCTCAATAAATTTCTCAGTAAATTCTCATTAAATTAATCAGTAAATTTCAAGTAAAGTCTTATTAAATTACTCAGTAAATTTCCAGAAAATTCTCAATAAATTACACAGTAAATTCCTAGTAAATTCTCAGTAAATTATTCAGTAAATTCCTCGTAAATTACTAAGTAAATTCCCAGTAAATTCTCAATAAATTTTCATTAAATTACTTAGTAAATTCCCAGTAAATTCTCAGCAAATTACGCAATAAATTCTCAAAAAATTCTCAATAAATTACGCAGTAACTTCTAAGTAAATTACAGAGTAAATTCTCAGTAAATTCCTAATAAATTCTCATTAAATTACGGAGTAAATTCTCAGTGAATTCCAAAGTAAATCCTCAGTAAATTCGTAATAAATTCTCAGTAAATTACTCAGTAAATTCTTAGTAAATTATTGATTAAATTCCCAGTACATTATCAATAAATTTCCAGTATATTCTCAGTAAATACTTAGTAAATTCCGAGTAAATTACCAGTACATTCTTAGTAAATTACGCCGTAAATTCCTAGCAAATTCTCAATAAATTCCCAGTAAATTCTCATTAAATTAATCAGTAAATTCCAAGTAAATTCTTGTTAAATTACTCAGAAAATTCCCAATAAATTCTTATTAAAGTACTAAGTAAATTCCCAGTAAATTACTCGGTAAATTCTCAGTAAATTACTTAGTAAATTTCCTGTAAATTACGCAATATATTCCTAGTAAATTGCCAGTATATTCCCAGTAAATTCTTAGTAAATTCATAGTAAATTTTCAGTAAATTCCCAGAAAATTCACATTAAATTATGTAATAAATTCGAAGTAACTTCTAAGTAAATTACTCAGTAAATTCCCCGTAAATTACTCGGTAAATTCCCAGTAAATTCCCGGTAAATTCTCAGTAAATTACTCAGTAAATTTCACGTAAATTGTCAGTAAATTACCAAGTAAATTCTCAGTAAATTCCAATTAAATTCTCCTTAAATTACTCAGTAAATTCTTAGTAAATTACCACAAAATTCCAAGTAAATTCTCAGTAAATTCCCAGTAATTTCCTATAAAATTCTTAGTAAATTCGCAGTAAATTTCGAGTTAATTCTCTGTAAATTACTCAGTAAATTCCCAATAAATTCTCAGTAAATCACAAGTAAATTTTCTGTAAATTACTAAGTAAATTCTCAGTATATTCCAAGTAAACTCTCAGTAAAATACTCAGTAAATTCCCAGTAAATTCTCAGTAAATTACTTAGTAAATTCCCAGTAAATTCTTATTATATTACTGTGTAAATTCCCAGTAAATTCTCAATAAATTATTCAGTAAATTCCTAGTAAATTCTCAGTAGATTACAAAGTAAATTCCCAGTAAATTCTCCGTAAATTCCCAGCAAATTACTGTGTAAAATTTAAGTAAATTCTAATTAAATTACTCAGTAAATTTTAAGAAAATGCTTATTAAATTACTGTGTAAATTCACAGTAAATTCCTAATAAATTCTAATTAAATTACTGTGTAAACTCCCAGTAAATTCTCAGTAAATTACTTAGTAAATTCCCAGCAAATTCTAAGTAAATTACTCAGTAAACTCCCAGTAAATTCTCAGTAAATTACTGAGAAAATTCAATGTAAATTCTCAGAAAATTACTAAGTAAATTCCCAGTAAATTACTCAGTAAATTCCCATTAAATTCTCAGTAAATTACTTGGTAAATTCCCAGTAAATTCTTAGTAAATTCCCAGTAAATTACTGAGTAAATTCTCAGTAAATTCTTAGTAAATTACTCAGTAAATTCCTAATAAATTCTCAGTAAATTATTGAGTAAATTCTTATTAAGTTCCCCGTAAATTTCTAATAAATTCTCAGTAAATTACCTAATAAATTCCCATCAAATTAATCAATAAATTTCCATTAAATTCTCAGTAAATTACTCATTAAATTCCAACTAAATTCTCATTAAATTCCCAGTAAATTCTCATTAAATTACTCAGTAAATTCCCAAAAAAATCTCAGTAAATTTCTCAATAAATTCCCTGTAAATACTCAGTAAATTCCCAGTCATTTCTCAGTAAATTACAAAGGAAATTCCCTGTAAATTCAGTAAATTACTCAGTAAATTCCCAGTAAATTCCCAATAAATTCTTATTAAATTACTCAGTAAATTCCCAGTAAATTTTTAGTAAATTACTTAGTAAATTTCCAGCAAATTGTCATTAAATTACTCAGTAAATTCCTTTTAAATTCTCAGTAAATTACTTAGTAAATTCCCATTAAATTCTCAGTAAATTTCCCAGTAAATTCCCAGTAAGTTCTCAGTAAATTCTTGAGTAAATTCTCAGTAAATTCCTAATAAATTCTTATTAAATTATTCATTAAATTACCAAAAAATTCTCATTAAATTATGCAATTAATTCCAAGTAAATTCCCTGTAAATTACTTACTAGTAAATTACTCAGTAAAATCCAAGTAAATTCTCAGTAAATTACGCAATAAATTCCAAGTAAATTCTCAGTAAATTACCGAGTAAATTCTTAGTAAATTATCAATAAATTCCAATTAAATTACTCATTAAATTCCTAGTAAATTCCAATAAATTTTCAGTAAATTACAGAGTAAATTCCCAATAAATTCCAAGTAAATTTCTGAGTAAATTTCCAGTAAATTCTCAGTAAATTACTCAATAAATTCTCAGTAAATTCTCATTATATTACTATGTAAATTTGAAGTAAATTCACAGTAAATTACTCAGTAAATTTTCAAAAAATTCTCTGTAAATTACTGAGTAAATTCCCTGTAAATTATCAGTAAATTACTCAGTAAATTCCTATTAAATTAATCAGTAAATTCCCATAAAATCTTATTAAATTTCTCAGTAAATTCTCAGGAAATTACTGAATAAAGTCCAAGTAAATTCTTATTAAATTCCCGGTAAATTCTCATTAAATTACTCAGTAAATTCCCAATAAATTCTAGGTAAATTACTGAGTAAATTCTCAGTAAATTCCTAGTCAATTCGTAGTAAATTACTCAGTAAATTCCCAGTAAATTCTCAATAAATTACTTAGTAAATTCCTAGTAAATTACTTAGTAAATTCCCAGTAAATAGTCAGTAAATTTCCAGTAAATTCTTAATAAATTAGTCAGTAAATTTCCAGTAAATTCTCAGTAATTACTGAGTAAGTTCCAAGTAAATTATTCAGTAAATTCCCCGTAAATTCTTATTAAATTACTCAGTAAATTCCAAGTAAATTACTCTGTAAATTCAAAGCCAATTCTCAGTAAATTACTCATTAAATTCCTAGTAAATTCTTAGTAAATTACTGACTAAATTCCCAATAAATTATCAGTAAATTACTCATTAAATTCCCAGTAAATTCTCGGTAAATTTTCAGTAAATTCTCATTAAATTACTCATTAAATTCCCAGAAAATTCTCAATAAATTACTCAGTAAATTCCCTGTAAATTCTTAGTAAATTACCGAATAAATTCCCTATAAATTCCCAGTAAATTCTCAATAAATTCTTATTAAATTACTCAATAAATTTACAGTAAATTCTTATTAAATTACTTAATAAATTTACAGTAAATTTTCATTAAGTTACCGAGTAAACTCCCAGTAAAATCTCAGTAAATTACATAGTAAATTCCCCGTAAATTCTCAGTAAATTTTAAGTAAATTCTCATTAAATTATGCTGTAAATTCCAACTAAATTCTTTGTGAATTACACAGTAAATTAAAAGTAAATTACTCGGTAAATTCCCAGTAAATTCCTGTAAATTCTTAGTAAATTACTCAATAAATTTCAAGTAAATTACTTGCAAATTCTCATAAAATTACTCAGTAAATTCTCAGTAAATTCCTAGTAAATTCTCATTAAATAATTCAGTAAATTCCCTATAAATACTCAGTAAATTTCCTGTAAATTCCCATTAAATTCCCAATAAAATCTCAATAAATTACTCAATAAATTCCCAGTAAATTACGAAATAAATTCCCAGTCAATTCGTAGTAAATTCCCAGTAAATTACTTAGTAAATTCCCAGTTAATTCTCATTAAATTACTATGTAAGTTCCTAGTAAATTATCAAAAAATTACTCAGTATATTCCCATTAAATTCTCAGTAAATTCCTAGTAAATTCTCAGAAAATTAGTCAGTAAATTCTAGGTAAATTCTCAGTGAATTACTAAGTAAATTGTAACAACCCTCACCTTACCCTTGTCTTACTTGCATACATTCCTGCATGATCTTGCCTTGTTTTAATAATTGGAAGGATTTGCTTGCCTTGTTTTGTTAGTATTGCTTGCGTGATCTTGTCCCTTGTTCGGTGTGTGCGTGGCCGAGGTCACCTTGAGCTTAGTTCGCCTCTGAATCCTTGTACTTGAACTGTTTTGAGATCTTGGTCAACCCCATCTTCACCTCGGGCATTTATCGCCGAGATGTTTTGTACTTAGTGAACCTTGTCCGCAGGCAGGTGTGGCCTAGGCCGAGATGTGGCACACCCCGGCCAAGGTGTGGCACAGCTTAGTCAAGTGTCGTCCTCCCTAGCCGACGTTTTGTTACCCTGTTGCCGGATCCTTGATTTGAGCCGATGTCATTTATTGCCGATGTGTCTCGCCCAGCTTGTTACATACGCTTTGTCAGAGACTTGTCTTATCAATCAATCACCTTTTTGAGTTAAGCCAACCCGGTAGCACCACGTGTTCGAGCTAGTTGTTAAGACAGCCGGCAGACTTAGAACAAATCACTTTTGGTCTCAAATCTTTGTTTTAGAGAGAGAAGCTCTAGAGAGGAGGAAGAGAAGTTCTTGAGTGAGAGCAAGTCTTCCAAGCTTGATCTTCGTGGCTTGAACCGTTGGATTCAAGTTTTGGGGTGAGATTCTTGATCTACTTTGAATGTTGTTATGGATTATCTAGCTGCATTGCATGATCGGATCTGTTTTGCATGTCATGCATCGTTTTGAAGTTGGTTTTGGTAAGAGAAAATGGTTTTTCCATGTGTTCTTGAAGAAAGTCTCATTTTGATCGAAAAGTTTGGAACGAAAACCATGTTTTGTGTTTGTTCTTGCATGACAAATTCCCAGTCAATTCGTAGTAAATTCCTAGTAAATTACTCAATAAATTCCCAGTAAATTACGAAATAAATTCCCAGTCAATTCGTAGTAAATTCCTAGTAAATTACTCAATAAATTCCCAGTAAATTACGAAATAAATTCCCAGTCAATTCGTAGTAAATTCCTAGTAAATTACTCAATAAATTCCCAGTAAATTACGAAATAAATTCCCAGTCAATTCGTAGTAAATTCCTAGTAAATTACTCAATAAATTCCCAGTAAATTACGAAATAAATTCCCAGTCAATTCGTAGTAAATTCCTAGTAAATTACTCAATAAATTCCCAGTAAATTACGAAATAAATTCCCAGTCAATTCGTAGTAAATTCCTAGTAAATTACTCAATAAATTCCCAGTAAATTACGAAATAAATTCCCAGTCAATTCGTAGTAAATTCCTAGTAAATTACTCAATAAATTCCCAGTAAATTACGAAATAAATTCCCAGTCAATTCGTAGTAAATTCCTAGTAAATTACTCAATAAATTCCCAGTAAATTACGAAATAAATTCCCAGTCAATTCGTAGTAAATTCCTAGTAAATTACTCAATAAATTCCCAGTAAATTACGAAATAAATTCCCAGTCAATTCGTAGTAAATTCCTAGTAAATTACTCAATAAATTCCCAGTAAATTACGAAATAAATTCCCAGTCAATTCGTAGTAAATTCCTAGTAAATTACTCAATAAATTCCCAGTAAATTACGAAATAAATTCCCAGTCAATTCGTAGTAAATTCCTAGTAAATTACTCAATAAATTCCCAGTAAATTACGAAATAAATTCCCAGTCAATTCGTAGTAAATTCCTAGTAAATTACTCAATAAATTCCCAGTAAATTACGAAATAAATTCCCAGTCAATTCGTAGTAAATTCCTAGTAAATTACTCAATAAATTCCCAGTAAATTACGAAATAAATTCCCAGTCAATTCGTAGTAAATTCCTAGTAAATTACTCAATAAATTCCCAGTAAATTACGAAATAAATTCCCAGTCAATTCGTAGTAAATTCCTAGTAAATTACTCAATAAATTCCCAGTAAATTACGAAATAAATTCCCAGTCAATTCGTAGTAAATTCCTAGTAAATTACTCAATAAATTCCCAGTAAATTACGAAATAAATTCCCAGTCAATTCGTAGTAAATTCCTAGTAAATTACTCAATAAATTCCCAGTAAATTACGAAATAAATTCCCAGTCAATTCGTAGTAAATTCCTAGTAAATTACTCAATAAATTCCCAGTAAATTACGAAATAAATTCCCAGTCAATTCGTAGTAAATTCCTAGTAAATTACTCAATAAATTCCCAGTAAATTACGAAATAAATTCCCAGTCAATTCGTAGTAAATTCCTAGTAAATTACTCAATAAATTCCCAGTAAATTACGAAATAAATTCCCAGTCAATTCGTAGTAAATTCCTAGTAAATTACTCAATAAATTCCCAGTAAATTACGAAATAAATTCCCAGTAAATTCCCAGTCAATTCATAGTAAATTCCCAATAAATTACTTAGTAAATTCCCAGTTAATTCTCATTAAATTACTGTGTAAGTTCCTAGTAAATTATCAAAAAATTACTCAGTATATTTCCATTAAATTCTCAGTAAATTCCTAGTAAATTCTCAGAAAATTAGTCAGTAAATTCTAGGTAAATTCTCAGTGAATTACTAAGTAAATTCTCACTAAATTTCTCAGTAAATTACCACTAAAATCTCATTAAGTTAATTAGTAAATTCCCCGTAAACTCTTATTAAATTACTTAGTAAATTTCTAGTAAATTCTCAGTAAATTTCGAGTAAATTCTTAACAAATTACTCAGTAAATTCCCATTAAATTCTCTGTAAATTACTAATAAATTCCCAGTAAATTACTGAGTAAATTCACTGTAAATTCTCACTAAATTACTTAGTAAATTAAAGTAAATTCCCTGTAAATTCTCATTAAAGTACTCAGTAAATTCTCTGTAAATTACTAAGTACATTCCCAGAAAATATTCAGGAAATTCTCAGTAAATTAATCAGTAAATTTTGAGTAAATTCTCAGTAAATTACTTTGTAAATTATCAGTAAATTCTCTGTAAACTACTCAGTAAATTCCCAGTAAATTCTCATTAAATTACTCAGTAAATTCCCAATAAATTCTCATTAAATTACTTAGCAAAATTCCAAGTAAATTCTCTGTAAATTACTCAGTAAATTCCTAGTAAATTTGCAGTAAATTCTCAGTAAATTCTCAGCAAATTCTCATTAAATTAATCAGTACATTTCTAGTAAATTCTCAGTAAATTACTCAGTATATTTCAAGTAAATTCTCAGTAAATTCCCAATATATTCTCAGTAAATTCCTAGTAAATTCTCATTAAATTACTCAGTAAATTCTCAGTGAATTACTCAGTAAATTCTCAATAAATTACGAAGCAAATTCCCAAAAAGTTCTCAGAAAATTCTCATTAAATTACTCCGTAAATTCTTAGTAAATTACAGAGTAAATTCTCTGTAAATTCCAAATAAATTCTCATTAAATTACTCAGTAAATTTTCAGTAAATTCTCACTAAATTACTCAATAAATTTTCAGTAAATTCTCAGTAAATTACTCAGTAAATTCACATTAATTCCTAGTAAATTCTAAGTAAATTACTTAATAAATTTCCAGTAAATTCTCATTAAATTACTTCGTAAATTCCCAATAAATTCTCAAAAATAACTAAGTAAATTCTCATTAAAGTACTCTGTCAATTCCCAGTAAATTTTCATTAAAATACTCAATAAATACTAAATAAATTACTCGTTAAATCCCTATAAATTCTCATTAAATTATTGAGTAAATTCCATGTACATTCTCAATAAATTACTCAGTAAATTCCCTGTAAATTCTCATTAAATTACTCCGTAAATTTACAGTACATTACATAGTAAATTCCCAGTAAATTCTAATTAAATTATGCGATAAATTCTAAGTAAATTACTCAGTAAATTCCTAGTAAATTCTGAGAAAATTACTAGTAAATTACTCGATAAATTTCGAGAAAATTCTTGTAAATTCTCAGTAAATTACTCAGTAAATTCCAAGTAAATTCCCAGCAAATTCCCATAAAATTTTCATTAAATTACTTAGTAAATTTCTAGCAAATTCTCAGTAAATTATTTAGTAAATTACCACTAAATTCCCAGTGAATTACTCAGTTAATTCCTAGTAAATTCTTAGTAAATTACGTAGTAAGTTACCAGTAAATTGTCATTAAATTCCCAGTAAATTCTCAATAAATTACTCAATAATTTCCCAATAAATTCCCAATAAATTACTCAGTAAATTACAGTGTAAATTCTCATTAAATTATCTATAAATTACTCAGTAAATGTCACGACCCCAAACCGCCCCTAGTAGTTTGGTGCCGTGATGGCCAGTAATCCGAGATTACCGAAGGCCAACTTACAAAATTCACACACATACAGAGTATAGATACATGGGGCTCTCAAGTGCGGAAGCAAAATTTAGAATACAAGTGGTCCATAAGAGCTGTACATAAGTCAAATGAGATAGCAACCATTTACGTATGGGTTATAACTTAATAACAAACAAGCAAAGTGCAAGTTATATTTTTCGTATTAGCAAAGGGCTCCACAAGCCGACATAAACAAATTGTACGAATTACAGGTTTAAGTACACAATCTGCCAGGTTGCCGACATCTTCTTTGCCGACGTAACAATCATACAAAAACATACATCTTGATCAAAAGGCTTCTCAGCCGACGTGTTCGAAATACAAATATTACAAGTCGAGAAGCATGATTTTCAAGACTGCCGACATAAATGCAGGTTAAGCCGACATAAATCAAGACCCAAAACAAGCTCCAGAAATCACATCTAGGCGTCACCGCCTTCTTGTTCATCACCTACATATATATAGAGAGGGTGAGCTTGAATACTCAGTGAATGGTATAAATAATAAAGGGGTTTGCATGAATAATAGCCGAAATCCTTTCAAAACAATACAAGACAAACTCTATATATAACAAGGAATGGACCTCGCCCATCAAACAAATCTTCAAAGTTCCAAGGGATACTTGCTAGCATCATATATCACAAATGACAACATTTCGGCAATAGGTCCATGCGGTAAACCGTCCGTGGCAAATCAAGACAAAGCAAAAGAGGCATCTCAACCAAGGGTGCTACAAAAGTTTAGAGTCCTCTAGCACAAGGGACTTTCAAGACAAGATGTGCTGCGAAAGTTTAGAGTCCTCCAGCACAAGGGACTTCCAAAACGAGATGTGCTGCGAAAGTTTAGAGTCCTCCAGCACAAGGGACTTTCGAAACAAGATGTGCTGCGAAAGTTTAGAGTCCTCTAGCACAAAGGACTTTCCGAGAAGGTCATCAAGACAAGGTCATACTTGGTATACAAAACAAGGACAATTATTCATGCTTAACAAACACTTTCAAAACAAAGCAAAGCAAAGTCTTTATCAAAACATATAACATAGCTTTATTAAAAATACCACTCACCTAGTTCTTCAAACGACGGGGTCAAGGCAAGTCCAAGTCCTGACAAACACATGGCAAAGTCCATTGAATGCACTACTCAAAACAAGTCTAGCACACATGCAAATGACCTCGGCATTATTCAAAAAACTAAGTCAATCAAATCGAAACACAGTTTCTTATCTTTGGAAAAACACACTGGGCAACTACCAGGACTTGGCCGAGGTCCCACCCTTCTCGCCGAGGTGTGGTCCCGACGGCCACATTCGAAAGCGTAGTCGGGAAAAATCTGGGTTTCCCTCTTGATAGACATGAAGAACAAGAGCATGAAGAACTTGAAGAACATGAACATGAGGGAGATAAATGCAAAGACCAAACTTGCTATTACAACAGCAGAGACTTCATGCTATGAATTCAAAAACTTGGACCTGGGTACCCATACTCAAGGATCTTATCAGAACAAACACAAAAACATGAGCTTTAAAGCAAACTTTTGGATCAAACGAGGCTTTTCTTCCAAAAACACATGAACACCGTTTTCTCTTTCTAAAACTGATTTTAAATCAATACATGACGTGCCGAACAGGTTTGATCGTGCAATGCAGCTAGATGATCAATAAGAACAACCAGAGTAGGTTAAGATTCTGACCTTAAAACTCGAATCTAACGGTTCAAGCTCCAACGATCAAGCTTGGAAGCCCCCCTCTCTAGCTCAAACTTCTCCTCCTTCTAACTAGAGCTTCTCTCTCTAAAAAGGAAAGATTGATACAAATGATATGCCTCACATGACAAACACTGACTTAATCCCTCTGTCGGGACACGTGGCATCGGCCAATTCGCTCAACTCAAAAAGGTGACTGACTTGACAAGACAAGACCAAGACAAAGTGTACTCAACAAGCTAGGCGGCACGAATACTCCGGCAAGTAACCACATCGGCTAACAACAAGACTCCGGAAATCAAAGGGCAAGGACTTCGGCTTGGAAGGACAACACTTGACTAAACTGTGCCATACCTTGGCCTAGATGTGCCACACCTCGGTCTAGGTCACACCATTCCAGGAACAAAATCACTCATGCAAGGATCAAGGATCTTGAACGCCTAGATATTAACATCTCAGCCCAGATGATGCACATCTCGGCCTAGGTGACGCGCACCTCGGCCAATATGCCAGGGTGAAGATGGAGGTCAACCAAAGGGGTTCCAAGATAGTTCTAAGTGATAAAGGTTTCAAAGGTGTCTAGGCTCAAGATGACCTCGGCAACACACCAGACAAGAACAAAGCGTGCAAGCAATCATTCAAGCAAAACAAGACAAGATTTGCAAATGCACATATTAACACAAGATCATCCACAAATGTATGTAAGTATGACTAAGTCAAAATGAGGGTTGTTACATCCTACCCCCCTTAAAGAAGTTTGGTCCCCAAACTTGAGTTACCTTGTTCCAAAAACAATTCTGGATGTCGGACTTTCATTTCCTCTTCCATTTCCCATGTAGCATCCACACCGTAATGCTCCTTCCAGTCAACTCTCACCTTTGGTATCGACTTACTTCTCAACTGTTTCACCTGCCTATCGATAATCCGCATCGGCTTCTCTTCGTAGCCTAAACCCTCATTAACTACAATCCCAAAATAGTCGATCACATGTAGTGGATCTCGAATATACTTCCTCAACATCGAAATATGAAACACATTATGGACTTGGCTCAATTCTGGCGGCAAAGCAAGTCTGTAGGCAACGGGGTTAATTCTCTCAAGAATTTCAAACGGTCCAATATACCGAGGTGCTAACTTACCCTTTTTCCCAAACCTGGAAACTCCTTTCATTGGTGAGACTTTCAGGAACACGTGATTTCCAACTTCGAATTCTAACTCATTCCTTCTCTGGTCGGCGTAACTCTTTTGTCGGCTCTGGGCAGTTTTAATCCTCTGTTGGACGAGTTTAATCTTCTCTGTTGTCACTTGAATCAATTCGGGACCAAGTAAAGCTCTGTCCCCGACTTCGGTCCAACATATCGGTGACCTACATTTTCTTCCGTACAAGGCCTCATAAGGCGCCATGCCAATGCTAGCTTGATAACTGTTGTTGTAGGTAAATTCCACCAATGGCAAATG
>NW_021027993.1:10315-80117 GCF_004153795.1 Camellia sinensis
CGGATTTGGACTCTTTGGTTCAGATTAAGAACCGTGACAATTTGAGTCCAAACTGTAGTGAACCCAATATGAACAAAACGGGGGATTTCCCTCCCGGGACGTTCGGGGACGTCTACAGTATTAAATGGATAGATTGGATTTGTTTGAAATGGTAGACAAATAACTAATTTAATATTGATCTATGATACAAATATTATATTTAAAAATGACTCAATTTTAAAATGTATTGCTTTCAGAGAGGATTACGGCATCCCGGCCGATGTTCATCTCGAACTGGCTGAAGAGGAGACCACACCCTGGGGCAGACTTGACCAATGCCCCTTCACCGTGCTCTCAATTGTCGAAGGGGGCCTCCGTTTCCCGCTCAACCCTCTTATAACCGAGTTCCTTCGCCGCACCGGGCTGGCACCCACACAAGTGTCCACCAATACCTATAGAATTATCAACGGTGTTCACGAATTGAACAATCGGCTAGGCACCAACTTAGGTCTAGCCGAGATATTGAGGCAATACACAATGGGCCACACCGGCGACGGCCTTGCATATTACTTGAAGATAAGACCGGGCAAGGAAAAAATTGTAACCGGCACCCCGGATAAAGATCTGCACGACGACGATTTTTTCTGGGTGTCGGGCAATTACGAAACAGCCGAGGTGCCGGGCTGGTTCATAAACAAGGACTTCGGTTCTTCATGTAAGCCACTCAAACTTGCTCGGTTAGCTTAACTCTTTACTTTGGAAATAACTGGTTTTTCTGTTTCTTTTGCAGCAATCCAAGCCTTGCAAGCCAACTATCAATTTCCCAACGTCGAAGCGATTTGGACCGTGCTTCGGTATCCTCACCGAGATTGCAACGATTTACTCGGCTACACACCGACCTACAGGTATTCTACTCCGCGCCGGAGTAGAGTAACTGACTTCCTCCGCGCTCCTTCGCCGCCTCCAGATCCTACTCTGCCAGACGTTCCCCTCATTCGCCTGACCGAGGAGCAAGAAATGGCCAAGCGCAGCAGAATCAAGAACCTGCTCACCGCCACATCCGCCGAGATGCCGAGCGTCGTAATTCGCTCGCCAGCCGCCGGTCAATCCAGTGGCGCTGTGGTCGCCCTCGCCTCTCAATCCGCCGAGCAATCCAGCCGAGAACCCTCCGCACGACGAGCCGGTAAAAGAGCTCGGGCAGACCCATCCGCTGAGCTAGTCGCCGAGCTTACCACCGAGCATCCAGCTGACGCCCCCGCCCCAGTGCCGGCCTGGCGTCCACATTTGAAGCACCAGGGTCAAGACATCCCAGCAACGGCTTCGATCAAGGCTGACAAAGAGCATCTGCTCGCCTTCGATCTGTCCAAAGCCTTGCTACTACCGAGCGACGTGGTCGGCAGCGACCACGTCCCCGACACCCGGTTAGTCAAATTGTCAGTGAAGTCTATGGCCAGGGTAAGTCGATGTTCCTCTGAAAATTTCACAAGTGTTTGCCTGGTTCCTTTTGCTAATCAACTTTGCTTTTTGCAGGCCATTCAAAAACAACACCTGGTTTTGGAGCGCATCCACAGACTTAGGCAAAAGGCTAACGACACAGCCAGCCAGGTCGAAAGCCTTCAAGCCGAGCTCAGCCGAGCTAAGTCTTCCCTTGAGATGGCCAACTCCGATAATAACAAACTGCTCGGCCAGCTGGATGCGGCCGAGAAAAAATGGGATGAGCTCCAGACCGAGGTGGACACTCTGAAAAAGTCGAAGAAGAAAGCTTACCGGGCTGCCAACAATGCCGGTTTTAACGAGGCCGAGCAGAGCTACAAAAAGCAAGTCTTTGCAACACAAGACATCTACTTCAAGGCCGGCTGGAAGTCCGCCTGCGAACACCTCGGCTAGGGCTCTGACACCGACGTATTTGCCAACCCTCCTCCAGCTTCGCTACCGGTCTACCTCGTGCCTTATGCAAACGACGTTTTTAGCGCTTTGCAAGCTGAGGCCGAGGAAGGACTTGAAGATGGAGACGGTGAGACAGATTCTGAGGCAGAGGAGGCCGAGGTGCAAGAGCAGCCCAGCAATGCTAAGCCCGGTGCCCAAGACGCAAGTCCAACCATCAACCTTGATGCTGGCGAGGACGAGTTCACCAATCTCTCCCCCTTAGTTTAGTTTTCTTTTTTCTTTTTTGTATTTTTGCTTTCAACACTTCTGATGTAACCGGGCTCTGTCCCCACCTTTTGTATTGATTTTCTTGTCAATGAAAAATTCAAATTTTGCCAAGTGTTTGCACGGTAGTCATCAATTCCATCTTCAGCAAAATATCTCGGTATAAATCATTATTTGAACAGAACACCTCGTCAACCGGAATTCATAACTCGGTTGAAGTACTTAAGCAGAACAAAACAAATTTATAAAACGAAATAACCAGCCCGGTTGGTAATAACAAAGTTGAACAAATCATCAACACTTCCAGCCGGAGAACCTCATCTCGATTGGGAATCCAAAGTTGGCCGAAACACCAACTCGTCCAATCGGAGTAAATCATCTCGGTTGGGAATCCGAAGTTGGACAAGACACCAACTCTTCCAACCGGAGTACATCATCTCGGTTGGGAATCCGAAGTTGGACAAGACACCAACTCTTCCAACCGGAGTACATCATCTCGGTCGGGAATCCGAAGTTAGACAAGACACCAACTCTTCCAACCAGAGTACATCATCTCGGTTGGGAATGCGAAGTTGGACAAAACACCAACTCTTCCAACCGGAGTACATCATCTCGGTTGGGAATCCGAAATTGGGCAAGACACCAACTCTTCCAACCGGAGTACATCATCTCGGTTGGGAATGCGAAGTTGGACAAGACACCAACTCTTCCAATCGGAGTACATCATCTCGGTTGGGAATCCGAAGTGGGGCAAGACACCAACTCTTCCAACCGGAGTACATCATCTCGGTTGGGAATGCGAAGTTGGACAAAACACCAACTCTTCCAACCGGAGTACATAATCTCGGTCCTTAACATTAAAACAACAGTCCAAGTGCTAAAGCAAAATTACTTCTATAAATTGACAAAAAGAATTACATGCTGTGGTGCAAGCCAAAAAATTTCTTTGCACAAGAAAAGAAAGCAAAAGCTTAAAAATAATACAGTTTCAAGTTGGCCGCATTCCATGGCCGGGGTATTGCTCTTCCCTCTAAATCCTCCAAAAATAATGCTCTGGTTTTTGTTTTTATTTTTAAATCTCACGATAGACATATAAGTGGGTTTTGTTGATTGGGATTTCTTTACCTTGAATGTGTTCTAAACTCAATTCAATGAACCTATTGATCATGTCTTAGTGCATTTTGATCATGTCTTAGTGCATTTTCTATTCACATAAATTGAATCGAATGGATTCAGCCTAATTTACTTCCAGAAATTGCTATTAGAATCAAAAGAAATCTAATCCATTTGTTTAGCCAATACAATGGATTAAGCCTATAAGCCTAACCTGCTGTTTTCCTTAATTTGTATATGTGTCTGCTAGCTTTATTTGCTATCAAGGGGATGTACAACTATTATTGATAGATGTAGTAATACTTAATGTAGTTGCAGAAATTGCTATTATAATCAAAACAAATCTAATCCATTTACCCAAAGAAAACTTACACCCCATTGAAGACAGGGAGCAAATTTATTTTGTAATCCTTAATTTGATTGTACTTTTCAATCCATAATACACACTCAGCAATTACATAGGCCTAAAAAAATCCTCTGAATAGGCGACCGTCAAACTGGGTGCCGTTGTCAGAGATCAAGATCTTGGGGACGCCAAACCGCGTGACGACGTTCTGCCAGACAAACCGCTTCACGTCTTTCTCTTTGATTGTTGCCAAGGGCTCAGCTTCAACCCACTTTGTGAAGTAATCTGTGGCCGCGATGAAGAATTTCCGGTTGCCCGGTGCTGTTGGCAGTGGCCCCACTATATCTAGCCCCCACATGGCGAAGGGCCAAGGACTGGTGAGGGGAAGAAGTTCCCTAGCAGGCTGATGGATCTGATGGCCGAATTTCTGGCATTTTTCGCACTTGCGGACGTACTTCTGTGCGTCGACCTGCATGCACGGCCACCAGTATCCCTGCGAAATAGCTCGGTAGGCCAAGGATCTGCCCCCTATGTGGCTGCCACAAATGCCTTCGTGAATTTCGTACAAAAAGGCCTCCACACTATTCGGGTGCACGCACTTTAGATAAGGACCAGTGAAGGACTTTTTGTACAACGCACCAGATGGAGAGAGCCAAAACCGCTCTGACTTCACCCGGATTTTGTGGGCTTCTTTCTTGTCGGTTGGTAGAGTCCGGTCTCTTAGGAATAAGATCAAGGGGTCCATCCAAGAAGGACCTAGCGCGGCGCAGAGTACATCCGTCTGCCCGGCGTCGTCAATGCTTGGCCGCGGAAGAAAGTCAATTAACAAGGGATTTGGAGACGTACTGTCTACCATGGAAGCGAGGCCGGCCAGCTCATCAGCTCGGCTGTTTTCTTCACGACCAATTTGTTGGACTCTGATTGCCTCAAATTGCTTGATATGCTCCCTGACCAGGGCTTGGTACTTCGCCATTCTGTCATCCTTTGCTTCGTAAATCCCAGAGACTTGGTTAACCACAAGCTGGGAATCACTGTACACCAGGGGCTCGGCGGCCTTCATTTGAATTGCGCTCTTGAGCCCGGCGAGAAGGGCCTCATACTCAGCCTCGTTGTTAGATGCTAGGAAGCCAAGCGTGATTGAATGTTCAATGGTTAGGCCATCCGGGGAAATAAGAACGATACCTAGGCCGGCACCATGACGGTTGGATGCTCCATCAACAAAAAGCTTCCACATCTCCCCTACGAAAAGCTTCCAGCAGTCTGATGGGTCCTGAGAGTTGCGAAGGGCAATGGGATCACAACTGCTCGGCTGTGCAGTTTCAAGTTCTGTGTGGACCGGTTCCAATTCAATCCCCATTGGTGATTCGGCACTGGACTCAGCAAGTTGATCTGTGATGCTCAAGTCCGTAGGCGAATCATCAGGTTGCGGTGTTAAGCCAGCCGTAGGTTCTGAGCTGTGTGGGTCCATTCCTTCCCCCCTTGGTGATGCGGGACCGGACAGAGCGGGTGTTTTGGTGATATTTAACTCCGTCATCGCATCACCGGGTGGTAAAGTTGTGCAAACTGTGGGTGCTTCAGTGGTGCGCGCAAACTCCGCGTCGCTACCTCCAACTGGTTGTACCTCGGATGGCCCCTCGTGCATCTCATCATCTGCCACGATAATATCGACCGGGCATACCGGATGAGTGCCCGGTGAAAATTCGGCGACGAAGTCGGCCAAAGTCTGGGCTTTGATAGTAGTGCGCGGCTGGAACTTTACATCGAACTGTCCCAACTCGACCGCCCATTTAAGAATCTGACCGGAGAAGTCTGCCCGTTCGAATAAGGCTTTGAGGGGGAACTCGGTCAAGACGATGACGGTATGGGCGTGAAAGTAATACGCTAACTTCCTTGAAGCCATCATCAATGCCAACGCAAGTTTTTCCAGTGGCAAATACCTCATCTCAGCCGGCAGCAAGGTCTTGCTGACATAAAAAATTGGGAAGTGCTTGATTCCTTCGGCGCGGACTAGCACCGCACTGACCGCGTGCTGTGAGACGGCAAGGCAAAGATAAAGTTCCTCTCCCGACTTGGGGGTAACCAACAATGGCGGAGTAGACGGATAATCCTTGAGCTCAGCCAAAGCTCGGTCACACTCTGCGTCCCAGGAGAACTTTAACTTCAATGCTTGAAAGAAAGGGCGGCAGCGGTCTGATGACCGGCTTATAAATCGATTAAGCGCGGCGGCCATCCCGGCCAGATGCTGCACGTCCTTAACCGAGCTGGGCTGTTTCAATTCTTGCACGGCTTTGATCTGAGTAGGGTCTGCTTCGATGCCTCGGTTCGTGACTAAGAATCCCAAAAATTTTCCTGATCCCACGCCAAAGGCACACTTTGACGCATTCAAACGCAGCTTATGCTTCTTTAGAATGGCAAACATCTCGGCTAATTCGGACAAATGGTTTGCTTCAAGTCGGCTCTTTACCACCATATCATCGATGTAAGCCTCCATTGTTCGGCCAAGCAAAGGAGCAAACATTTTGGTCACCATCCTCTGAAAGGTTGCCCCGGCGTTCTTCAAACCAAAAGGCATGACTCGATAGCAGAAGAGTCCCCTTGGAGTCGTGAAAGAGGTGACTTCTCGGTCAGGCCCGTGCATGGCAATCTGATGGTAGCCGCGGTAGGCATCCAAGAAACTGAGTCTATTATGTCCAGCCGTCAAGTTCACCAACTGGTCAATGCGCGGCAAGGGGAAACTGTCTTTGGGACAAGCTCGGTTGACTGTCTTATAGTCAACACAAACTCGCCACGTTCCATTTTTCTTGGGCACCACAACTGTGTTGGAAATCCATCGAGGGTAGTGCACTTCCTGAATCGCTCGTGCCTCAAGCAGGTTCTTAACCTCCTCTGCAACTACCTCGGCGTGATGCAGTGCCGATCTCCTTGCTCGCTGAATGACTGGCTTTGCTCCAAGGAAGACGTTGAGGTGGTGGCAGATAAAATTTGGATCGAGGCCGGGCATGTCATAAGGCGACCATGAAAAAACTTCAATGTTGGCCATCAAAAACTCAACCATCTCCGTGCGTTCTGTGGTTGTAAGGCTTGAGCCGAGCAAGAAGAACTTGTCCGGCCGCTCTGTATCTATTCGCACTTCCACCAATTCTTCGATAGCTTTATCCTCGGCCTTGGTGCCCACATCATCCAAGACACCCTGGTCCTCTGGTCCCTCAATCATTTGAACGAATCCTTTGGCAGCCCGGCTTCCGTTGACCGCCACGAAGCACTGTTTGGACATGACTTAATCGCCCCAAATCTCCTCAATTGCCCCCATAGCCGAGGGGAATCTCATTACTTGGTGGAAAGTCGATGCTACAGCCTGCATTGCGTGGAGCCATCCCCTCCCAAGAATAAGGTTGTAGGTCGAAGGCACTTGCAGCAACCCAAACTCCACTTGCTTGACCACGGATCCCGCTTTAACCGGCAGGATAATCTTTCCCAAGGGCCACTCCAGTTGCGAGTTAAATCCAACCAGTGGCGAAGTTGCCGGAGCCAAGTCTGTCTCACGGAGTTTGAGCTGCTTGAACGCATCATAATACATGATCTCGACCGAGCTTCCCTGATCGATCAAGATCCGTCTAACATCGAATTCTTTGACGCGTAGTGTTACTACTAGGGCATCGTTGTGCGGCGTCTAGATACGCTCTAGGTCCCTTGAGGTAAAACTAATCACGTCTTTTTCTTCTGTCTTCCCCCTTTTTATGGCAGGCTGTACCGACAAGACTTCCCGCATATGTTCTGCCTTTTTTATCATTCCCCGGAGTTCGCAGACACGCTCCGGCTCTACGATGCCGTGGATGACGTTAATGATTCCTTGTGGTGGTGCATCTCGGTCATCCTGTCCCCTGGGATCGACCGGAGCCTGATTCGGCTTTACGCCGCCATCAATGTAAAGATCTAAATGCCCGGCCGCGACCAGCTCTTCTAAGTGTTGCCGCAATGGAAAATAATCCTCTGTTCGGTGGCCCCTCTCCCGGTGGAATGTGCAACGATACCGCGGATTGTAGCCCTTCTGTCCATCGCCCAACTTAGCAGGAAACCGGACATACTCCTCGTCTCGGATTTCACTAAGTATGCGATAAATTGGAATCTTAAAGACTGTGGTGATGCCGGTCCTCGCCTTCATCCTTCTGTTTGCGTCTGCTACGTCATCTCGGGGGTAGTCATCCCGGTCATTCCGACGTCCTCTACCCCGATTTTTATGGTTTGAACCACGGTCCAATTCTTCTACTCGGTCACTTGAGCGGCTGGGCTCTTGCCCAACTGCGTGCACTTTGCCTGCTGTCTTCTTGTCTGTTGCTACCGGAGTGGCCTTCACGGTAGAAGCTGACGCGTCATCTTCTACTCGGATGTGCTCATTGATGCGCTACATGAGCTGGCCCATGGAGGTCGGCTGGTGCATGGTAAGCGATTCCCGCAGTCTATGTTTGACCGGGAGACCACGCTTGTATTGCGTGATTGCAAGGTTGACCGGGCAGTCCAAGATCTCGTTGAAGGTTTCCCAGTACCTTGAGTTGTATACCTTCAGTGTGTCGCTCGGTTCCATCTTGACACTTAGCAAATGATCGACTTCCTTTGGTGTCTTTGTGTTGGTTTTGAAGCGTGTGACAAACACCTCGGCCAACTGATGCCACCTTTGTATGCTCCCTTCCGGCAACCTCTCGAACCACTTTAAGCCCAGCTCGCCTAAACTTGACAGGAAGATTAGGCACATAAGTCCGTCATTGCGCCTATGTCCGGCCATAACCTATCGGAAGTGGCTCACATGCATGTATGGGTCGGTCTTTCCGTCGTAAAGTGTGAACTTAGGTTGGTGGAAGCCTGCTGGAAGTGGTGTTGTTTCTATATCCAGGGAAAAAGGGGTGACACTCAGCCTAGCCAAGTCCATATCTTCAAAGAGTGGCATTACTTGGCGGGGTGGAGGCATTCCAACCTCCTCGCTGGCGTGAACCCCGTATGAAAGCCGCTGGAGAGCGGGTATTCTCTGGGCCTCGCGTCGACGAGCCCGCTCCTTTAAGACCGCCCGTAAATCCTCTGACTGAGCGGAGTAAGAATACCTCGACGTCGTCGCCGGACGTGAGGGTTTGTAGGTGCTGTCTTGCGCGCTAGACTTTTCTGCATGCGCGTCGGAGTCATCAACCTGGTAACTTCTGGTAATAGATATAGACTGAGTACGTCGCTGACTCTGACCGCCTGAACGACGGGATGGGGTGCGCTCACTGTGGTCTCCCACTCCATCTACACCCTTCCCTTTGACATGCCGCTTCAGGTCCTCCATCTCCGCCGCCATTTGCCGGATGATAGCATCTTGGTCCCTCAACTTGCTCTCCAGTCGCTTGGCGTGTGAGTCTCTCCTCCGCCGGTGACCATCTGGACTCCGTGAATGTCCATGACTTCTTCCGCGCTTATCCCGCGCGTCTCCTGACTGTCCTCCGGTGGGCGTCCCCAAGTCCGTCATTAGATGGATGGCGGGAGGACCCTTTCTCCTTCGGGTGAACTCCGGGGTAGCTCCATCTATGGCAGACAATGGAAACTCGTCGTTGTTCGCCATGGACGGCGATCAGATGAACCTGGAAGACAAGGTTTTGTCTGTCAAGTTTCCCACAGACGGCGCCAATTGTACAGGGAGCAAATATTCAGGCGAGCCCGTATTCCTTTCTTCCAAGCTCCGTTTCTGTCCGATCACCTGAAAGCACAATGTGGGTGAGCTACCCGGCGGTGTGTGGCCGGAAAACCCCTCCGACGGTCAAGTTAGAACACACACCGGGGGATAGATAGAGAGAGAGGGAGGAATGTTTGAATGTAAGAATTTCCTTACAAAGTGTTCATCTGTCGCGTATGGGGGGTGCAGACATGCTTATATACCCTCTGTGCGCCATATCTACTCCCAGTCATCTCCTGACACGTGGCTCCGCTATCCCATCTGTCAGCATAGACCTTGTTGAACATCACCTAATCTCAACTGCCTGCCTTCACAGCTGGAGTTCGGCAGCCGAGCTACTCTATCCGTTGCCATGCCGGGCCTTGCTTCATATCCAAGCACTTCACTGGCTAAGCCCAAGGAGGACCGGGCTAGGCGGCATCTCGGCAAAGCCTAGCCCAAGGCTCCTCCTGAGGTCGGCCTTTCTGTCGGTCAAACAGTTACCTCGGCTGGCCATGCCTTTCCTGGCGCCGGTCATTCAGCTTGTTCAGCTTCGGCCATCCATTGATCGAGCAGTTCGGTCAGACCGAGCACTGCCTTGCCGAGCAGCTTCCTTACGGTCTGGGGCGGCACGCACTCGTCCCAAGTTCTGCCCGGCCCAAGTTCTGGCGACCCATCTCTGGGCGGATAGTCGATCATCTCGGCCCCATGCACAATTGGGCTCTCAACCTGCTCGGCCGTTGCCTCGGCCCAACTCCGGATCGCAAATCACCCTCTCAATTACCTTAGTAGGTTTCTAAATTCTTGTGAATGTAAATATTCAGCTGTAGAAAAGTTGTGCCTTGCATTGTATTTTGCTGCAATGAAACTAAGATACTATCTTTTGCCTACAACTGTCTTGGTAATTGCAACCATAGATTTGGTTAAATATATGTTATCTAGACCCATGTTGAGGGGAAGAATTGGCAAATAGATATAGCCTTATCAAAATTTCATCTAGAATATGTCCCCCAAAAGGCAGTAAAAGAACAAGTTTTAGCTAATTTTTTGGCAGACCATCCATGTCAAACAGAAAGTCAAGAGATAATGGAACTTGGTATGGCTAGTGTTGAACCATGGCAAATGTGGTTCGATGGATCAAAAGTTAATGGTTTAACTGGAATTGGTATAGTAATTAAGTCACCACAAGGAGTAAAAACCACGTATGGTTTCAGAGTGAATGAGATTACTTGTTCCAATAATCAAGCTGAATATGAAGCCTTAATAATGGGACTAGAAATACTTATTGGATTACAAGCTCATGCAGTTGACATATTTGGCGATTCTCAATTGGTAGTTAATCAGGTAAAAGGGATTTTCAAATGTCAAAATATAAGCATGTCGCCATACTATGTTGTTGCATTACATCTGCTTTCTCAATTTCAGATAGAAAATGTAACTCATGTCCCAAGATTCTTGAATAATAAAGCTAATGATGTGGCTCAAAAAGCTTCAAATTTCAAGAGAATAGATAATACTCGAAGGGATATAAGCCAAACAACATATCAGAAAGTAATATCACCCTTGAATAAAAGGAATGTGGTCCTGAAAGTCAATGATAATGACTTACAAGAACACGATTAGAGACATCCAATAATGTAGTATTTGGTTGGTCCATCTTCGAAAGCCAGCAGAAAAATTAAATTGTAGTCTATGCAATACATAATGTATGGTAATGCTATCTACAAAAGGGGGGGGGGGGAGATGGGTTATTGTTGGAATGTTTAGGCCCAAATGAAGCATTGACAGCTATGGATGAGGTTCATGAAGGCAACTGTGGTGCTCATCAGCCTGGTGTGATGATGAGATGGCTGCTTCAAAGGCATTCCTACTATTAGCCAACTATCCTTAAAGCCTGCATAGAATATGTAAGAGGTTGCCAGGTATGCCAAAAGCATGGCACAATAAGGCACGTGCCCATAACTGACCTGCATGCAGTTGTGAAGCCTTAGCCATTTAGAGGATGGGCTATGGACATGATGGGGAAAATACACCTATCCTCTTCAAAGCATCATTGTTTCATCTTAGTGGCCACTGATTACTTCACTAAGTGGGTTAAAGCTAAGCCATACAAGGCTGTAGACCAGACTGAAGTCATTGGATTCATTAAAGATTTAATCCATAGATTTGGTATCCCACAGACTATAACTGTTGATAATAGGACTGTATTTGATGGGAAAATAGTAAAGTCTTTTGTGGCAGAGTTTGGAATTAGCCTAGTTAATTCCACTCCCTATTATGCACAAGCCAATGGTCAGGCTGAATCATCCAATAAGTCTTTGAAAAAATGAATACAGAAAGTTGTGGAAGACAATCCTAGGGATTGGCATAACTTATTGTTGGATATATTGTGGGCTTATAGAACTTCTCCAATGTCAAGCACATGAATTACTCCTTATGCCTTAGTATATAGGCATGATGCAGTGCTACCTATAGAAATTAATGTTGAATCCTTGAGGGTGAGATGCCAAGACCAATTAGATCTTGAGCAATCCCATTAGAGTATGTGCTTGGAGTTAGAAAGTATAGATTAAGCTAAAATTCTGGCATTAAATAGCATTCTTTTCCAAAAGAAGAAAGCAGAAAAAAACTATAATAAGAAAGTCAAACACATTGGCTTTGATGAATGTGATTTGGTATAGAAGACAATACTCCCAATAGGGATTAAAAGCCATAAGTTTGGCAAATGATCACCTAACTGGGAAGGACCATATCAAATTCATAGAGTCTTGTCTTTTTGAGCATACCATTTGAGAAATTTGAATGGATATGTACATCCCAAAACCATTAATGGCAGATATTTGAAGCCTTATTATCCAACCATGTGGGAAACACAAGGAATAGAATAAGTACTAAATAAAAGAGCATGAGAACACTTCAATGATAAATAAGAATTTATTTCATAAAGAGTCAAATACATGTAGCCATAGATTGGTCCAAAAGTCAGTACAATGTTTAAATTGTTCTTTTACAATAGATGCTCTATTCTTGAGGGATGGAAACAACTGAATGGCTGTAGTTATCTCTTGCTTTCAATCAGTTAGCTCTTGATTAGTGATTTGCAGCTTGGTAGTAGTCCGATCCAAAGCTTGGTTAACTGCTGATAATTCTTCCTCAAGTTGAGCCTTCTTTTCCAACAGTTGAGCTCGAAATTGAGAGACAGAGGAATGTTGTTGTTTTAGTTCTGACACTTCAGCATGAACTTTAGAAACAAAACTCTGATCCTCAGCAACTTCTCTTCTGCAGCCTTAGCAGCATGACAGATGTTGATGTAAAAATCAATGGTGGCTGCCACCTGAGACAAATGACCTGAGACAGTCATACCGGATTGCTCAACAATCTTGCAGCACTAGAAGAAGCCATTTTTTATTATAGGCCTCTATAAGGCTTCGAAAGGGATCATCGAGAAGGATGTCAGCAACTCCAGACAGTTGTCCAAGTCTATTGGAGGCAAGGAAGTCTTACTACTGGTGGAAGAGCCCTCAAAAATTCTAGCAGAGAATCAGCCAGAACTAATGGCTCAGTCTCATTGCTAGCCATTGGAGAGGTGGAAGGTATGTCGAAGAGACTAGCTAGTTTAGCTTCGAAGATGTCCACCTCATCCGTGGACATGAAAGGTGCAGAAAGAGCTTTGGTGGAAGGAAGAAAAGACTGCATACGAATAGGAGAAGTAAGTGGAGCATCTTCAGCAGTCTCTATAGTTCTGGCCGCCAATAGGTTGAGGGAAGAAGAACTCGAGCTAGGCAAAGATAATGGATGATCGATTGGAGAGCTACCAGCACCTTCTCTACAGGAATCAGCTACTATCAAAGATGAAGTAATAGTTGGAACGTCCTTAGGAGGGGGAGGAGAAGTAAAGCTCGAAAAAGAATCAAATTGGGTAAAATCAAAAGACAAATGAGAGAGGTATAGAGTTAAGCCAGAAGAAAGAGGAGCTGGAATACTTGACCGCAAGGAGGGTATGGAGAATATAGGTCTAGAAAGTGGGAGTATTATCTGAATGGACTTCACATTTTGCAATTGATCAACTTCAACCGAAACTAAGGGAGTCCTTATTTGGAGAATAGGCTCAGTAGTTGTTACTGCAAATGAAGAGGTACAAAACAATGTTAAGTCTCAATATCAACAATTTGGGAAAAGAAAGTGGAGACATGAAAGAAAATTATTGGTTTCAAAGGTGGTGGCAATGATGAGAGAATTACGAAAGGAATAATTCTCGATAGTGTGTTGCCTTCTCATTGTTTCCCTTTGGCTTGCATCAGCGGCAGCTGCTTCATCCCTTAGTAATTGTTGCTGTTGCCTTTTCTCAGCTCTTTGAAAAATAATTATTTCTTTGGAATGTTCCTCTTCTACTGCTTTGACAGCTACCTCATAAGTGGGGTCTTCGACCAAATCAGAAGGAGAGACAGTCATCTTCTTTCTCTTTTTTCTCTGTGATGGTATTTCTTGCTCTTTCTCAATCTCTCTCTCTTCAATCTGAGATTCAAACTTTTCAGGAGTGAGTTCATCCTCCACTATTTTGGCAGCTGCCTCATGAGTGGGGTCTTTGACCAAATCAGAAGGAGAGACAGTCATCTTCATTCTCTTTTTTCTCTGTAATGGTATTTCCTGCTCTTTCTCATTCTCTCTCTCTTCCATCTGAGATTCAGACTCTTCAGGAGTGAGTATTAGCTTTCTTTTCTTTTTCTGCTGATGTTTATCTTTGAGAGTAGCTAGAGCTTCAGCTCTCTTAGGAGATTCTTCTTATGGAGACCCTACACCAAGAGGTACAAATGTAAAGGAAATGAACAAAAGAGTCTAAAAGAAAAGAAACCTGAAAATACATACCTTTCTTCGAAGCAGCTCTAGTAACTCTAGCATGAGGGGGTGAGGCTGCAGGAACAGTCTTGGTAGCTGTGGAAAGAGAGGGAATGTTCTCGACTGCTGTTGGTTTAGCCTTAGAATGTGCTCCTAGCCCTATCAGTAAATCATGAGGGTGTATTGCTAGGCACACTTCCATATTGGCTGTCCACCAGTTTTGAAATCTTTTCAAAGCCAAGCTAGAGGGAAGGAAGGGGACGAATTTGAACTCACTCAAATCTTTTAACAGTTTAAATGTTACCTCTTCTAGTTTTGATTTGGGTACTCTCAGGTCTCTAGCTGTAAGATGGACATTCGAGAGGCTGCAAAGTGGAATAGGAATCCCTTGAGTAAACCCAAATTGCCTGGCAAACTGAAAAGAGCAATATACCTCAGATATACACTTATAAGCTTGAGGGTTTAAAGTACCAATGAACAGCTCCCTCGGTAACAAAATGAAAACCTACATATCTTTGTGTGGTGGGATGGAACACTCTTTGTCAGCCAAGAATGTTTACAGCCAAGCTAGTCCTTTGTTCGCATCAAAGGGGTAGAAGAAGGTGGCAGATGGAGAAATAAGAAGTTGATGAAAAAAGGTGAGGTAGTAGGCAAAAGAAGCAGGATAAAGAGTAACTTTAGCATACTTTTCTCCGTAAGTACTAGGGTCTTGAACTAAAAACTTCAAGCACTTAGGATGTAGGTCGGTAAAGTATGCAAAGAGCTAGAGTTGAAGCACCCAGAAAGGGCCTCCCTGATTGATGTCGAGGGGTCTTTCACAAAATTGGGAGTAGGCACTATAGACATGGCCTAAAAGGTAAGGGGCCAAGGCTATGCGTTTCTTCAAAACAAGGGCCTTTGCAAGTAGAGCAAATTCAGGCATAATTCGTTGGGATGATGTACAAAAAAGAAATTTACACAACCAGTATAAAATAAAGGAAAAGAGTTCTCGATCTCTCACGAGGCCTTCCCTTTTATTTTCAGCCTTTACAAAATCACTGAAGGATGAATTTAAAGTTGGAAGGGAAAACTTAATAGAAAGGTCTGGATAGCTAGGTATAAAAGGAGTACCAAGTGGTGAAAGCCCTAAGAGATGGCAGATATCAAGAACGGTGGGGGCCGTCATGCCACACTGAAACTGAAAAAAATTAAAAGGCATGTTCCAAAAGCAAAGAAAAGAGCAGCAGGAATCAAAAAAGGGTCTTCAGGAATGATAAACCTAGAAAGACGAAAGGCGTCGAGAATACAGAGCTCTTGCAGGTCACATTCTTTTGCAGGCACAACTCTGTCATACCATTCCTCCCACTCAGCCCTCAATGTCAGCCAGCAACGGTGAGGTCGGTTCATTCTCCAATTTCCCCAGTCGAGCCCCCCTTCATAGAGAAGAAAATGGTCCTCCAAACGAGGGTATAAAGCTGGAAGTTAAGCTGGAGCTTCTCGAAAGATGGGACCTAGGACATATTCTTGTTTGTCGTTATGGCGAGGAACAAAGAGGCGTCTGTTTATGGCACTTGACCCATCAGCTCTAAATTTGGCGATCTCTTCATCAATACATCTCTTCAAAGCCATTGTTGGACTTATACGATCGCCAGTTGGTGCTTTCAGAGAAGAAGAATCCATTGGTAGCAAGCAGCAAGAAAGAGAGGGTTAATAGAGGGAAAGGGTTTGTGTGTTAAGCGAGTGAATGATTTCAGAACACGAAATAAAAGGGAGAGTTTAACAACACCCTTTGTGTTTGTCTGGAGAGTATATCGTGGAAATATCTAAAAAGTACTAAAAGTACGGAATGCGAAAGTTTCCCCTCAATATTTGATAATTTCTGGAGGGAAACACATCTCAAATACTAATGTCAGCTTCGAAATAAAATATTTCGGCTATTAAAAGAGCCAATATTTTGTGCTCACCTAAAAATATGAAATGACAAACGTGCCTTCGACATGTCAATAAGCTAGTTTCGAAGCCAATTCCAATTGACCTCAGCGGTGATAAAGAGTGTTTTGATATTTGTTTACTTCAAAAGGATTGAGAACTTGTTTTTTGGTTTCTTAGTGAGAATAAATCCTTCGAAGCAAAACTTGAGATCCCTTAAGGATGGAAATTGTTGTTTGAAGTATCAAAACTAATAGTTGGTTTGATAATATACAGACGAGATTGCTCTTTTGAATTAAAACAGTGTAGCCCTTGAGAGGGCCTTCCATATTTTTGAAAGTATGGATTGTTGTTCGAAGCAAAAATGGTTAATTTTAAACTGATTGATCGTACTAACCATATGACCATATGTTGGATATGATTAAAACAAGCTTTAAAGGGCAAGATTGTTAAATTCGAAGCACTGATTCTAAATCAGCAAAAGTTGTCAACTGTATTCCATGAATTGGAAAAGTTCATGTTGGTTTTTCAGTGTTTCATTTGAGACGATTGAACCTAGATTCAAAGGATAAGATTGTTGAGTTCAAAGCCCTAAATTTGCTTGTAAAGACAAACGGAGATAAAGTCAAACCATGCCAAACAAAGAGAAAAGTCGTAGCTGTATTGAAATAAAAGCAATTACATCGAAAGGCCCTCTTTGGGTACAAATTCGAGTTCATAAAAGTAAGGAATAAAATAAATAACAGGATCATGGAATTTGGTCCAGCCATGGTCAATAAATTTTTGTTCCTTTTTTATTCTATCCTCTATTTTCTCCAGGCTTGGCTGTTGAAGTTGATGTGCTCTTAGTTGATAGAAGAGTTCTTCAGCCTTTATTTCAAACGCCGTTTCTTTTAACCCTTGTTCCAGCTCATCCATATCCAAGTCATCCCAATACGCAGAGTCTTTATTCTTAAAGTCGTCATATTCTTTGATGAGGTTCTCTGCTTCGTACTAGGTATGAACTCGAAGGGATGAAAGTTGGTTCAAAGATTGTGTGGTGGCCACAAAAGTCCAGTGCCAATGAAGAAACAATGAGAGTTGGTCCAAAAACATTTGGAGTTCTGCTTGGGCGATGGGGTTGAGGACGTGACCCCGAGTCATAACATCACAAGCCTATCAAAGGTTCTTGAGAGGAACATCGTCTTCAAGAACATTGAAAGGCAAGTGAGAAAACGCCGCAAGCAGAAGTTGGGCTTGCTTTCGCTGAGCTGGAGTAGGGGGAGGTGGAGGCGGAGGCTTCTAGGGGTGAAAAACCTTTTTCCGCAGAGAGGGCAAGCCTCGGTCTCTCTATTCAGCGGGGATTTTGCGAAAGAGGAGGTATAGAAGCTTTCATTTCAAAAGAAGGAGGAAACTAGGGGGCACTAACACAATCAAGCCAGTCAGAAGAGCAAAGCCTCGCCTTTTGGGCTAAGAACGATGGGTTATACCCTTGTGCCTTTTCTGGGCGTCGGGTAGCTTGTACTATCTTTGTGGGCATGGAGGATATGTACCATGCTACAAGCAGATTGTCCTCTAAATTGCGTCGGCGGTCGATGGGCACGTAAGGATAAACCACCGAACTTCGAACATTAGAAGGGAATTTTAGAGGATCAGTGAACTTGACAAAATGATGATTAACTCGCTTCCTTTACTCCCGTGCCTCAGGTTCTGACCAGCTTCTCCAACCAGAAGCCCCGGAGGAAGAAGAAGCCACAGTCTCATCCCATGTAGAAGATTGTGGATTAGAAGAAGAGCTTCCAATGTCCATTTTTACAAAATTTTGGGTTAGAGAATTATGAGTAACAAATGCATAATCCAAAGGTTGATAGTTTGCAAAAGCTTCCATGACTTGAATATAGAAAGGTGGGTAAAGGTGGCTAATCAATGCATAAAGGTTCTTTCGAGGAAGAACAGCATCATCAGATGACTCCTCATATACTCGATCAATAGAAGAGAAGATTGGCTTGGCCATAAAAGATGTATCAGTCTTTTCGAATACTGAGATAGTGGGAGTGTTCAAGGGTTAGACGAGAATTTAATGCAAATGATGAATGACAGTTGCATTTCTGAGAAATGCAAAAGCCCATGCACGTTCTAAGACGTGGGAAAATATCTTGATTCACTAATATCACCAAGCATTGGGTATATTAGTGCGGGGAATAATGTTGGCTACATATTTTGTATAAAGCCAATCACAGTTCAATACGTGGCAGGTTGAGGGTAATACGGGAAGACAATTCAAACCTTCGATCGTGATCGTCCACGTGGCAGTTAGTATTGGTTTTCATAAGATCTGCGTAGTATTGGATCAACAAAGAGATGCAAAGTGATGTGACTTCAACGGTTACTCACATTTAAATTCAAAATCAGGGGGAATACCTAACTGCAGATATTGGCGTAGTGGAGCTAACTATAAGGCAACATGATCAGCGATCATGGAGGAGCGTTTCGACAGTCAGAAGTGCAGTTCGATGGTTATCCTTGAGAAGTATAAATAGCAGAGAAGGCCCTAGAAAAAAGCCCCAAACTCAGATCCAGAAAACCAGTTTTATTGTACTTTATTTCTTTTCCAGTTTTTACATTTCTGTACTTCAAATTCCTGCATTGCATTTCGTTCATAGGAGTAGTTTTCAGGTAGCTCGTTCATGTAAACCTCTACGAGGCTGGTTCAGATCTTTGTAAGTCTTTCATTTTGCTTAATGAAATACTACAATTGTTCTTCATTTAACTATTGTTTGCTTAATTCTCCTAAACAAAGCCACCAGTAAAAGTCCTCTTCATTGAGGCTGAAAGAACTAGAACAAAATCGTTTGATAATTGGTTGGCAATTAACATTCTGTAAGGACTGATTGATCCTTGCTGGCACGCTCACAATTACAAAAATAACCTTCGAAATCCAAAAAGCCAACATAGTTTACTTATTATTATTTTTGTAATGTTTTATACTAATTTCATTTTTGAAAATGGAGGTACATCAATAATTTCTTCTTCAATAAAGCCGCTTATTAGCTCTGTAAAATACAAATGGAAAGAAAAAAATTAGGACAAAAATAACTACTAAAAGTTCAATGTTTAAATAAGGGTATAATAGTCTTTTTCATGCTAGCGTTAGCGGAGTCATGGTTTGTAGTTTAAACCAAAACCACTAAGGGTTCATTGCATATATTTAAAAGTCAAGGGGATAAACTACTCCTGGGCAATTACAAGGGGTAAACTTTTACCCTTTTTAAATTTTGTAAATTTTTTAAAATTTTAATCATTTTTTTTCTTTTTACTTTTACATTGATGATACACTTAAAAAGGAAAATATTTTTAAAGAAATTTTTAGAAAATTCAATAAATACAAAAAAAATGAAAATATACTCTTTATATTATTTACTTATTTATTTATTTTTTGGGAAAATTACCAAGAAGTCTTTTTTGAAATATGTGCAGTCTATTTAGTCCCATAACCTTTTGTTGATACCCAAAAGTCCTATAACGTTATTCTTCTTCTTTGTCTCTCTTCTTCTCTACCTCTTTTGCTCTTTGTGATTTCCGGCGATTGTTGATGGGTAACCATATCTTGCTTCTTCTCTTTCTCTTTCTGATATATAGTCACCAGCGACCGACGACTACCATCGATTGGGATTCACTAGCAACCACCGGCCGCCGACTCTTTACTTCAACCTCACCGACAGTAAAGAAGATATGTTTCCGACGAAGAAGATAAGTAGATCTACATCAGATCTAAGTAAATCTACATCAGATTTGGCTAAATCTAAACAAAAAATAGTTGCTGGAGTACAATCCTCTCTCTATATCCGTCTTTCTTCTTCGATGTCTTATTTTTTTTTTTTATATTTTCTCTGCTATACACTTTTCTTTTTCTGTTCTAATGGAGAAAATTTTCAAGTTCTGAACAAGTTGTTTTCGAGTTTTAGTTACAGGCGGTGAAAATTGTAAAATTTTGCAGTTTCAAATTTTTTTAATGCTGGAACTTCGCCGGTCCCAAACCCGGGTTAAGGAGGAGGGTTGTGTGTTAGGTAGCCGACAGCCAACACGTAAAAAAAACCGCTCGGATCCCTTATGGGATATAATATGGTGGGTGTTAGAGAAGAAAGGGGTGACAAAAGGTTACATTGATGTGATTAGGGACATGTATGAAGGGGTGGTGACCACTATTAGATCGCCAGCTAGAGAGACAAATGAATTTTCTATCACTGTAGGGTTACACCAAGGATCTACCTTAAGTCCTTATCTTTTTGCTTTAGTAATGGACGAGTTGACGATAAATATTCAGGATAACGTACCATGGTGCATGCTTTTTGCAGACGATATTGTGCTAGTGGATGAGACTAGAGAAGGAGTTAACACAAAGTTAGAGATTTGGAGAAAAGCTCTTGAATCTAAAGGATTCTGGATAAGCAGAACTAAGACAGAATACATGGAGTGTAAATTTAGTAACAGTAACAATGAAAGCAGAGGAGAAGTGAAGATTGAGAACCAAGAATTGCCTAAGAGTGAACATTTTCGTTATTTAGGGTCGATTATCATAACAGCGGGAGAGATTGATGCAGATGTGGCCCATAGGATTAAAGCGGGATGGTGTAAGTGGAGAAATGCGTCTGGGGTATTGTGCGACAAACGAATACCCACTAGACTAAAAGGTAAGTTTTATAGAACGGCTATTAGACCAGCTATGTTGTATGGGACGGAGTGTTGGGCAACCAAGAAACAATATGTAGATAAGATGAGTGTGGCTGAGATGAGGATGCTAAGATGGATGTATGGTAAGACTAGACAAGACAGGATTAGGAATGAGTGTATTCGGGAATGGGTAGGAGTAGCACCGATAGAAGATAAGTTGAGAGAGAATTGCTTGAGATGGTTTGGTCATATTCAACGGAGACCAACAGAGGCAGTAGTGAAGAGATACGATGCTGTAACGGTAGATAGAAGTGTCAGGGGACAGGGTAGGCCTAGATTAACGTTGACTAGCGTTTTAAATAGAGATATGAATCTACTTAATTTGACTAATGAAATGGCCTTTGATAGGGCCGCATGGAGAAGAAGGATTCATGTAGCCGACCCCATTTGATAGGACTTGAGGCTTGGCTTGGTTTGGTTTGGAATGAATCATGGTATAAAACTGTAAAATTTTGCAGTTTCATAACATGTTTTTTAGCTTGATTAATAAAGATAAATGCTTAATAGATTTTTGCTTTGAAATTGTAACATTTTGTTACAGTTTCAAAACTTACTTTTCAGTTTGATCATTATTGGAGATTATTTGCATAAACCTTACAAAAATTGAAAAATAGGATATGTTTTTCCCATTGTTGCTGTTTTTTGTCGTTTCATTTTTTTTTTCTTTTAGTTTATCAATATTTAGCACATTTTGCTATGTTTTTTTGCTCTAATTTCTCCATTTATTCTTTTTTTTTTTCCGGCAATATTATAAACATTTCGGTGAGTCTCTAGTGATGTTCTTAATGTCCAATGAACGTTCTGAACATTCCGGCGACTTCCATTAACGTTCTTAATACTCTGGTGAACTTCCAACGATACTCTGGCGACTTTTCGGTGATGTTGAACGTTCCGACAAGTCTCTGATAACTGTTTGACGGAAGTCCGACGGTAGTAAGATGTAACAGTGTCTGTAAATTTTTTTAAAAAAAAGAAGGATTTTTTGGTAACAATTAAAAATGTATAGGACTAATTGGTGCAAATGTTTTGTTTGAGGATTAGATAGGTCTTGAACTTTGTGTATGGGACTTATTCGTAAGTTCCCCTTTATTTTTTTGTATTTAGTGAATTTTTATAATAAAAAATCAAAAAAATTCTACTTTTTAAATATGTCTAGATTAAGTAGAACTAAAAAAAAAAAAATTGGTGAAAAAATAAAAAAACGTTCACTTCAAATAAAAAATACAAATTGAAAATGAAAAAAACTTAGCACTAAAAGAATTTTTTTTTAAAAAAAGAAAAAGAATCATGAGATGGAATTACATACCCCTGGAATTATGTTTCAAATAAACAACTTAGCACTAACAATATACCCATATACTTCTCTATGTCCCTTCAACCAAATCCCACAATCTCATCTAATGGCGCTCTCTTTCTCTAACTCTCTGCTCGCTGAAGGTAATAATGGTCATCTCGAAGGAAAATCCTCTGAGGAAGAGGACCACCCACAACGTAGCACTAAGAAGGTTAAAGAAACTATTGTCGAAGATGATGATACCATATTGGATCAGCCAATAACCCAAGTGCAAACAGAGCCCCTAGAAGGAAAATCAGCCCCAGCAGATGGTAAATCTAGATCCACCCCCTTTAAATCTTTCAAGGCTGCTCTAGTTGATAGACGTCTCAATGAGAGACCCTTTGATGAGGATCCAGACACCTTGTCGACGGATGATGATTTAGAAAGTGAGGGTGAAGAGATCGATGAAGATGAAGTCCCTGAGTTTGAATCTTAGGGGATGTCATGAATCTCACTACCCAAATTTTGGCTAAGATTAGGAGGCCATGGAGGAATTGCCTTATTATTAAATTGATGGGAAAAAAGTAGGGATGGCAATGGATAACCTACCCTGTGGGTATCTGTGGAGACTTAACCCAAATACATGGGTTTTTCCTTTTTTTTCTTATCCATTGGGTAGGGTAAGTGATATTCTTTAAATATCCACAGGGGATGGATTGGGGATGGGTACCCACTAATTTCCCCATATGTTTTTTTTTTTTTTTTTAAAGATCCACAACCAAAGCTTAATATACATCCAATCTTTTTTTTTTATTATTATTTTTTTTTAAGGTTCACAACTTTTTTTTTTAATTTTTAAGATTCACAACCAAAGCTAAATATACATTCAATCTTTTTTCTTTGTTTTTTTTTAAGGTTCACAACCATTTTTTTTTTAAAGATTCACAACCAAAGCTAAATATACATTCAATCTTATTTTATTTTATTTGGCTCAACAATAAAATCAAATACATATAATTAATATTGTCACATTATTCTTGTAAAATTTTATGCATATCTAAAAATTTTTAAATTTATTTAAAAAAATTAAGGACACTGTCTGGTGCAGGCTTCGGTTTGTTGTTCTATGTTATTTTATTTTGTTATGTATTGTTGCTTGTTCTGAAATTTCAATTAACGAGTATAAATCTATTTGTTTTATGTCATCACACAATTTATACAGCATATATATATATATATATATGAATGTATTTGAAAATAAGGAAATTGTAGAGAATCGAAACAAGCATAAGTCGTGATTGGTTAGAAAGCATAGATACAAAGATTTATTTGCTGGAAAAACAAAAAGGGGATACAAAGTCTTACTAAATAATTTTTTTTTTAAAATAAAAGAATTTTTCTTAGTTATGAACAGATTTAACTGAAATCAGCTTGTTTCCCAATGTTATGCTTCATTTATTTAGATAGAAAATATTTTTTATAAAAAAAATTAAAAATATATTTTTTTATATTTGGTGGTGAGTGGTGGTGATGGAACGAAGGTAAAAGTAAAGATTGTGACATAGTGGTGGGTGATGGCGGCAGTGATGATGGTAGTGGCTATGGTGATGGTAGTGTGATAGTGAAGGTGAGAATAGTGGTGATGGTGTTGTGAAATTAGTAAAAATTTAATTGAAAAAATATTTTTTTTTTAATTTTTAAGATTCACAACAAAATTCGTGGGGGACTAAAGGAAGAAGATGGAGGATGGATTGGGTGTGGTAATGCATAGATATCTTAAAATGAGTGGTTCAGATTTGTTAAATGTATAATTAGATTTTGGATAAATTAAAATGAATTGTTCAAATTTGCTAAGAGAAAGATGGTTTAATGTCTAAATTGTCCGTGGCTAACAATTCCTTGTTTATGCCCTGATGCAATTTAATATGAGTCTTATAACACTTTCTTCAAACAAATTATTTGATTGTCTCAAAATTATATATTTGATTATTATAAAACAAACTTTTTAATTAATTAATTAATGTGTATTTGATTTTGTTGTTGAACCAAATAAAATAAAATAAGATTGAATGTATATTTAGTTTTTGTTGTGAACCTTAAAAAAAATAAAAAATAAAAAAATAAGTTGTTAACATTAAATATATTTAAAAAGAAAAAAAAATGATTGAAGGTATATTTAGCTAAAACCTTAAAAAAAATGTTAACATTAAATATATTAAAAAAGAAATAAAAAAGATTGAAGGTATATTTATCTTTTCTTGTGAACCTTAAAAAAAAAAAAAAAAAGTTGTTAACATTAAATATATTAAAAAAAAAAGAAAAAAGATTGAAGGTATATTTAACTTTTGTTGTGAACCTTAAAAAAAAAAAAAAAGTGGTTGTTAACATTAAATATAAAAAATAAAAATAAAATAAAAATGGAGATTAAAGTGGGTTGGGGAAAATCCAAAGAAATGGGGAGGGTGGTACCATGGGGAATGAGAAATGGTGAAAATTTATTATAGGGGAATAGGGATGAAGAATTAATATCCACCCCATTAACCCCCATTGCCATCCCTAGAAAAAAGGTAGGCTACAAACTGTTGCTTTTCAAAATCAAAAAGCTTTGGGAACCCCAGGGAGATTTTGAGGCTATAGGTCTAGATGCAGGTTTCTTTCTCCTCAAGTTCCAATTGAAGGAAGATTATACCTATGTCTACACTGGGGGCCCTTGGATTGTCCTAGACCATTACCTAACCGTCAGAAAGTGGCAACCAGATTTTAAACCCGCTTCTACAGAGGAAATTCAAACTGCGCTTTGGGTGCGATTCCCCCAACTCCCTATCGAGTATTACAATGAGAAGGTGCTTTTCTATATTGCGAAGACCTTGGGCAAACCCTTGAAGATTGACCTGAATACGGCGACAACAACCAGAGGGAAATACGTGCGTGTCTGCATTGAGATGGATCTCAAAAAACCCCTTATCTCTCAATTCTCAATTGGTAAGTATAATTATAATATTGAATATGAACACTTACATATGTTCTGCTTCAACTGTGACAGGGTTGGTCACCGGAAAAAATGGTGTAGTGAGAAAGCTCTACCATCGACTCCTAGCCCTTTGACTGGTGAACCAAGTCCCCAAATTATTACCGTTAGCACGGTAGACCAGAGCAAGAAAGGCCCCAGCCCAAGCGCTCTTGCTCCAAGTTCTGCACCCTTTGAGTCTTCAGGGGAACATTTTGGGCCTTGGATGTTAGTAGATAGGAAAGGTAAGAAGAAAGTCAATAAAGGCTACTCTAATGGGCCTTATTCTAGATCTCAGGGAAAAAGAGGCTAGAAGCCCATATTGGCCACAACACTTAATGGTAATGGATTTAAAACCTCTACCTCAGCCCAAGCTACAGCGTCACAACCTCTAAAGAAATCTGATGAACTACTTCATCCTAATACTAAAAAAGGGCACACTAAGTATGGCAGTCCACGTGATAGTCTGGGTAATAGCATGATGAATGCTAGTGATAGCTTTGTGTACACTAGCTCAAATCCTTTTGATAGTCTTCAGGAGTTAGACCATACTAGGGGTGAGGATAGCTGCATCGCCACACCAACCGTCTGTAAATGAGAGGTTGGGGTTCTAAAGCCCACAGCTGCTACTGCATTTGGTAAGTCTTCATCTCTATCTCTTGAACCAGGAAACATTTCGCTTCCTCTAGTGTCCATAGATATCTCTATCTCTCCCTAAGTGAAACTAGTGGTGAGTGATAATGGAAGCCCACGACGTGATTCAGCATTGAGTGAGCTGCAACCAAATGTATATTGCAATAGACCCAGAGATCGAAGCTACTCACCTAATCGCAACAGAGTGGTGGATAGAAGAAGCTCGGGTAAAGATAGATCTTAACTTTATGAGCTATGGGGCCACCAACCACAGCATTCTGATAGGCTCAACAAGAGCCATGGTGAGCGATCGTCTTCGAGTCAGGAAAATTCTGGAGACTCCTGATTATAGTCCACTGCCACAGTATCCTAACTCATCATCCATGAAGTTGCTAGTGTGAAATTGTCATGGAGCCGGTAACAGTGTATTCAAGTGCACTTTGCGTGAGCTTTTGAAAAACCACAGCCTAACCATTATTGTCTTGATGGAGACAAAAGTTTCACTCAACTTTATGGGCCTTTTCTTCAACAACCTTGGTTTTACTGCATCTACATTTGTTGACCCTGTGGGTAAGTGTGAAGGTCTATGGCTCCTTTGGGACCCCTTCAAAGTGACTGTAGCGACCCTAATTTTTTCGTAAATCTTATTTATTATTATTACTTTATTTTATTTTTGACTTTATTAATTACGTGGTTACATGAGAATTTAATGTGATATTTAATTAATTTAATGAGTTATTTAATTAAATAAAATTAATCTAAATATTTATATTTGCTAAAGAAAAAGAGGTGATATATATATATATATATTTAATCTTATATTTATATTTATATATATTGTAATTATGTTGTATTACATAATATAATATTATATAATAATAATAAAAAAAAAAACAAACAAACAAAAGGATGTTATAGTATAATATATCAATTAGGTTACTAGGCTTAGAGGGTAGTAGCAACGAGAATCAAGAAGAAAAAGAGAGAGAGAGAGAGAACGGTGGGAGAGAGAAAAAAAAAGGAAGAAAATGGTTAGGTTTTGTTTTGGTGGCTCCATTAATTTTCTAAATACTTCTTTGATCTTTAAAAAAATATTGTGAATACAAAACCTACTTTTCTTGATTTATGTTTAATTCGTTGTTTTTATTTATTTATTTTTGTTTATTTGATATTAGTTTGATTTTGTATTTACATAAAGATGATAGATTGATTTTAATTATTTTGATTAGTGATGCATGTAAAGTTTAGGGTTTTTAGATGGATTTATTTTATGATTATAATCACACTCATGGTTATATGAAATTAAAATTAATTAAGAACCCATAGATAAATTCTTTATACTCCACCATGACTCCATGGATTGTTGTTTTATTTGAGTGTTGGTGAGACAGAGCGTATAAAAAAAGTGAGAATTATGAGATTTATTTGAATGCCTTAGGCTTGGAATTGTTATGTTTATTCTCACGAGTGAGATGTTTTGTATATGTATATTATTGCCTCGTTCTCACGAGTAGACCAGCGCTTTGATTTACGCGTGTACGTATATGCTAACCATCTGGGGAGTGTGAGTCAAACTCTGGACGATATTCCCGTGCAAGTTTAGCTTCGGAGCGGTGTTAGGTGTACGGAAGGCACATGGGATATGTGTGTAGGCCGGAAGTGAAGGCCAAAGTGGTGGAGTTAAGGTACAAAGAATTTAATTATGAGTTTATTAGTATAGTGTGAATTGTATTGATTTATACATCTTGAAAAATAGTAAACGACCTCGATAAATTATGAAATTTGACAAGAGACATGTATACGTGATTCTAAACAACTTTTGTATTATAACTTTTTATTAAAAAGATCAATTAGAACTTATAATCGGATGATCTTGGTTATTGTAGTTTTGATTCATTTTATCAATGCAGAGTTTAGGGGCTATTTTAACCCACGAAACGAGCTCATTTTTATTGGTTTCGCGCAAACTGAAGTAAAACTTTATTCTGAACATTTTTTTGTTTTGAACTTTTCCAAAAAAATTTATCTTACAGCAGTTTCTTTTCATTTTCAGTACCAGATTTTTCGATCAAATTTCGGTTAGGATTTTCTATTAAGTTTTTCTCTCAAGATGTTCAGTTTTTACTAAATTCGTGTGCGTTACTTTTTAAAAAATTTGATTCTGTACAACTTTTGTTCTTTGAGTTTTGGTCAATTTGAATTATTTAAGGCTGAAACGGTGCATTTTTATACTTCTTTAATAAGTTACTTACGATTAAATTATACTAACTTTATTTTGCAGGATGGTAGGTCTTACTAACTTCTTATGCAGGGCTGACCCACCATATTTGTATTTCTATTTTGTTTATTTTATATACAATTTATATTTCATTGTGTACGGGCAAGAAACTAAATGCCACCGTATCTTGAGAAACTACCCATTCGTTTCGGTGTGGATGGAACTACTTGTCTTGTCCCGTAGCAAGAATTAAATGTATTTTTGTTTGTGTCTAGCAGACACGTGGGTGTTAAATCTTGTACATCGTTTTGTCTTTTGGCAACTTGGGTGCATTCTGGTTGAGCGCAGCCGAGCTTCCTTTGCAGGATTAGTTGGGGCTACGGTGATGACGAGAAGTAACTATAGTTTTTAGACATATCTCTTGGACTTCTTTTGTTTTCTTGAGCTTAGGATTGATATAAGTTTATGTATTTATTATTTTTTTAATGACTTTAGTATTGAAATAATTTGGGATGGTTTGTAACCGTACTTTATTTAAGTTGTTTTGACTAGTCGTTGCTACCTGAATGTTGAGGTATTGGTTAGTTATGAAATTATGATGGATGGTTTGGTTGGCGTTCAGTTTTTTTGTTGTTTCACCCCTAAGATTTGGATGATGGAATATTATTGGGTTCCTCCTAATTTTTTTTTTGTTACAAGAAAATCCTCCCACTCTCCCGCAGGTCCAAGGCAGCGCCCCTTGAGGAGATCACTAGGGTGTCCTGTTGTTCGTTCCGAGTAAGAGACTATAACCTAGAAACTTGTCCCGACCTCCCAAGGCAAGCTCCGCTTAAGTCAGGACTCGCACAGCGGGGGAGAATTAAACCCACACCAAGTAGCTGATAAGGCATCCTTGAGGTCAACCTCCTAACCAACTGTGCTACGCCCAGGAGATTGGCCCAGAGGGAAATTGAACCCTGGACCATGGGGCTTAAACCCCAGGCCCTTACCAAGTTGCCACCCACCCCTGGGTTAAGTTAGTCCTAATTTAATATTTAATTGTTCGAATTTTGGGGCGTGACAGTGACTGTTATGGCCCTGGATGCTAACCCTCAAGTTATCCACGCTAAAATTAAGCGTGACCATTTTCCTGACTAGATTCTGTCGGCAGTGTATGCTAGCCCTAATCCCAAAAGCCATGATACTCTGTGGGATAACTTAGAATCCATGGCTGATAACATGTCGGAACCATGGTTGGCTGTTGGTGATTTTAATGATTTTGTTAGCCAAAATGAAAAAAGAAGTTTTGTGCTCTCTCACAGCCATACTAGGACCAGGAAGTTTGCTGCCAGGTTGAATGGGTGTAATCTCATGGATTTGGGCTATTCTGGACCTCATCTCACCTGGACTAATGGGCGTTAGGGGATGGCTAATACTCTTGAAAGATTGGATCGGGCTGCTTGTAATACTGAATGGAGAGTTCTTTTTCAAGAAGAAACAGTTCGAAATCTCCCCAGAACTTATTCTGACCATTGCCCTTTGATTGTCTACATTGAAGGTACGCATCTCCTTGACCCCTCTCTTAGACCTTTTAGAATGGAGGCTGCTTGGTTTCTAGATGACATGTTTAAATCTCTGGTCCAAGAATCCTAGCAGGAAACAAATAATTCTATTCTTGAAGCTATCCCCAGCATTTATTCTAAAGCTTCTTCTTGGAAGAAATCTACTTTTGGTAACATTTTTCGTAACAAGCGATGGCTTCTGGGTAGAATTGAAGGTATTCAAAAGGCCCAATCCAGCAAATTTTCCCATAATCTCTTTATTCTTGAAAAAGAGCTCGTGAAAGATTATAATAATGTTTTGTATTAAGAGGAGTTACTTTGGTTTCAAAAGTCTAGAGCTAAGTGGATAACTATGGGAGAAAGAAATACCAGGTTCTTCCATGATTCTACTTTAGCCAAAAGAAGAAACTCGAGGGTGATTACCCTAAAAGATGATAGTGGTTGTTGGATTTCTAATCTTAATGACCTAAAATAACATGTGGGTGATCATTTTGAGAGTATATTCACTTCTCCCTCCCTGGTGGATGGAGAGGTGTGGAACCTTGACTCTATGACCCCTTTCTTGACTGAAGAGAATACTGAGCTTTGCAAACCCCTGTCCAGTGAGGAGATCTGGAAAGCCATGAAATCTATTAAAGGGTTCAAGGCCCCTGGGTGTGATGGTAGTCAAGCTATGTTTTATCATTCCTATTGGGATATTGTGGGTACTTCTGTGTGTAACTTTATTAAATCTTGTTTTAATTCCCATGGTGTCCCTCCAGTTATTAACAAAACTCTCATTTCCCTTATTCCCAAAGTCGAACACCCCGAAACCATTAAACATTTTCGACATATTAGTTTGTGCAATGTGTTGTATAAAACCCTCACCAAAGTTCTTGTGAATAGGCTCATACCTTTCCTTGATAGAATTGTTAGCCCAAACCAAAATAGTTTTGTCCCTGGCCGATCCACTAATGATAATATCATTATTGCACAAGAAATTATCCATACCCTCCGATCTAAAAAAAGAAAAAAAAGGGAGATGATTTTCAAAATTGATTTGGAGAAAGCTTATGATAATGTGTCTTGGTCTTTCCTTCGTGATACCCTTATAGAACTTAATCTTAACACGCATTGGGTGGAGTTGATTATGAATTGTGTTACATCTGTGAATTCTACTATTCTTTGGAATGGGGAACAGATTCGTGATTTTATTCGAGAAGGGGACTCCGCCAGGGTGATCCTCTCTCCCCTTATCTCTTTGTTCTATGTATGGAGCGACTTTCAAAATTGATTATTGAGAAAGTCAATTGTGGTGATTGGAAGGGGATTAAAGCCTCTCTTAGAGGCCCTGAAATCTCTCACTTATTTTTCGCTGATAATCTTTTATTTTTTGCGAAAGCTGATACCCAGAATTGTAATAATATTATAGAGACCATTAGCCAGTTCAGTATTCACTCGAGGCTGAAAATGAATTTGACTAAGTACAAAATTTTTGTGTCTCCGAATTTGTGCAATTCCCTAGCCAGGAACTTAAGTGCTTTGTGTGGCATCCCACTCACCCAAGATCTGGGGAAATATCTGGGAATACCTCTTCTCCATAACCGAGTTTTTAGGGCGCATTTCTCTTCTATTTTTTATAAGCTTCAAGGGAAGCTTTCAAGTTGGAAAGCGAATATGCTGTCTTTAGCAGGTCGAGCCATGCTTATTAAATCTGTGACAGCGGCTTTACCCGCTTATACCATGCAGACCATGAAACTGCCCATTAATGTGTGTAATGATCTTGATAAATTCAGTCACAACTTTCTTTGGGGAGAGGTGGGAAATTTGAAAAAAGTTCACTTGATTAAGTGGAATACAGTGTGTAAGTGCAAAAAAAGGGGTGGTTTGGGTATTAGAATGGCCAAGCACTACAATATTGCCTTACTTGCTAAGTTGGGCTAGAAATTACTTTCTGGCAATAACTGTTTATGGGCTAGAGTGCTCAAGGCTAAATACCTCCAAGAGGGATCTCTTCTTGATTACTCTAGTAAGAAAAGAGCTTCTCACACTTGGAAGGGTATTCTTCAAACTAGAGAGACCCTGGTTAAAGGTAGTAAATGGTGTATTGAGGATGGTAATCAAACATCTATTTGGTTTGATTGGTGGTGTGGAGAGAGTAATCTTGCTTCACTCTTTTCACTTTTTCCCCAATCACCTCTCATTAATTCTAAACCTGTTAATATTCTTTTAGATGAGGAAGGTGGTTGGGATATCACTAAATTGAATTCTAAGCTTCCTAAGGAGGCTGTTGACCTTGCTCTTAAAGTTTATTTTCCGAGATTTGTTACTTATCCGGACACTCCTCATTGGCATGGTTCTAGTTCTCGAGATTTTTCTACAGCTTCAGCTTATGAACTAGTTGCCAATCATGAGATTGAAACTAGTAACTGGCTTTGGTTGTGGAAGTTTAAGCTACCCCAAAAGCTTAAGGGCTTTTTGTGGCTTGTGTTACATGGCAAGATTCTCTCAAACAATCTCAAAGTTAAGAGAGGGATTACTAATTCTGCTGAGTGCAGTAGATGTGGTAACCTTTGGGAGGATATTGATCATATCTTCAGAGACTGCCCTAAAGTTGTTGATATATGGAGGAATATGGGCTGTTTGGCTTGGTTAAATAGGGAACGACAATTCCCATTAACTTTTTGGTTGGAATCTAATCTTAGGAAAAAATAATCTCCTAATTTAGATCCCACTCTTTTTGCTTCTACTATTTGGAAAATTTGGAATAACCAGAACAAAAAAGTTTTTGAGAATGTCGAACTCCCTTGGGCTCAAAGTATTTCACTGTTACATAGATATGCTTCCAATATTAAGGAAGCCTTTCGTCCTACTATTTTACATCCTATTAGTTGTGGTGTAATCATTAACTGGTGTCCTCCATGTGTAGGTAAATTGAAGTTGAACACTGATGGTAGCACAAATGGTGACCCAGGAGAAGGAGACTTTGGTGGTCTTGTTCGAGATAAGAAGGGTATCTGGCTTATTGGGTACTATGGGAAGCTCGATGTTTGCACTATTTTGGAGGCGGAACTTTGGGCTATCTACCGAGGTCTAACTATTGCTTTTGAAAAGGGGTACAAAGACCTTACTATCGAAACGGATTCATTATCTGTGATTGAGTTGCTGAAAGAAGATTCTGTGGTATCTCCTTCGATTAGAAGCTTGGTGGAGGATTCCAAATTCTTCATGCGAAGATGTAGCTATGGTATCTAGTATGTTTTGCGCGAAGGTAATGGCAGTGCGGATGGTCTTGCTAAATTGGGAGCTAATCAAGGCGAGCCTCTCGTTGTAATGGACGAGGCTCCTGATGAAATTCGAGGGCTAATGATCGCTGACATGGTTAGGCAGGGCTTCCCTAGGCCCTGAGCTGTGATAACCAGTTCGGGTTTCTTTGTCTTCTTTTTCTTTTTTATTTCTGTCTGTTTTCACTTTCCGATGTACCAAAAAAAAAAAAAAAACAATTTAGGAATTATGTTTCAAATAAAACAACTTAAAATAATTCTAACTTTCATAAACGCACAAGTGGGTCTATGTGCTGTACGGATAAAAGTTATTATTATTTGTTTTTGGGTGAATACAGATAAAAGTTATGATATGAAGCACAACTAGTTTTTACACATCATAAACAAATAATTATTTTGAATTGTTTTCAATGAAATAAAAAAATTCACATAACTATTGTGTTTTATTATTTAAGTTTGGGCAAACTTTACTTTATCCTTTATGATTTGAATCATGTGCATTTTATCCCCTTAACGTATGGAAATAATCACATAATTCCCTTGTAATTTGTGAACCGAAGTTTACTGTTAGATCCATTAATGATTTAATGAAAAAAAATTAAAGTATTCTTGTATTTCGTCATTTGCTTGGAAAGTAAAATACACTTTAACCCTATACTTTTTATTGCATGTGTAATGAACATATAATCCTCTTATATATGTCACGTATTTCACACTTACTGTTAAATTTGATAGAATTTTAACCATGCACTTCAATCCACAAACCACGTGAAGATTATATGATTATTTCTAAATATTAAGGAGGTAAACCGCACGTAATGAAAATCATAGAGGAATAAAATGAAATTTGTCCTTTAATATTTTTTTTTAGGTTAAGTGGGTTAAAAACTGAACCTTTGAGGAGATTAGACAAGCATTTTACAACCCAATCCCATTTGGTCGGGTTGTATGTTGATCTCAACTTGTGAATTTCTCTAATTAGTTGGAGAAAAAATGAGTTATGTAATCTTTGTTGGAATCAAAATTAAATTAACTTTTGATTGAATTAATTCAATAATCTATAAGTGTTTTTTTTTTTTAGATAGGAATCTATGAGTTACAATGATTACAAAATTTAAGTTGAGCAATTTATAATTATTTTAATTTATGACTTATTATTATTATTAACTGATGTTTAATTATAGATATTGTCTATGTCTATCTAGAGTTTAAATATATTGCCAGAGAGATAAGTGTCAAGGTCTTTGTGATCTCATGTATAAAATCAATTGCTTGATGTGCACAAATATTTTGTGTGGGGAAGTATTTTGTGAATGAAAACATGTGGCAAAGGTGATGCTGAAGTGTCAACCGAGGTGTTACGTGGCTTGATCAAGCTGCCGAAATAGGTTATCTGTGAAGATACCGGAACCTGAGGTAAGCAGATAAGGGACAAGAGTTCTAGAATAGGGGAAGATCTCAGTCTGGATAGAGAGAAGGCTCAAGAAGAGTTTATCTCTATCTAGATGAGGGTCTAAGATGAGCATGGAACCTGAGTCCATTAAAGTGAGGCTTCCAAGGGGATCAGGTCATGCTGGTTATAAAAGTAAGGCACCCTCATGGGTCTAAGGTAAGTTCTTTCTTGTGAGTTTTAAGCATAATTTGCTATCTTTGAGAGATATAGATTCTTGACTTGATCGTCGGAGTACACCCGGGTGGACGAACCACCGCCGGATTCTCATTTTCTTGTGCAGGTTGTTGAGGTTAATCTATTCTGCCGGTGCTCTCCAGTTAAGTTTTCCTTTTTGGTTGTGTGGTTGGAAATCAATACCCATAATTTAGTGCCGTCTGCGAGAACTTAAGGAGAATAGATGGCCAACAACGGGCAGGAAGAGAAGATTGGGGACAACATCCACAGTGAGAGTGGTGAGCATGCAGATCCCAATGTCAAGGAAGAAAACCGTAATGAAGGAGCACAGGATCCGAATCTTGGGCAGAAAGACGTCAGCAAATAAGGGAATGCCCTGAAAAAGGGTGGCCGAGATAAGTTTTACAATGAAAGTGACTTCCAGGTATGAAAGGATAGATGCTTAAGGAGGGATGACGAGATGAATGAGATGGCAAACAAGTTGGCAGACCTACAGTCGGTTGTTAACTTCATGATGCGGAACAACATGATGCAACCACCGTTTCTACTACAGGATACGCCGATACTAGCGGCCAAGACTAATGCCCAAAAAGAGGGGTAGAAAACAATTCCAGTAGTCTCGCAGTATGGCAAGGAAAAGGAGCGCTCACATCGGCCATCACGGGATGTTGAGCGGGCAGAGTTAGCAAGAGATGAGTCGCAGAAGACGTCGCGAACAAAGGGGACCTGTGTCAAAGAACCTCGGCATATCTAGGGGAAGGGCCTTTGCTTTGATATAGTGAATGAAGAGAAGTCCAAGAGGATGCACAATGACACCGAGAGCAGCGCGCTAAAAAGACTAAAAGCTTTCGATAGTCGAGCTCTCGGCCGAACGAAGGAGGATTTGAGAGACTACCTCCCGAGGAAGTGACACAATGTCGAGATCACATCCTCCGTCAAGCAAAGAACACCGTTCTTAGTGGAGCTGGATACGTTTGAGGCCCCAAAGAGGTTCCGCATGCCGACGTTCCAGATTTATGACAGTAAGTCTGATTCGAACTTTCATGTCAGCTTATATTTAAATTTAATGGCTTTGTATAGCGGGAACGAGCAGTTGCTGTGCAAGGTGTTCCCTTTATCCTTTGGGGAAATCGCATCGAATTGGTTCCACAAAAAGTCGAAAGGAACTGTGAATAGTTGGGAAGACCTCGTCGAGATGTTTGTGGTCAGATTTGTAACAAGCAAGCTACAGCCACTAAAGGTGTACTCCCTACTGGCTTTAAACATTAGCAGGGGTGAAAGCCTCAGGGCTTACACCAAGAGATATTACGAGGTGTTCAACTGAATTCTTACTTACAACCAGGAGCTGGCGGTCGTGTCTTTTAAGAATGACCTGGATAACGAATACTCTCTTCAGAAATCACTGGCAGAAACTCTATAAAAAAGTATGGAGGAGCTCAAGGCACGGATTAAGAAGTATGCCAGAGCAGAAGAGGACAAGCAGGGGACAAAGACACCAAAACAGGAGAACAAATACAGCTTGCCAAAGCGAGGCCGAGGTAATATTGGTTTTAACAGGCAGGAAATAGGGTTGAGGGTCGTATAGGCAGTCACCACTGTGTTCAGGATCTAGATCTACAAAGTTCTGAAAAGGATCAGGAACCAACCATATTACAGGGCGCCGGAGAAGATCCCTGGGAAGTTTATTGGAAAAAGTCTTGGGAAGCATTGTGCTTACCATAATGAGGATGGATACCTGACTCAAGGATGTAGGGCTCTGAAGACACACTTGGAGGATTTAGTCAGACAGGGTCACCTGAGAGACCTAGTAGATGAGGCCAGGATAAGGGAAGAGCAAACAAGGCTACCCCAGGCACCGGCAACCACCGCCACCATATCAAATAGATGGACCTCGGGTGATCAATGTGATTCGCTCGAAGGTCAATGAGAATGATGTACGACGGGAGACTCAAAGAGTGAGGCACCTTCAACTTGTGTATCAAGTCCAGCAAAAGAAGCTTAGGACAAATGAGTACCAGAGACCAATGGTTTCTTTTACTGAGGCAGACTTGGATATGGTGCGGCATCCACATAACGATGCCCTGGTGATAACGTTGAAGATTGAAAAGTGCTAGGTAAGGCATATACTGGTTGATCAAGGCAGTTCTTGTGACATTATGTATGTTATATGTTACAAGGAGCTTGGCCTTCACTAGATAATCTGGAATAATCTAACAACTCGATGGTTGGATTCAACAAAACGCCAACGTAACCTCTAGGAGCCATGAATTTGGAGGTGCATGTAGGTACCAAGAAGGTAAACACGGAGTTTACAATAATTGACACCCTTTCTCCTTACAATGTTATCTTGGGTAGACCGTGGTTGCATGCAATGAGGGTTATTCCCTCGACATTGCTCCAGCTGTTACGATTCCCAACTGAACATGGGATTGAGGAGGTCAGAGGGGATCAAATGTAGGAAAAAAATTTCTCCATGGCAGCAATGAAGTCCATCTGCAATGTGCGAGAAGCAAAGAAAGCAGAAATTGACAATGAGGATATGAAGGTCCTAGATGATGTCGGCAAAGAACTAGCCGACAAAAGTGAGGAAGCGTTGAAGAAGATTCTGGTCCAAGAAGATGATGGAGAGCCCTTCTTCCTTCTCGGCTCAGACTTAGGTGAGGAGGAGGAAAGGGAGTTAGAGGCATTCTTGCAAGCAAATATAGAAGTGTTTGCCTGGACGCCCTATAAGATGCCAGGCATCGATCCCGAGGTCACTTGCTATAGGCTTAATGTTGACAAGTTGGCTAAACTTGTCATCCAGCGAGTAAGGAGGCCTACGTTAGTACATGTGGAAGCAGTAGAGAAGGAAGTGGACAAACTATTAAAAACCCAGGTCATTTGGGAAGGTAAACTACCCTACGTGCTTGTCCAACACAGTGGTAGTGAAAAAGAAGAACGGCAAGTGGAGGGTGTGTGTGGACTTCACCAGCCTGAATAAAGCTTGCCCTAGGGACAGTTTCCCACTGCCTAAGATTGATCAATTAGTAGATGCCACTTCAGGGCATGGAAGGATAAGTTTCCTAGACACATACAAGGGCTACCACTATATAGCAATGTATGCCCTAGATGAAGAGAAGACGACATTCATCACCCCAAAGGGACTCTATTGTTACAGAGTGATGCTTTTTGGGTTAAAGAATGCAAGAGCAACCTACCAGCAGTTAGTGGCCAAGATGTTTAAGCGTCTGATTGGGAAGACAGTAGAGGTCTACATTGATGATATGGTTGTGAAGACCAAAGAACCTGTGAATTATCTGTTTGACTTGAAGGCAGCCTTTGACATCCTAAGAACATATCAGTTCTGACTTAATGCTTCGAAATGTGCATTTGGATTCAGGTCCGGTAAATTCTACGAATACTTGGTCACCAGGAGGGGCATAGAAGCAAGCCCAGATCAGATCAAGACTATCATTGATTTGAAAAGCCCGACATCAGCTAAACATGTCTAGATTTTGACTGGCAAGGCAGCTGCCTTGAATAGATTTATCAGCCGAAGTTCTGATAAATGCAAGTCATTTTTTCAATTGTTAAAAAAGGTCACAAATTTCTTGTGGACAGAAGAGTGCGAAGTTGCATTGGCTGACTTGAAAAGGTACCTGACGACAGCTCCAGTTTTGTCAAATCCAATACCTGGAGAAGAATTGTTCCTATACTTGGCAGTTTCAGACCACGCAGTAAGCGCGGTGGTAATCCGAGAAGAGGAAGGAGAGCAAAATGTAGTATACTATGTGAGTAAAACCCTAACAAGTGCAGAAACCAAGTACTTGTCCCTGGAAAAATTGACACTAGGCTTGGTGATGGCTTCCAAAAAGTTGAATCACTATTTCTGAGCCCACAAGATTGTGGTGCTAACTGAGCACCCCCTGAAGTCCTTGTTGTAGCATGGAGATCTGACAAGCAAAATAGCCAGATGGACAGTGATGATAGGCCAATACGACTTGAAGTTTAGACTTAGAGCAGCAATCAAGGGATAGGTGCTGACCGACTTTATGGCCGAGTTCACTCCTGGCGCAATCCCAAGGTGGGCTCTGATAAGCCGCTGCTTAAGATGTCCAGAGGAGCATGAAGAGACCCAGCTGGGGCCAAAGGACCCCACTCCAACAAAACAGAAGAAGGTAGAGAAACCAAAGCCCTGTGACATCTACATCGGCAACTCTTTTCTCCTGTTTGTTGATGGAAATTCAAACCGTTAAGAAACAGGGGCAGGAGTGGTGTTGGTATCGCCAAATAGGCGAATGATTGAGCAATCTATTCATTTAGGGTTCAAGGCCTCAAACAACGAGGCAGAGTATGAGATGCTGATTGTAGGACTGAAACTGGCAGCAGCCATGGAAGCCAATGGGGTGGTAGTCTTCTATGACTCCTAGCTTATTGTGAATCAAGTAATGGGAAAGTATGCAGCCCGAGATAAAAGGATGATAGCCTATGTCAAAGAGGTTGTCAGGATGCTAACACTGTTTGAGAATTGTCGGCTATAGCAGGTTAGCTGAGATGATAATAGTCATGCCGACGCCTTGGCAAACTTGGCTAGCGCAATAAAGTCAGAGGAACCAAGGACAATCAAGGTTGATTGTCTAATAAGACCAAGTGTAGAGCTTCTGATAATAGAGTACGAAGCAATGTGCATGGAAATGGGTCCCAACTGGATGGACGCTATAGTTGTGTTCCTCAGAGAGGGTAGACTGCCAGATAACTGAAAAGAGGCACACAAAACCAGGTTGAAGTTGGTCAGGTTCTACTTGTCAACAGAAGGCCATCTGTACAGAAGATCCTTCACTAGACCTCTACTCCGGTGTGTTTATCCTTCTTAGGTAGAGGAATTTTTATATGAGATCCATGAAGGAGTTTGTGGAAGCCATTTAGGAGGCAGGTCATTTCCCCATAGAGCCATCTCCCAGGGATACTGGTGGCCATACATGCAAAAGGATGCTAAAGTCTATGTCAGAAAGTGTGAGAAGTGTCAAAGGTTTGCACTTTTGATACATCAGCCAGCAGGAAATTTGAACCTAGTGTCCAATTTTTGGCCGTTTTCCCAGTGGAGCATGGACTTGGTAGGACCACTACCCCAGGCTACTAGACAGAGAAAGTTCTTGCTAGTAGCCACAAACTACTTTACAAAGTGGATAGAGGCTGAACCTCTTGCGAAGATTCAAGATATTGATGTAAAGAACTTCATCTGGAAAAACATAATAACCAGGTTCAGGATCCCAAGGGCCATTATAGCAGACAACGACACTCAATTTGACAGTGAGCTTATTAAGAGCTTCTGTGCAACATACAAGTTTAAGAACTATTACTCTACTCCTAGCTTCCCTTAAAGTAATGGTTAGGCAAAAGCATCCAACAAGACTATCCTGGATGGAACCACAAAGAGGCTGGAAGCAGCCAAGGGGAAGTGGGTGGAAAAATTACCCAATATGTTGTAGGCATATCGGACTACGCTGAGAAGATCAACTGGCGAATCTCCTTTTGCCATGGCATATGGTACTGAAGTAGTTATTCCAATGGAGGTTGGCATCCCTGGAATCAGAACCCAGGGAGTGGAGAATGGAACCAATAAGGCATTCATTGCCCGAGATCTAGATCTGTTAAAAGAAAGAAGGGAGAAAGCAGCAATTCGGCTGGGGGCATACCAGCGGCAGCTTGCTAGGGCTTATAAGAAGAAGGTCAACCTAAAGGAATTCAATGTTGGAGATCTCATCCTTAGAAAAGTCATCTACAATAAGAAGGATCCTAGAGAGGGCAAGCTTGGTCCAAATTGGGAAGGACCATATTGCATCATCTTGGTTGCCAGCAATGGGGCATATCGGCTTGAAGACAGTGATGGCAAGGAGTTTCCAAGACCCTAGAACACTTGTAATTTGAAGTTTTTCTATCACTAGCTTTGTTTTTTAAGATCTATGTAATTAGCTGAAATTTTAATAAAACACTAGCTTGATTTTGTTTTCATATATTATTGTTGACACTTGTGCGATAGAACTGAAAAAGTCTTATGACGATGTTCGCATGGTGAACATGACAAATAACTTAGACTTGACATATGGTAGGGTTGAATTAACACTTGCCATATGGTAGAGTTGAACTAAGTTTGCGATGTTTCTGAATAAAACATAACGAATAGCTTAGCCTTATCATATGGTAAAGTTGAATTATACTTACTATATGATAGAGTTGAACTAAGTTGGCGATATTTCCGAATAAAACATGATAAATAACTTAGACTTATCATATGGTAGAGTTGAATTATACTTACTATATGACATAATTGAACTAAGTTGGCTATGTTTCCGAATGAAATATGACGAATAACTTAGACTTTTCATATGGTAGAGTCGAACTCAAATTGCCCTATGATAGAGTTGAACTAAGTTAACAGAGACACCAAGGTAAAAAACCTCAGCTAAGATTTGTTTGAATCAGACTTCGGCAAAAATTGGAGATTCATGCTTAATGTGAACATAAGTGGTGGCTAGGTTCACATTAGGGGATATAAAGTGAGAATGAGCATAACACTTGTGAGATCATTGATAGGTGCAACTACCCGAGATGAGTTAATCTGAAATGTTAGTACTGTTTTATACCTGAAGTGCAATTGACCGAGATACCCAGCCAAGGTGCTAGACTTGGAAGGGTGAAGTCTTGCCAAGAGACAGCAAGTACAAGTAAAAAGAGAACACTTGTAAAAATGTTTGATTAAAATATTTTTGAGTGTTGTTTGGCCGAGATCACAGCTAAAGGTGAACTCCGAGGAGAGTTAGTCCGAGGTGACCAACTAAGGGTGCACCTGAGGTGAAGTGGATCTGAGGTGATACATGTCAGATGTGTTCTAAACTCGAAGTGATTACACAGTTAAGGTGTACTTGAAAGAATTACAATAATATTCTATGTATGGAAGCATACAAGACAGTAAAGACAGAGACAAGCATTCAATACTTAGTCAAAAAGAAGACTTGTATTCAAAAAAGAAAACTTGTTTAATTACAGAGCAGATGGCACATCGGCCAAAATGAAACTGACATTTGTTCAAAACGACAACAAGTTACCACTGTTCAAAAGTACAAACAAAAAGAAAAAAATATAAATGCTGAAGTCTTTGGTAGTGGTGTCGGAGTGGTCAACCTCGGCCGTTGGCGGGGTTTCGACCACGGGCACCAATGTTGCACTTTTCTTCGCCGCTATCTCAGCGTCAATCTCTTTCGTCTAAACTCTTCTCGGTGGTTTTGACCTCGGTTTCAGGACTGGCCTTAGGAGAGGCACATTTGGAGATCTCCACCTCCTTATCCTGAGTCAAGTCTAGGACTTAATCATCTAGAATTGGAGACTTATCTCCAGCGGTGACCTCGACCTCAACCTCTTCTTCAACCTTGGCATATTCTTCATCGTCTTTTTCTTCGGACTCTGTTGGAGAGGGAGGGAATGGAACGGCGAGCTAGCTGATGTCGCAGAGGGGGGAGTCCTTGGGGACGGACAGCTTTTTCAGGGCTACCATCCAGCCGAGGTAGTAGCCCTTATTATAAGCCAGACTCACCTATTTTTTGTACTCATCATGAACGTCGGCGACCCTCTCGGTATATGCTTTTTCATTAGCCGCCTTTATCTCGGCTTCTTTTGTGGCAATGGCCTTCTTCAGATCAGCCTCGGCTTGGGCCACCTTAGCTTCAACTTTTTTGGCCTTAGCATCTACGACATCGGCGACAACTTTGGCGGTTTTGGCCTTTTCCTTGGCTAGATTTTTAGCAACTTGGATAGCCTTTGCCTTGTCCATAAATTGGCGGACACGCGCCTTGGCTTGATTTAGTAAAGAAATGAGTTTGGCAAACTCTTTGGTCTTGCGCATTAGCTCTTTCTTCACCTCCTCGGCTTTAACCGCAAAGGAGTGAGCATGTTGAATAGCCTGTAGGAGAAAGAGCAAGTTAGAGAAACTTTTTGACTAAGTACAAATGAAGAAACCAAATGAAAAACACCTAAGTTAAGGACTTACCATAACAGAGTGTTGCATCATGAGCGTGAAGTTCTCGTACTTGGTGATCTCGACCATTCTATTCATGTCAGATGGCGGGAGAACGGTTGTAGACAATGTAATGCCAGCTTAGATGCTATTGATAGCATTGTCTTTGGCCGACATAAGCTGGTCCCCAAACATAAGGGCAAAGGGCCAAGGCTCATGAGAGTGAGAAACACTTGGGCCCTCTGCACCCTCCAACCTCGGCTTCTTGTGCGAAGGGGTATCAAATGCTTCAGCTTCGGCTTCGGCTTCGGCAGGCCTCTTCTCGGTTTCGACAAGTTTTGATATGGAGATTGAGTCCTCTAGGTTTTTTTCAGAGTCAGATGGGACCTAGGTGATGGTGGCATTGGCTTTGACCTTTTTTACTCTTTTTGCTTTCTGCCTTGGCTGAGATTGGGAAAAAGATTGGATAGTGACCACGCCAGGAATATTGGCAAGTAGGTCATCAGCAACCTCCTTTTGTCAGCCCATATCCTTAGCAGTAGTTGCAATGCAATAGTTACTCGAGTGCCGAAATGAATCGCTGGTAAGGAAAAATGAGGGTTAGAGGGATCTGTGGCTTAGGAGACTAAACTTCAGCATTTGTGGCTGCAAGTTCGTCATGCTGGAGTGTTAGGGGGAGCTCGGCATCGGCGCTGGCGTTATGATGGAGGAATCAACTGGGGGGCAGAAGTGGATGGCTACTTTGCTGGATCGGATGTAGAGGCCTGGTCTGGCTTTGGTAATGAAGTGGCTAGCGGAGTTATGGCAGATGAAGGAGACTTGCTTTTATAAGGAACGTCGGGCAGGGGGCTTCGATAAGTCGGGATGTAGTTGAGAAGGATTGGAGCCTTGCGGAGTTCAATTAGCAAGCCGCGAAGTCGAACCAAGTCTTTGCTCGGCACGTAAGATTGGCAGAAGTTCTTTTCTGGCTGAGGGAGAGCTGCAAAGGCAAAAAGAGAATGCTAGAATAGACAAACAAAAGGATTGTTAAATAAGGCACTAGAGAAGGGACTTTGGGGAGGGACTAAGTCCTTACCCTTGTCATTTCTAAAAACTTCATGGCGCAGTGGGAAAAGGTGGAGCTTATCATCTGGTGCGAACTCCCAATTACCCAAGACAATCAGGTAGTCATCTGTCATGCCTTTATTTGAGTCTGAAATGTCGACTATCAGCTTGTATTATGTAGATCTCGGCTTGAGGTAGTACATGTAGCCAATGTTGGTCTTGAGGCCACACATAGTGTAGTAGTATTGGATATTGGATAGGGTTATTCTTGTAATCTACTGACGTGTCAACTCGGCAATGCCATTGATAATCCTAAAGGAGTTAATGGCCAGCTGCATGGGATTGAGTTTGTCGTAATGGAGGACTTCCCTAAAGAGGATGTTAAGGGGAAACCGGACTCTACACTCAATAATGGAGACTATTGGAAAGAGCATGTAATCCTTCCCAGGTATGATAAAGTTATCATCTCCAGCCAACCGGATCTAGACGTTAACTGGAATGGAAAACTCTTGCCTAAAGTATTCTAATTTAGTAGGGGTGTCTACCCTCTATCTAAACATTCCCATGATATCGGCTTAGGGTGATTGGTGGAAGACTTCATATAAAACAAATTGGTATAGGTTATGAGAACCTCAGCTAAAACTTAGAGAGCACTAGGGTGAGGGCTTTTGGGGATCAGGGAAAGGATCTTGTTTTAGTTTTCCTAAAGAATAGGGTTCCAAATCAAATCCCAAACCTAAGTCTATGCAGAAACAAGAATCAAATGCAGGAATCTAGAAACCAAGCAAGAAGACCAGAAAAGAAATATAATTCAGAAATCAAGGATGAGGTAGAGAACAAGAAAATCGATATGCCCACACCAAACGAAAAAAATTGTGAAACATGTGTGCACAAAGTTGTGTACAAGAACCATCAGCAGTACAAAAATAGATTCAAAAAATAGAACATGTTTGCAATATCCAGTACATGAGAAATAAGGATAAACATGACACAAAAATGAGTATAGATTCAAGGACAATACGGGAATACTTGCAGGAAATGTATTGAAGAAATAGTAAAACTAAAAATTTGAAAGAAATTAGTGACTTACCGATTGAAACCGAGGAAACAACGCCAGAACAGTGCTCATCGGAGTCAGACGTTGCCTTTGGTCAGAACAAAACAGTCGAAAGGGTTGCCGGAAGTGGTGAGCGGAATGGGTACAGAGAGCTTGCGAACGCAACAATGGAGGTTTGGAGTTTTAAAGAGAGAAAATATGGAGCAAAGGAGGAAATCGAATTTGCAAAAGTGAAGAGACGAAGAGAGAGAGAGAGAGAAAGAGTTTTGTCAAAAATACGAAAAGGCGACAAACCATAATGAAACACCTTGGACAACGTGCCTATCAGGCGGTGTGAAAAGAATCGACGTGACTTGATGGCGCATGGCAAGTACGGACCAATACATATATGACACATGAAGAAAACGGTTGAAGAGACTGTACGTAACAGCTCATTCGTAGTTAGAACTTTTGAAATTCTTGAAGTAATAAGGCAATAACCTCGGCTAAAGAAGCGATCTTGGCTGAGATGCATAAAGAAAGTGATTCTTGGTTCTTGATCTTTGATAAAGTAGCTAGTTGAGTCCTGGTCACTTGAAATCGATCAATCATGATCTCGGTCGAAGAGAAGAATGAATTTTAGCCGACATGCTATATTGACAAACGGTGTAGGTTCCATCACCTCAGGTTGCCGAGGTAATAGAACCTAGGGGCAATTGTGGAGAAGTATTTTGTGAATGACAACACGTGGCAAAGGTAATGCTGAAGTGTCAGCTGAGGTGCCACGTGGCTTGATTACACTGCCGAGATGATCTCGGCTAGGCCGAGGTTATCTGCGGAGATACTGGAACCCGAGGTACGCATATAAGGGACAAGAGTCCTAGAACAGGGGAGAATCTCAGTCTGGATAGAGATAAGGCTTAAGAAGAGTTTATCTCTATCTAGATGAAGGTCCAGGATAAACATGGAACTTGAGTCCATTGAAGTGAGGCTTCTAAGGGGATCAGGTCACTGTTGGTTATAAAAACAAGGCACCCTTATGGGTCCGAAGTAAGTTCTTTCTTGTGAGTTTTAAGCACAATTTGCTATCTTTGAGAGATATATATTCTTGACTTGATCGTCACAGTGGCCTCGAGTGGACGAACCATCGCCGGATTCTTATCTTTTTGTGCAGATTGTTGGGCTTAATCTATTCTGTCAGTACTCTCCAACTAAGTTCCCCTTTTTGGTTGTGTGGTTGAAAATCAACACTCACATATTGAATGTGTTGCGGCTCTATTGTGAAGCTTCAGGTTAGGTTGTAAATTTTGACAAAGCAAATGTTTAATTTTTATCTAATGTTTTGTCGGATATTAGAAGCAGCATTTGCAGGCTCTCAAGTCTAAGACTATCATTGGCAGATGCGAAATATCTTGGATTACCTCACTCTGGAGGAGGTCAAAGGCAGAGGCTTATGAATCCATCAATGAGAGAGTTTTGGCGAAATTATAAGGATGGAAACTAAAGCTATTGTCACAAGCTGGGAGGGAAGTTTTGATTAAAGTTGTTGTCCAAGCAATTCCATCTTATGGGATGGTTTGTTTTGCTTTCCCCGAGAAATTTTGCAATAAACTAAATTCATACATTAGTAAATTTTGGTAGGAAGGAGACCCGGAAGGAAAAGGAATTCATTGGGTGAGTTGGGGGCATTGCCTTTATCCAAATTCCATGAAGGCTTGGGATTTAGAGATTTTAATGCATTTAATTTGGCCCTTCTACCTTGCCAAGGATGGAGGTTGATGAAGTTTCCTAAGTCATATTGTGCTAGGATGTTGCAAGGCATCTATTTTCTCTATTCGGATTTTGTTAATGCTTCTAAAGGAAAGCGAGCTTCCTAGGCATGGTTTAGTATTTTTCATGGAAGGAGTATTTTGTTACAAGGAGTCAAATGGCAAGTCAACAATGCGGCCTCAATTTTGTTTTGGGACGACAGATGGATCCCATCCATTCCTGGGTTTAAACTCTTTTCTCCAAGACCAATTAATTGTGGGGTAAACATAGTAGTGGATGTGATTGATCTGGTACACAAGAGTTGGAAGGTTGAGTCCCTTAACAGCATAGTTTCAGTGAAGGAAGTCGAAGCTATTCGTACTATTACCAATTTCAGAAGAGGACAATGAGATTTTTTGGTTTGGTAGTTTGAGTCTTAGGGCTCTTATTCGGTGAAGTCGGGTTATCATGTAAAGAAAGAGAGTTAGCTTAGAGACAATCTTCATCTTTCCAGCTTCCTAAGAATTTATGGAGATTCATTTGGTCCTTAAATGTCCCTCCAAAAATCCATCATTTCTAGTGGAGAGTGTGTAAGAATGTGCTGGCTACAAAGGAAAATCTGCTCAAATGAAAATACCCTATGTCAGGTCTTTCCCTTATTTGTCACAAGAACGTAGAATATGCAGAGCATATGTTATTTAAGTGTGATTAGGCTCGAACGGTGTGGTTTGGGAGTAAGTTTGGTTATCGAGTTTCCATGTCAGAGACTTTATCAATTTTGAAGTGGTCTTGTGAGATGATGGAATATTTCAATGAAAACAAGGAGTGCAAAATTTTTTTTTTTCCAGCTTAATTGCCTGGATTGGTTGGTTTGTTTGGAAAGAACACAATGAGTTTATTTTCTCTCAGAAACCAGTTAATCCAATCTCGACGTTGTATCGAGCAGAATGGCTAAAAAGGAATTCGATTTGAGTGCCAACTCGAATGGGGCAAGTCAATGTCACAGCTCAAGATGTAACCATCAAAGGGAAGATAAATGGCAACCTCAAAAGTTTAAGATAAATTGTGATGTGGCTATTCAAAAGGGCTCTAATCTTGAAGAATTCTAATCTTGCTTCAATTGCAGTAATTCTTCAAGATTCGAAAGGGAGGCCATTGGATGGTTTGGTAAAAAAGATTGTGTGTTCTTCTCTCCAAGGTAAGGCCTTCGCTTGTTGGTTAGCTTTTCAATTAGCTCTAGTTTTTGCAACCTTTCGGAGGTGGAAAATTGAAGGAGATAACAAGTCTGTTATTCATCTGAGTGTATCTGAAACTGATCCTCCATGGGACTGTGGTGCTATCATTTTTTATATCAAACAGCTAGTTGTGCATTTGAACTTTTCTTGGAGTCCTATAGCAACAAACAAAGCAGTTCATTTTATTTTGTTTGGTTGTGTTTCCTGTTTGTTTTCATCTATTCAAAAAACAAAAAAAAATAAAAATTAAAAAAAAGGAAAAAGGAAAAAAAGGATTGAACTAACGAGAGATCAACAACGTATAAATGTATAATGAAACAAATTTCATTGTTATCATCCAATTTTTTTTTTTCCTTAAAAAAAACTAAAAATTAGTTTGATAAAAATAAAAACAAACGCTTATAATTTTCATATGATTTTATCTTTTAGCGGTAAAAATAATTTTTGAATTTTTAAATAAAAATATGATATTTATTTTTGTCAAACTAATTTATATATTTTTTTCTTCATAAAATAAATTTTAAAAATCAAACCTGACAAAATGTATATCATTTTAAATTTATATATATTTTATAGGCAGTGTGTTTGTGAATCATTTTACTAACAAAAAGATAATTAATTAACTTTTTAGTTTCCAAATTTGCAATTGTATCATTTTGATTTTCAATATTTAATGTGGGTCAATTTAATTTTCAATATATAAAAAGTGTTACGATTTGGTCTTATAATGTAGATACACTTAAAGTCAAGAGTGTATGTCAAAATTCAATTAAAAGAAAAAAAATGATATACAAATTCACTTTCTAAACCCATTTTTTAGACCTATTTTCTAAACCCAATAATATGTAAGTGACATGATTTATTAATGATTAGAGAGGATATGAGCGAGAGTGTTATTCTAAATAGCTTAATTGATTAACATATCATTGGACTTAAAAATTGGATCTAATATTTTGATTTGTATTGTAATGCCCTTAATAAAAGAACTATACTTCTAGTTTTTCAATCCATGTCATTTTAATTTTTAATGTTTAAATATTGTGTCAATTTAATTATCAATATAAAAAAACAATGTTTAATATTAGGGATCCAAATGATAGATCACACACTTTGAAATCTAAAATTGTCATTTTTTAATTTAATTTTTACATTTAGTACTGACTTTAAGAGCGTCAAAAAGTAAGGTTGAGGGATCAAACAGAAATACAATTCTGCACATTACTAAGTTGACACAAATGTCATATTTTAGGACTTAAATAAAGTAATTAACCCAAAAAAAAGGTAAATCACACTCACCTCCTTGAAATTCAGGAAAAAAAATATAGTTAGTCATAGACTTCTAATATAATTGTATTGATTTATTTTTAATAACATAATTATAATATAATTATATTGATTCTTTTTAATAATATTAAAGTGACTGGAAAATGATGTTCCCATAAAGGGTGAGCCACAGCCCAGTAGAAAAGTACTAAACCAAATATAAGCATTGAATAAAGTTATAGCATTCAATAGATGGTTAACCAAGATAATCAACTATAACTTAATACCGTCTCATGACACTAATGTTTATGGCATGTTTCAATTCCCATTATTTTCAATATGGCTCAGAACCTGGCCAAACTTACAACAGTGAACTATATAACATATTCACATTACTTCCAATATCAACAACACAGATGAGACTCAGGCTCATATCAAAACACTTCATACTTCCCGTTTGATACACATTTTAGTGCTGTATCAATAACATGTAAAAACACTTCAATATAATAAGCACACATAATAGTAATGCTAATGGAGTCCATCCCCTATCTCCTCCCAAACAATATGCATATGCAATGCTCAATCAATACATGTAATTTATGTATTAATTCAATACTCTAACTTTATGACTTAAACAAATTGATTAGTTTCAATTTTCCCTAATCCACATGCAATGTCTACAACAAACACGACTATCCTCCACCGATAGCCCAAAACAGTTATTTCTAGACTGGAAATAAATATATCAACAATTCAATAGGCGAGTGATTTTAATTATCCAACTACACCATTTAATCAATGAATTCCTCAATTTCATGCATTTAACCAATTTCCTCAATTTCCTTAAATTAATTATACAAATTAATTTATTAATACAACTAGGGTTTTTTCCCAAAATTATCAAAGTATCCCCAACATATCAAAATACCACAACTTAGAACAAAACTTATAAGATAGAGTAGGAAATCCCTACCTTAAAGAGAAGAACTCAAATGGAGAAGATGACGAAAGTCGAAAGTGCCCCAAACCCTCTCTTTTTCAGATTAAAAGAAAGCTCTCGCGAAGCTCTACCTTTCTTCCAAAGGCACTAGGGTAGAAGACCACAAGGAATAGATCAAATCTTAGAGAGAAGGTGAGAGTAGAGAGAGAAACTCTCAAGTGGCGGTTTTTAAAGAGTTAGGGAAAAGAAGTAGGTCAAAAAGTGATCCAAAAAGTGAAATCACGGACTGATGTAGTCGATTCCCCGCTCGAGTGTGGAAAACCCCGCTCGAGCGTGCCCGCTCGAGCGTCAGACACAGACTCACGCTCGAGCGTGAAAAGAAACGCTCGAGCGTCGATTACACACTTCCAGAAGTTTTGCAGGCGATAGTATCCGCTCGAGCGTCAAACTCTCCGCTCGAGCGGAGGAACAAAATCAAGGGATCACGCTCGAGCGAAACAGAACTACCGCTGGAGCGGACGAACTGCAGAGCAAAGTACTGAGAGATGGAAAATCACGCTCGAGCGTCAAAACTCCCGCTCGAGCGGAGAAGCAACAACGAAGATCCCGCTCGAGCGTTAAAACTTCCGCTCGAGCGTGAAGGACAAAATCTGGACATCACCTTTTGGTTTCAAAGTGCAACCCACCTGTTTCAAACCTGCTCATCACAACCCAAGATTCAAATACAAAAAGGAAAGACTAGAATTGATAATGATACAAAAACAAGTCCACGGAACCAAGTCCAGAATACAGTATACAAAGGAAGGAAAAACCGGGATCGCTATACTATACTTCTAGTTTTTCAATCCATGTCATTTTAATTTTTAATGTTTAAATATTGTGTCAATTTAATTATCAATATAAAAAAACAATGTTTAAATATTAGGGATCCAAATGATAGATCACATGCTTTGAAATCTAAAATTGTCATTTTTTAATTTAATTTTTACATTTAGTACTGACTTAAAGAGCGTCAAAAAGTAAGGTTACAATTCTGCACATTACTAAGTTGACACAAATGTCATATTTTAGGACTTAAAAAAAGTAATTAACCCAAAAAAAAGGTAAATCACACTCACCTCCTTGAAATTCAGGAAAAAAATATAGTTGTAATATAATTGTATTGATTTCTTTTTAATAATATAATTGTAATATAATTATATTGATTCTTTTTAATAATATTAAAGTGACTGAAAAATATAGATGGTGTGTAGATAATGAAAACAAATAAAGACAAATATAAATTTTAGTAGAAACAAAAAATAACAACTTTTTTTTCCTTTACAGAACTAACAAGTTATTGGTAAAAAACGACCTAATATGTAAATTTTAAAAAATATCAATATAATTATGTCAAAAAAAGAATTAAATATATTCTTTCTAAGGATTAACCTTCCCTATCGTCCATAATCTGAACGGAAAGGTATTTTGTGAGACCCACCATGGATCTCATTTTTTGATGTGAGTATAATTTACTAAAAATAATAGGGCGAATTATATTAACAGTTCATGTAGTTTGAGGCTTAATTTGATCTATAACTTTTCAATTATGATATATTGGACTGTGAATTTTGAATATTGTTCTAAATAAGGACAATCGAAGATATTTCCTTTGCAAATGGTCTATTTTAAGAGCAAAGTTGTCATACAACTTATTTTGTGTTGGTTAACTTGTATGTGGTTTGAAATGTAATGGCATTTTTTTTAATAAATAATATTGAAATTTTCTTGGTTGTAAAGTTCTACTAACAGTTGACCCGTGAAATGCATGTGCTATTTTTTTAAAACAGATGTTGGATAGTACAATGTGTGTTATAAAAGAACAATTTAATTTTAATTAAAAATTAAAATTAAAGTATGATTTTAATTATTTATTTTGATAATATTGGCACTATCATTCTATAAAATAGTTACTTAAAAACTTATATTTATCAATTTTAGTTAAATTATTTGTGTATTTTGATAATTTCAGTTCTATTGTATTATAAAAGTGCAATTATCATATAATAATTTTGTATGATATATATTAAATTATAAAATAGTAAAATAAATACTCATTTTGATATTAAAAATAATAGTTAAATTAGATGAAGAATTGGTAATATAAAATTAAAAGTAATTCTAAATATTTAATTTCTTTTATATTCATTTGGAAAATAAAAATATATAGAAATAGAAATTATATAAAATTGATTAAAAAAATTAAAGATAAATATGTTATAGTTGGATTATCATATAATGATTTTATATGATACATATATATATATATATATTAAATTATAAGAATGTAAAATAAATACTCTTAATTAAATTAAAATATCAACTATATAAACAATAATTACATCTCAATGTGTGAAGTGATTAATGATTTATAATATGATGTCAAAACATAAAAGAACTATCTATTAATTCACCAATTGAAAAAGTAATTGAAGCAGTAAATTCAAATTTTAGAGATTCCTCGAGAGTATCATTGTTGTGCAGATTTTTTATGATCATCATCCAAATATATAATAAAAATTAATTTGGTAAAAATAAATAAATGTCTAAACGATTTATCAATTTTATATAATTTTATCTTTAGCAGGTAGAAATAATTTTTAAAAATTCAAAAATAAATTTTTGAAATTTATTTTTGTCAAATTAATTTATATTTTATCAAATTGACGAATTTGCCCTTGAAAAATCTAGTAGTATTTTCAATTGTCCTTATTTGGAATAAAATTCAAAATTCAGGATCAAATGTGTCACAACTAAAAAGTTAGAGACCAAAGTGACACAAACCCAAATTATAAGGACCGTTAGTGTAATTCACCCATTATAAGATTATAAAATAAGCACTCTTAATTAAATTAAAATATCGGCTATATAAAAAAAAAATAAACGACGACTAATCAAGAAATAATTACATAACAACATCTAAACCTAAAAAGAAAAAATAATGAAAACATCCAAACGATAGTTACATCTCAGTATGTGAAGTGATTAATCATATATAATATGATATCAGAATATAAAAGACTCACTGTTTAAAAATTGAAAAAATAACTTAAGCAGTAAATCCAAATCTTAGAGGTTCCTTAAGAATATCATTATTGTGTAGGTTTTTCTCCCTGTGAGTTGTGATTTTATAAAATAATGTAGGAAAAAAATATAATTTCATATATAGAACCATTATAAAATTTAAACGGCAAATCTATAATCTATATAAGGAAAAGAGAGTTTCTAACCCACAAACCTTGTGGGAGCTCCAAGTTCTCAATCCAAATTTCATAATTTTTTGATTTTTAAAAATTAAAAAAAAATTCTATTGGCTAGCTTTTATTCAAGCAAAAATAAATAAATAAATAAAATTTAATATCCCCGTGACTTATAACTTTCAAATGAAAAGTATATCAAATCTAAAAAAAATGAAAAGTATACTAATCCATTTCAAAATTTAAATTTGAGGGTTACTAAATATGGAAAGTAATCTATTAATTTTAATTTAAAATTGACACAATATAAATTTAAAATTATAATGATCTATCCCATGATTTATAAGTTTTAAATACAAATTTAAAATTATTATAATTAATTCATAATTTTTGTATTTAGGAGCAATGAGAGTGACATTGAAATTGTTTATATATTTTACAAAAGAGTGTTTTTAAAAAGAGATATTATAAGAGTTTTAAAACCTCATACAAAATCTATATACTATTATAATTGAAAAACGTTGTTATCCATTAAAGCTTAAAGTAGCAATTCATTTTTATTTTTTTTATTTTGTTTAATTTTTTTTAATATGTATCACAATAAAATTGGTTTATAAATTAATTTTATATTCTTAAAATAAAATTTTAAATTTAGATTCTTCCTTAAATTATGTTACCAGGATAAGATCAATATTCATTCCTTAATTTACGTATCTTTTATTAAATTATAAAATAATTTTTAATTTTTTTATTAAATTATGTTACTACGATTAGAATGAGATCAATATTCACATATGTCATAATGATGTGTCATAATATTATTGGTCTAAACATAATATGTTATTAAATACGCGTATTCAAATTATTAATCATTATTAAAAGTTTATATTTATATTTTTTGTTTTAAATTTTATAAATTAAAAAATTATGTCATTCTAAACTACAAGGACTTAAACAATAAATTTTTTTAATGCAAACATTTTTTTTAACAAAATACAAAAACATTAAGAAAATGAATCACTGTGTTTGTTTCCAGTTTTCAGAATTCACTTTTCAGAAAATTCAACTTTTTCATTTTTTGTATTTTTTCTTTGTTTTCATTGAATTTTTTAAATATTTTATGCAATTTTTTTAATTTTTAGACACACCTAACATAAATACACATAGAAAGTATAATATTTGTGAATTTTTTTTAAAAAAACTTACTAAATGCCAAAAATACAAAAAAAGAAAAAGAAAATTCAATAAGTACAGTTTTCATATTTTTGTATATTTATTAAATTTTTAAAATATTTTTTCACAAATAATTTACTATTTAGATACATCTAAGTAAGGCACATCTAAAAAAGTAAAAAAATTAGTTAAAATTTTTAAAATATTCACTAAAAACAAAAAAACACAAAAAATAAAAAAACTTAATTTTCAAAAAACTAGAAAAAAAAAAGAAAAAAAAAACCAAACACACTGAATGACTTTTTCAAACATAATGGATTCTATTAATTTTTGTTTATCTCAATTGCCAATTAAACAAATTAAAATAAAATAAATTAATTTTTTTTGGCTTAAATAGTTAAAAAGTGACTTTTGTTAAAAGTGATAGTTGGTGAAATTTATTTATTTTATATAATAAAAAAAATGAGAATTACATGTGATAATTTATTATTTCAACAATGTTACAGATCTACACTTTCACCCACAATGATATAACAATGGAGTTGGGCCCCATATCATTGAATGTATAGCAAATCAAGAGCTAACATATATAATATCACATCATTGTAAATACAATTGTGAGTGTTTTTTTTGTAAGTCTCAAACATTTTTCTTATTATTCATCTAAACTTTTTTAACACTTGAGAAACACGGTAGTTCCTGCTAATTTTATTTATTTATTTTTTGAATCTCAGTTGCCTATTAAACAAATTAAAATAAATAAATAAAAATTGGCTCAAATTACTAAAAGTGAGTTTTGCTAAAATAAATAGAAATAAATGCTATTTTTTTTAATAAAAGTGATGGTTTGTGAAATATTATTTTTTATTTTAAAAATAGAGTTATAGGTGATAATTTATTAGTCATCTATAATTATTTTCAGATCAAATAAGAATACCATTCCAAATTTTTTTTTATCTTTTTTATTTGTTTATTTTTATACAGATACTTTTATTTTGTAGAAATTTAATTTTATTATATTTAAATATTTTATTATAATTTTTTTTTAAAAAAAAGTTATGAAAAAAAAAAATTAGTCTAACATCTCTCTCCAACATTTAGTAATGAGAGAAATCCACAATATATATATATATATATATTTTATAGTCTAAGGTCCCTCACCCACACCCATATATCACACGCCCCCTCTCTCTCTCTCTCTCTCTCTCTGTCTCTCTCTCTCTCTCTCATTCAAGTTATTTGGTGTCTCTGTCCAAATCTATTTAAATTTATTCGAATTTTTTAATTTTACATAGGTTCTTATTGAATTAAAAATTATGTTGCACAATCTTTAAAAATTTATAGATTTGACTTGAGTTGGTTAGGTTCAACTCGTCCAAATTTACAACTTTAACAAGGGGGTTGAAAGTTACATAATTAAATTTGTGACAAATTAAAAATTATATAAATTGTGATAACATTGTAAAACTTAAATTGTAAGTTTGAATATATATATTTTTTATTTTTATAATTTACATACAAAAATCTAACTATTTATATTATTTCATATAAATATATTTTATTATTTTTTTCACATTCCGTGCATGACACAAATTTTCACTAGTACAGAATAATATAAAATTAGTATTTAATATAAAATTATGCACGAGAAAATAAGAAGAAAAAAAAAACAATTTTGTATTAAGAAAAATTCTAATACTATTGAAAGAATTAACGAGAAAAATATGAAACGTAAAATTGGTATTGAATTTATGAATGGTTGAAAGTTACATAATTAAATTTGTGACAAATTAAAAATTATATAAATTGTGATAACATTGTAAAACTTAAATTGTAAGTTTGAATATATATTTTTTTTATTTTCATAATTTACATACAAAAATCCAACTATTTACATTATTTCACATAAATATATTCTATTATTTTTTTCACATTCCGTGCATGACACAAATTTTCACTAGTACAGAATAATATAAAATTAGTATTTAATATAAAATCATGCACGAGAAAATAAGAAGAAAAAAAAAACAATTTTGTATTAAAAAAAATTCTAATACTATTGAAAGAATTAAGGAGAAAAATATGAAACGTAAAATTGGTATTGAATTTGTGAACTATTTCAATTTATTATGAAAAATATAAAGAAAAGAAACATTTGTTAAATAATCTATATAAATTTAAATTTGTGTAGAACTTTATAAATTATTAAGAAAATAGAGGCTGATAATTATTATAACTTGTCAAACACTACTTTTAATCGAGGAGGACTGGAATGGGCGGGCCGCCAAAAGAATATTGGAAAAGAGTCGGTTGAATTATGACGAGAGAACCAACTACCCCTTGACGGTTTAACATCAGTCGAAAAAAAGCTGTCTCGTCGGGACTGTTATTAAAGACATGGGCAAATTATATATACTTTCTTTGAGATTTAGTTAAATTATATATGTTCTTGGGATTTGAAAAATTACAGATATTCTTTTGAGATTTGTATTTTCATAACAAATTATTCCTGAGATTTATATTTTCATAACAAATTATCCCCTAATTTGTTATGAAAATATAACTTTCAGGGAAGTATCTGTAATTTCTCAAACCTCAAGAGATATCTATAATTTAACTAAACCTCGAGGAGAGTATATGTAATTTGCCCTAAAGACATCAATGAGCTGTAATCTCCGTAAGTAATACATAAATTGTGGATATAGCGAGAAATTGGATGATAGACGGAATGTAGATGGATACTATGGCACATAATCTCCCAATCCAACTTAGAAGCAAAACTTATCAGCATCTTATCAAGCCATCTGATAACATCGCGAGCAAGAAATCCTTGCTTTTGATTAGATTAGCCAGTGCCTTTCCAAGTTGTTGCTTCAGGGGATGAATCCCCAGCAATTTTTTGGTCTGGCAATAAATAACAACACAATACAACTTAAAAAGAGAATCAGTTATACTACAAAAAGAAAAATTAGTTAAATGAAAAATAAATTCTTTACGAACAGTGAAAGACATTGGCCCTGTTTGGTAGAGCTGTGAGAAAGTGCTTATAGCTTATGCCTTAACAGCTTATAGCTTATAACTATGAACATAAGTTGATTTCTGACTTATAAATTAAGCATCCCCTACCCCATTCAAAAAATAAGCTGATTTCTGACTTACAAAAAGTTATAAGCTGCATTATTAAGCTAAACCAAACACATTAAAATAGCTTAAATTAAACTGAAAGCTGAAATAAGCAGCTTTTAAGTTGCACCAAACAGGCACATTGGACTGTAGCCCAATGGTCTACTAGTTACACCTTAGGGTGTAGTGAGTGAGAGGTCAAGAATTCGAGTTGATGAAGAATAAATGGCCCTTCAGTTGTAATCTGACTATACTAACATACTAACGCTACCTCAGAATAAATAAATAAATAAATACACCACTAAAATTTCATTTTACACAAACCGTAAGTGCATATTCTACTGCCTGTCAAATGAAAACTATACACTAAACCTGAAAACCTTTAAAAACAAGAATTTGCAGAATTTGTGAATCATATTGTATTATAAAATTGTAATTATCGTATAATAATTTTGTATGATATATATTAAAGTATAAAATAGTAAAATAAGTATTTATTTTGATATTAAAAATAATAATTAAATTAGAAGAATAATTAGTAACATAAAATTAAAAGTAATTCTAACTATTTAATTTTCTTTTATATTCATTTGGGGGGAAAAATTGTAGAAATAGAAATTATATAAAATTTACTACAACAATAAATATAAATATGTTTAGTTGGATTGAGAGGGAGATTTATGATTTGGATTGGGCCGTGGTAAGGGCCGGACAAATTGTGGGCTGAACACATTTGGGCCGTGGCAACCTTGGCCCATCCATAAAGGATTTTCGCTCGGTAATGGCACAGTTGCTGTGAAACCGAGCTACTTGCTCGGTAATGGCATAGTTGCTCGGTAATGGCATAGTTGCGTAATTGATGTCGTACTAGCGGTCAAGTGAGGTTCGGCCGAGATGTCTGCTGCCTCACTAGGTTCCACGGTTCATGCGTTAGCTCGGCAGGAAGGCCGACGGCTAACCAGCATGACTTGTCCCGAGCTCGGCTAAGCCGGAATGCAACCGAGCTCGGTCGTCATTGAGCTTGGCGAGCGGTGCGCTCTGGCTAGCTGCGCAGCACGGCCGTTGACAACCGAGATGCTGCAGCCCAGTTGCCGAGCTCCCAGTGGTGTGGGCTGGCAGTTAGGTGATGTTCAGCTAGATTTGTGCTGACAGATGGGATAGCAGCACCACGTGTCGAGAGACTAATGGGAGTAGATTTGGGGCGCAAAAGGTATATTAGCGAGTCTGCGCCCCACACGCTGAGGCAGATGAACATTTGGTGAGATTTACACTAAACACTCAACTCTCTCCTCTCTCTCTATCCCTGTGTGTGTGTGTGCTAACTTGATCGTCGGAGGGGTTTTCCGGCTACACACCGTCGGGTAGCTCACCGCTGTTATGCTCGCAGGTCGATTGGACAAATAGGAGCTTGGAAGAAAGGAGTACGAGCTTGCCTGAATATCTGCTCCCTGTACAATTGGCGCCGTCTGTGGGAACTTGACAGACAAAACCTTGTCTTCCAAGCTCATCTGATCGCCGTCCATGGCAAACAATGACGAGATTCCGTTGTCTGCCACCGACGGAGTTACCCCGGAGTCAGGCAGACGGAGAGAAGGACATCCCGCCATCCTTCCTATGGAGGACCTGGAGACTTCTCCAGGAGGATATTCAAGAGACGCACGAGATAAGCGCGGAAGAAGTTTTGGTCATTCACGGAGTCCAGACGGTCACTAGCAGCAGAGAGAATCGCATGCCAGACGACTGGAACACAAGCTAAGGGACCAAGACGCCGTCATCCGGCGAATGGCGGCGGAGATGGAGGATCTTAAGCAGCATATCAAAGGGAAGGGTGTAGCTAGAGTGGGAGACCACAGTGAGCGCACCCAACCCCGCCATTCAGGCAGTCAGAGCCAGCGGCGTACTCCGTCCATCTCGATCACCAGAAGTTACAAGGTTGGAGATTCTGACGCGCACGTAGAGAAGTCCAATGTGCAAGACAGCACCTATCAACGCTCACGTCCGGCGACGACGTTGAGGTATTCGTATTCTGCTCGTTCAGAGGATTTGCAGGTGGTCTTAAAGGAACGGGCTTACCGGCGGGAGGCTCAGAAGGTGCCGGCGTTCCAGCGGCTATCCTATGGGGTTCACGGCAGTGAAGAGGTCTGAATGCCTCCACCCCGCCTAGCTGTGCCTCTCCTTTTAAACACAGACTTGACGAGGCTGAGCGCCACTCCTTTCTCCCTGGAGATAGAAACAACACCACTTCCGACGGGCTTCCACCAGCCAAAGTTCACGCTCTACGACGGAAAAACCGATCCATATATGCATGTAAGCCACTTCCAACAAGTCATGGCCGGACATAGGCGAAATGACGCCCTTATGTGCCTTATCTTCTCGTCAAGCTTGGGTGAGCTGGGCTTGAAATGGTTTGAGAGGCTGCCGGAGGGGCACATAGAAAGGTGGCATCAGTTGGCGAAAGCCTTTGTGACGCGCTTCAAAACCAACACTAAGACGCCGAAAGAAGTTGACCTTCTCAGTGTCAAGATGGAGCCGAACGACATGCTCAAGGTATACAACTCTAGATACTGGGAAACCTCCAACGAGATCTTGGATTGTCCGGTTAACCTTGCAATCACGCAGTACAAGCGTGGTCTCCCGGTCGGACATAGACTGCGGGACTCGCTTACGATGCACCAACCGACATCCATGGGCTAGCTAATGCAGCGCATCAATAAGCACATCCGAGTAAAAGATGATGCGGCAGCATCTACCGCGAAGGCAACACCGGTAGCAACAGACAAGAGGTCGGCTGGCAAGGTGCACACGGTCGGACAGGAGACCAACTGTTCAAATGATCGCGCTGAGGAATCTGACCGAGGTTCAAATCGTCGAAACCGGGGTAGGGGTCGACGGAATGACCGAGATGAATACCCCCGCGACGACGTAGCTGATGCAAACAGAAGGTTGAAAGCCAGGATAGGCATCACCACGGTCTTTAAGATTTCAATTTATCACATACTTAGTGAAATCCGTGACGAGGATTATGTCCGGTTTCCTGCTAAGTTGGGTGACGGACAGAAAGGTTTCAATCCGCGGTACCGTTGCACATTTCACCGGGAGCGCGGCCACCGGACAGAGGACTGTTTGCCTTTGAGGCAACACTTAGAAGAGCTAGTTGCAGCCGGACACTTGGACCTTTACATTGATGGGGCTGTTAAAGCTGCGCATCCTGCTCCGGTTGATCCGCGTGGACCGGATGACTTGGAGGTACCCCCTCAGGGCATTGTTAATGTTATCCACGACATTGTGGAACCGGCGCGTGTATATGAACTCCAAGGTATGATCAAGAAAGCAAAGCACATGAGGGAAGTTTTGTCGATCCAGCCCGCGATCAAAAGGGGCAAGACCGAAGAAAAAGACATGATCAGTTTCTCTACAAGGGACCTAGAGCGCATTCAGACGCCACACAACGATGCCTTAGTGGTCACACTCCGCGTCAAAGAATTCGATGTCAAATGCATCTTGATCGATCAGGGAAGCTCGGTTGAGATCATGTATTACGACGCATTCAAACAGCTCAAGCTCCGGGATACAGACTTGACTCCGGCAACATCGCCACAGGTTGGTTTCAACTCACAACCTGAGTCGCCTTTGGGAAAAATTATCCTGCCGGTCAAAGCGGGATCCGTGGTCAAGCAAGTAGAGTTCTGGGTGTTGCAGGTGCCATCTACTTATAACCTGATCCTTGGAAGGGGATGGCTTCACACTATACAAGCCGTAGCGTCGACCTTCCATCAGGTGATGAGATTCCCCTCGGCTATGGGGGCAATTGAGGAGATTTGGGGCGATCAAGTCATGTCGAAGCAATGCTTTGTGGCAGTCAACGGGAGTCGAGCTGCCAAAGGCTTCATCCAAATGATAGAGGGACCGGAAGACCAAGGGGTCCTAGACGATGTGGGCACCAAAGCTGAGGACAAAGCCGTCGAAGAATTGGTCGAAGTGCGAATTGATACAGAGAGTCCGGACAGGTTCTTCTTGCTCGGCTCAAGCCTTACCGCACAAGAAAGGACAGAGATGGTTGAGTTTTTGATGGCCAACATCGAAGTCTTCGCATGGTTGCCTTATGACATGCCCGGCCTCAATCTAAGTTTTATTTGCCACCACCTAAACGTCTTCCCCGGAGCCAAGCCGGTCATTCAGCGAACAAGGAGATCGGCGCTGCATCACACCGAGGAAGTTGCAGAGGAAGTGAAGAACTTGCTTAAGGCACGAGCTATTCAGGAAGTTCACTACCCTCGGTTGATTTTAAACACAGTTGTTGTACCAAAGAAGAACGGGAAGTGGCGAGTTTGTGTCGACTATAAGACCGTCAACCGAGCTTGCCCTAAAGACAGCTTTCCACTGCCCAGAATAGACCAACTCGTGGACTTAACGGCTGGACATAACAGGCTCAGTTTCTCGGATGCCTACCGCGGTTATCATCAGATTGCCATGCATGGCCCCGATCGCAAGATCACCTCCTTCATTACACCGAGGGGACTCTTCTGCTACCGAGTCATGCCTTTTGGTTTGAAGAACGCCGAGCAACTTTCCAAAGGATGGTGACCAAGATGTTCGCTCCTCTGCAAGGTCGGACAATGGAGGCTTATATTGATGATATGGTGGTTAAGAGCCGGCATCAAGCAGACCACTTGTCCGACTTGGCCGAGATGTTCGCCATTCTCAAACAACACAAGCTACGCTTGAATGCGTCTAAATGTGCCTTTGGCATGGGATCCGAAAAATTCTTGGGCATCCTAGTCACAAACCGAGGCATCGAGGCAGACCCCGCACAAATTCGAGCCGTACAAGAGTTAAACAGCCTAGCTCAGCTAAGGACGTGCAACATCTGGCCGGCATGGCCGCCGCGCTTAACTGATTCATAAGTCGATCATCAGATCGCTGCCGCCCTTTCTTTCAAGCTTTGAAATCAAAGTTCTCTTGGGATGAAGAGTGTGACCGGGCTTTGGCCGCGTTCAAGGAGTATCTGTCTTTAGTGCCACTGTTGGTCACACCGAAGCCCGGCGAAGAGCTCTACCTTTATCTGGCCATTTCACAGCATGTGGTCAATACGGTGTTTGTCTGGTCGGAAGGAATCAAGCATCTCCCTATCTTCTACGTCAGCAAAACCTTGCTACCAGCAGAGTTGAGATACTTGCCGCTGGAAAAACTTGCATGGGCATTGATGATGGCCTCCAGGAAATTGGCGCACTACTTCCATGCCCATACAATCATCATTTTGACCGAGTTCCCCCTCAAAGCTTTGTTCGAACGGGCGGACTTCTCCGGTCGAATCCTCAAGTGGGTGATTGAATTGGGACAATTCAACGTCAAATTCCAGCTACGAACTGCCATAAAAGCTAAGATATTGGTCGACTTCGTTGCTGAATTCTCACCTGGAACTCATCTGATATTCCCGGTGGATATTGCCGCGGCAAATGAGGATGTGAATGCAGGCCAGACCGCAATAACACAGCTAGGCGATGACGGCGACGCGGAACTTGCGCGCCCCACTGAAGAACCTTCGGTTAGTACAATACCACAGCCTGGCGATGCGATGACGGAGTTGGGTATCGCCGACCAACCTGCTCTGTCCGGTAGCGCATCACCAAGGGAGAAAGAAGCGGAACCGCTCAGCACAGAGCTTGCAGCCGGCATAATACGGCAACCCGGCAATTCGCCTATGGACTTAGGCTTTACGGATCAACATACTGAGTCCGGAGCCGAATCGCCGAGAAAGGCTGAAGTGGAATCGCTCATTGAAGCCGAACAGCCAAACAATTGTGATCCCATCAACCTTCAAGCCTGTCAGGACCCCTCAGACTGTTGGAAGCTCTTTGTTGGCGAAATGTGGAAACTTTTTGTTGATGGAGCCTCGAACCGTCATGGTGCCAGGCTAGGTATAGTTCTAATTTCGCCAGACGGGCTGACTATCGAACATTCTATCACCCTCGGATTCCCTGCCTCAAACAACGGGGCTGAGTACGAAGCGCTTTTGGCCGGGCTCAAGAGCGCGCTTCAGATGCACGCATCCGAGCTAATGGTTTACAGTGATTCTCAGCTTGTGGTTAACCAAGTTTCTGGGATTTACGAAGCAAAAGATGACAGAATGATGAAGTACTAGGCTCTGGTCAGAGACCACATCAAGCGATTCCAGGCAATAAGGGTCCAACAAATTAGCCGAGAAGAAAACAGCCGAGCAGATGAATTGGCCGGCCTTGCTTCCATGGTCGATAGCATATCTCCCAACCCTCTCCTGATTGAATTCCTTCCGCGGCCTAGCATTGAGGAAACCGGGCAGATAGAAGTACTCTGCGCCGAGCTAGGTCCTTCATGGATGGACCCTATTATCCTCTTTCTTAGAGACCAGACCCTTCCAGCCGAGAAGAAGGAAGCACATAAAGTCCGAGTGAAGTCAGAACGGTTTTGGCTCTCTCCGTCAGGCGCTTTATACAAGAAGTCTTTTACCGGTCCTTATCTAAAGTGTGTGCACCCAAGCAGCGTGGACGTCTTCCTGTATGAAATTCACGAAGGCATCTGTGGCAGTCACATAGGGGGGAGATCTTTGGCCTACCAAGCTATTTCGCAAGGCTACTGGTGGCCGTGCATGCAAGCCGACACGTAGAAGTATGTTCGCAAGTGTGAGAAGTGCTAGAAGTTTGCCCACCAAATTCACCAACCGGCCAGAGAACTTCTTCCCCTCACCAGCCCTTGGCCCTTTGCGATGTGGGGGCTCGATATAGTAGGGCCACTCCCAACTGCACCAAGCAACCGGAAGTTCTTCATCGCGGCCACAGACTACTTCACCAAATGGGTTGAAGCAAAGCCTTTGGCAACAATCAAGGAGAAAGACGTCAAGCGGTTTGTCTGGCAGAGTGTGGTAACGCGGTTTGGCGTCCCAAAAATTTTGATCTCTGATAACGGCACCCAATTTGACGGTCGCCTATTCAGAGGATTTTGTGAAGACTTGAAGATTGAATTCTACAACTCTACCCCGGCTTACCCACAGTCTAATGGTCAAGCCGAAGCATCAAACAAGACCATCCTTGATGGGTTGAAGAAAAGGCTTGAGAAAGCCAAGGAAAAATGGGCCGAGGAACTCCCCAACGTCCTTTGGGCATACCGAACAACCCCGCGACGATCTACCGGGGAAACACCTTTTGCTTTGGCATATGGCATGGAGGCGGTCATATCTTTGGAAGTTGGAATGCCCACCCTCAGAAGTGAAAGTTTTAAACCCGAGCTGAACGCCGAAGCTATTGCCCTGGAATTAGACCTCGTGGAAGAACGCCGCAACAAGAGCTCTCAAGGAAATACAACAAAACGGTGCACCCCAGACCGTTCAAAGTAGGTGACTGAGTCTTGAGAAAGGTCATGGGCAATACCCTGGTGCCAGGTGAAGGCAAACTAGGGGCAAACTGGGAAGGACCCTACAAGATAATCGGTTTGGCGGGCAAAGGAGCATACCACTTGGAGGACCTGGAAGGCAGGGGAATACCCCGGCCATGGAATGCGGCCAACCTCAAACTGTACTATTTTTAGCTTTTGTTTTCTTTTTGTGCAAAGGAATTTTTTGCCTTACACTTCAGAATGTAATATTCTTTTTGTCAATATATAGAAGTGTCTCATCTTTGCCTTAGCATTCTGATTGTTGCTTTTCAATTTTGAGATTCTCAACCGAGATGTTTTATTCCGGTTGATTTTGAGATTAAAACCGAGATGATGTACTCTGGTTCAATGAGTTGATGTTTTGCTCAACTTTTAGATGCTCAACCGAGATATTAACTCTGGTTGAATGAGTTGATGTTTTGCTTAACTTTTAGGCCCCGTTTGTTTTGGGAGATAGAATGGAGGGGATTGATAGTGAGGGGATTAATAGTGAGGGGATTGTTAGTGAGGGGATTGATAGTGAGGGGATTAATAGTGAGAGGATTGATAGTGAGAGGATTAATAATGAGGAATTGTTAAATTATTTTTATATAAAATAATAAAAATATAAAAAATTAAACATTATATTTTAAAAAAATTCCCAATGTATAAGAAATAAAAAAATTTCTGATCCCCTCACTATTTTCTAATACTATCTCTACCTCTTCCTTACCAATCCCCCTTCCAAAGGTATTAGTAATACCAAGGGACTAATAGTCCCAAGGCTATCTCTGCAAACAAATAAGGACATTAGTAATACCTTGGTATTACTAGTCCCAATACCCTCCCTATAACCTAAAACAAACGGGGCCTTAGATTCTCAACCGAGATGTTAACTCCGGTTGAATGAGTTGATGTTTTCCTCAACTTTTAGATGCTCAACTGAGATGTTAACTCCGGTTGAATGAGTTAATATTTTGCTCAACTTTTAGATGCTCAACCGAGATGTTAACTCCGGTTGAATGAGTTGATGTTTTGCTCAACTTTTAGATGCTCAACCGAGATGTTAACTCCGGTTGAATGAGTTGATGTTTTTCTCAACTCTGAGACTCTCAACCGAGATGTTAACTCCGGTTGAATGAGTTGATGTTTTGCTCAAATTTGCGATTCAAAACTGAGATGTTTTACTCTGGTTAACGTGGTTGATGATTTACTCAACTTTATGTTGGAAACTGTGATGTCTTTTCCGGTTAAATAAGTTAGATAAAGTGGTTAGTCTTGCCAAGGTATTTTGACAGCTGACGTTATCTAGCATGAAGAACGTGCAAACACTTGAAGAAAACGGAGCTTTTTCATTGATGTGAAAAGTAATTACAAGAGGAGGGTCAGATAGCCCGGTTACATATGTAAACCAAAAAGGAAGAAAGAAGACAAAGAAAACTAAGCTAGGGGGGAAAGGTCAGTGAATTCGTCCTCGGCTGCCTCCAGGTTGACCGTTGGTGTTTGGTCTTGGACACCGGTCTCCGTTTGGCCGGGCTGAACTGTGTGATTTTCCCCCTCCGTATTTTCTTCGGTTTCCTCATCGCCTTCTTCCTCGGCCTCAGCCTGCAACGCGGCGAAGACGTCGTTGGCGTAGGGCACGAGATAGCTCGGTAGGGAGGCAGCTGGAGGAGTGGCGAACACGTCGGTCCCCGGTCCCTGGCCGAGATGTTCACAAGCAGACTTCCACCCAGCCTTAAAGAAAATGTCTTGGGTGGCGCGGACCTGCTTTGTGTAACTCTCCTCGGCCTCAAGGAAACTGGCGTTGTTTGCACCCTTCAGATCCTCTTCCCATGATTGTTTCAGCGCATCTAGCTCGGCCCGGAGCGCGTCTCTCTCCTTCTCGGCAGAGCCAAGCTGGCCGAGCAACCGAGAGTTGTCGGAGTTCGCCATTTGCAATGAAGACTGGGCTCTCCCAAGCTCGACTTAGAGGCTTTGAACTTGGCTGGAAGAGTCAGTTGCCTTCTGCCGAAGCCGGTGAATGCGCTCCATGACCAAGTGCTACTTCTGGATGGCCTGCAAGAAGAGAGATTGATCAGAAAAAAAACCGAACAAACACTTGGTGAAATTTTGAGCACAAGTTTGAGATTCTTACCCTAGTCATGGATTTGACTAACGACTTCACCGGACATGGTCGCTGCCGACCACGTCGCTCGGTAAGAGAAGGGCCTTCGTGAAGTCAAAGGCGAGAAGATGCTCTTTGTCGCCCTTAACGGAAGCTGTTGCCGGGATCTCCTTGCTCCGGTGTTTGAGTTGGGGCCTCCATGCCAGTGTTGGGTCGACAGTGACGGCATGCTGCTCGGTGTTAAGCTCAGTTACTAGCTCGGCAGAAGGGTTTGCACAAGGCCTTTTGCCAGCCCGGCGGGGGTCACTGCTGGCTTGCCCGGCAGCGAGAACCCGTTGGATTGACCGGCAGCTGGAGAGCGGGCTGGAATGCTCGAGATCTCGGACGAGGTGGCAGTGAGCAAGTTCTTAATGTGGCTCCTCTTGGCCATTTCTTCTGCTTCAGTTAAACGAATGAAGGGGACGTCTGGCAGTGTGGGATCTGGCGGCGAAGATGGAGCGCAGAGAAAGTCAGTGACTTTACTTCGGCGAAGAGCTGAATACCAGTATGTTGGACTGTAGCCGAGGAGCTCGTTACAATCCCAATTGCAGTAACGAAGCACGGTCCTGATGGCTGCTTCGTTGGGGGAGTAATAGTTGGCTTGCAAGGCTTGGATCGCTGCAAAGGAAAGAAGAAAAGTGTCAAGTACAGAATAGTGAAGAAAGATAAATTGACCGAGCAGTTAGCACGGCTTACATGTCTCGCCGAAGTTCTTGCTAATAAACCAGCCCAGTACATCGGCCGTTTCATAGTTGCTAGACACCCAGAAAAATTCGTCGTTGTGTAAGTCCTTGTCTGGGGTGCCGGTCACTATTTTTTCTTTGCCCGGTCGAATTTTTAACTAATAGGCGAGGCCGTCGCCCGTGTGCCCAAGGGTGTATTGACGGAGTATCTCGGCTACACCTAAGTTGGTTCCTAGCCGGTTGTTCAACTCGTGGACTCCGTTGATTATTCGGTAAGTGTTGGTTGAGACTTGAGTGGATGTTAGCCCAGTGCGGCGCAAGAATTCGGTCATCAGTGGGTTGATCGGGAAGCGGAGGCCTCCTTCAATGATGGATAGCACGGTGATGGGGCACTGGTCTAATCTATCCCAAGGGATTGTCTCATTTTCGTCGAGCTCTAGGTAGACGTCGGTCGGGATACCGTACTCTTCCCGGAACACAGCCAGGGTAGCTAAAGTATCAATAAGGAAGTGGAAGCGCCCCATGTGTAGCCGGCTGGTTTAGCTCGGCTGGGGTGGTTTGGCACAGACTGGTGTTTAATGGCTGCTCAGTCTTTGAGAGCCTTGGTAATTGGTCAGTGGTCCCCTTGGACTCTGCAGGAAAAGGATGGCAAGTGTAAGTGGAAGCGCGGTCGAGCAAAACGAGCTTGACTTTAGCTCAGTTATGAAGAGTGCCAGACCACCTCGGTCGCGAAGGCAAACCAAGGAGCTCGGTCGCTCAAGCAGACCAGTTGTTAGCCCGGTTGAGCGGCCAAGTCCTCTGACTACCTCGGTTTCTACTAGGGTTTTGGCAAACTTGTAAATTGCTCGGTCTAATTGTTTTTTGGATCAAAAGGCGACCTAGAGCCCGGTCCGCTCCAGTTCTTCGTGTGTTCATGTGTTCATCACTAGGATTGAAGAACAACGAAGAGAACAGGGGCAAGTGTGGGTTTTGGGAGGTATATGCTAAAACCTACGGATTTAGTGCCCTAAAATGTGAAATATCAAATGAAATAGCAAAAAAGAGGCTCGAAGGACTTACCAGTTAAGGGCAGGAGCTTCCTTCTCGAACACAAATGCAAGGAAAGGCAGGAACGAGGATTGCAAGAGGCACAAGAGCTCTGGAACACTTGGAATGGAAGAGGAACAGTAAGAATGAAATGAATAGGAAATGGCATATATGTGGGAGGAAGACCGCCAAAAATTTGAATGTGAAGGGACGGTTGGCTACTCGAGGCCAATGAGCAAGCGACACGTGTCCCTATTGACGGCGGCGTCAGTACTGAAGAGACAGGATGGCAAGTTGAGGCGTCGACCGGGCAAGTTTGAAGACAGGTATGTCAACTAGCCCGGTCACCGTCTAGAAGACTGTGAACCAAGGAAGAGTTATCCCAGACAGAACAGATAATCACAGTCACGCTTGCGTGAGATTCTTACCCTAGTCATGGATTTGACCGACGACTTCACCAACATGGAATAAAAAGGTCAAACAACCTATAACGCATCGAACACCCTCGGAACACTCAAAGCAAGAATCGAGCACAAAACAACAAAAAGACACGACACACAGACGTGTACCAATGAGCAGAGACTCTCAGTACGTGAGGAGCCAGTTTCTCGGTATTGTTTCCCCCTTTCTTCATTTTTGTGATTCTCACATCACTCGGCCCTCAGGCTCTCTGTTTTTGCTGAAAAAGCCCTTTTCCCACTTTTTCTCTCAGCGCACATCTCTGCTATTCTTTAATCTCTCTCATTTTTTATCCCTCCCCTGGGTGGTTGATGGTGGCAATGAACAGGAAGTTGCAGGCTCAAGTCTCCAACATAATCAGCTCGGGCCTATTTCCTTCGGTGACATCTGTCGATTGCGCCGGATGAGGAATGGAGCATCTCGATCTATTCCAATTCGTGCTTTGCACTGCTTGATACCTCGCTGCTTGGAAGATGAGAGAGCTTTCAGCCCTTTGTTGTTAACTTAAGTTATCCCTTTTCTGGCGTGCATGAGATGTCCTTTCTTGGCAAGTAGGAGCTGCCTCCTTTCTGCGCAAGTATGTTGCACGGGAAAAAGACAGAACACCTGACTTAACTTGTCTTTTATCATTATTTGACCATTTTTGTTATTTTGCGTTCCTGTTAAACTAATATTTGACAACGATGAGAGTTAGATTACATGCTTGTCATCTGGATTTTCTGATATTAAAATCATGCAAAGTTTTAGGTATGGAGCACTGTGAAAAAAATTTTCTTTTTGGGTCCAAGAAATGTTCCAGGTTTTGATAAAATGGATTAGTACTTTTTTCGAGGAAGATTAGTCAACCTCCAGTAAAACATCTCGAAATAACTAGTTGTCACTACGACCACTGCTCACGGAGCACGCTGACACACCTACTCTTGGCTGACAACTTTGGACCCTCTCCTGGAAAAATATGAAGGACGGCCTTATGTCTGAAGGACACTTCATCGGCCACGGAAGTTGCCCCTTGTTTGAAATGACCACTC